>CM070506.1:2296011-2605170 GCA_036346375.1 Guadua angustifolia
TGTGGCATGTTGGAACGACCTTCTGCAGGGTCACGAACCTCTCATTATCTTGGACCTTCATCTCTGCATATACATATATGGAAAATACAAAGTCCAAGCTACGTGAAAAACGAAGTTACACAGAAAAATGCATTTGATCAATATATAGAAGTTATGAGGTATCCTCTAAGTGTTACTACCTTTCTTTGTTAGGCTCTGTGTTTCTAAATAGTGTGAATGAGATTTTACTGCTAAATGAATATCAATTTATTGAATATTTTATAAGATTTTACTACTGAATAGACCGCGCACTCTCTAGTATAGCAGTAAAAGATATATACACATAGTAAATTAGAATGTATTTGAGAGTAACTTTAAAGTAAATTTATGATATGACTATAATATGCTACAGCAAGATTTGATAGTAAAATCTAAAGATGTAATCAGTAATTTGTAGCATATTTGATTTAGCCATACCTGTAACTTTCATCCCCAGGAACAGGATGGACTGGGCCACCCTGCCGACCGACGGTGCTGGCGTTAAGATGCATGATCGATTTGAAGCTCTGAATGTGCTGGTTGAACGGTATCCGCCCGACCTGCAACACATTGCAAAGTCGGTCAGTTCAGGTAGTATTTATTACCATGAAAACTATATGTATGAGTTTTGAAAAATTCTGAAAAGTTACTATATGTAGGGATGTAAACTTCTATAGCTATGTAAAATTAAAATATCAAACTGAGTCGTATTTCAAAGATCCAAAGCTTTAATTTGTCTGCATTTAGGCGATTCATACTTTGCATCTATTGTTGTCAACAGACGACGCACATGCATTTGACTACGGACAGTAGAGGAGGGCTCATGAATGCATCTTATCAGCACCGCAGTTGCGGTTTGCAAGTTTGCAACACACGGTTGTTATTTCCCAACGAGTACTTTATGAAATTTTCAACGTCATCTTCCCTGGGTCAATTTATTTATATTTTTCTCTACTTACTCACAAACGCTCATATATATATATATATATATATATATATATATATATATATATATATATATATATATATATATACTAGTTCAATGCCCGTCGTTGCTACTGAAAAAATAAAATTAATAACGGAACATAAAAGTCAAGCAATAAAAGAAAATTGTGCTACAAGATCAAACATCTATTTCTCCCGATTACAGAGGAGCGGGAACACACCGAGATGGACTCGCAGATGGGGCGGTTGTCGTGTTCGTGGAGAAGTCGGGAGGTGAGCATATCGTGAGGAACGGAGTGAAAACAGCTTAGGTTTTTTCCGTCTGTGGTTTTTTTCACGGTTTAGACGTGAGTTGTTGGTGGAGAATGGACGATCACCACCAACTTTTAATTAGAGTAGTATATATATATATATATATATATATATATATATATATATATATATATATAGAGTTATTCTTTCGTCACCTTGCAGCACAAAGACGCTGGTGCTTTTGCCGCTCCACCGTTGATGGGCTGAGAAAGACGCCGATCTAAGCCGTGCGCAGGCCATCGCTCTCCATCGCGTGTGACCAGCTTCGGCTCCCGCTCTCCATCACGCGCCTCTCCAATTCACCGCGCGCCTCTCCATTTCCTCGTCGCATCATCATGTTCCTCGCCCGCTCTCCATCGTGGCGTTTCCTGTTTCCCCTCACGCTGGCAGTCGGCCCCATCCCCAAATCCGTCTCACCTCAGTCATCAACCGCTTCTTCTTCCCACCCTAGCTGCGTGGAGAGTGCACATCGGTAGAGAATATTAGCCGCTCATTGATATTCCGGCCGCGTCGATGGAGAGGGCTAGCCAAACCGGTTGACAGGGCCACAGATGGTCTTCCCACTGGTGGTGACGTGAATGCCCTATAACCATGATGGCAGTAACACCATTATCAGCTACTTACCTAGAGGAGTCAACAACACAAATATTTGAATTACAGGTATGAATTACAATTAGATGTACATGTATTGGTAGTACCTTTGTTCCAACAATCACTAAATGATGAATTTCTAACTTATAAAAGGATATTGCTGATCCCTACACCGAATGGAGGAAGATATTCTTAGTGATGGCGAAGATAATCTGCGACAAGCCATATGTTGGGCAAGAATTTATTTCTAAAGATGAGGCTTATATTTTCTATAATAAGTATGCTAAAAGAGTTGGTTTTAGTGTTCGAAAAGCAAGCCAAACAAAATCAAGAAATGTGGTGACATCTGCTAGGTTTACTCAGTAGTAAAGAGGGTATATCTCGAGCAACAAAAAAATCGAGATGTCACTGCATGAATGCAAGTGTTGAAAAAGCCCTAAAAATTGAAGTCCATCACAAGAATTGGGTGTAAGGCTTCATGTAGGGTGAGGCGCACGAAAGCCGGCATGTGGCAAGTAAGTGTATTTGAGGAGAAACATAACCATCCTTTAGTAATCTCTCCATCCAAGAAGCGCAATCTAAGGTCACATCGGTGCATAACCGAGGAGGACATGAGTATGATTCATGATTTAAGCACCCAAGGAGTGGAACCATCAAAGATTTATGAGTACATAGGTTCTAAGCATGGCGGTAAGGAAAATTTAAGGTTGACAAAGAAGGATATAAGCAATGTGATTTCAAAGAAAAATCGACAACTAGATGGATGTGATGTTGAGACTACCCTAATACATTTCCGGAAAAAACAGGAAGAAGATCCAGAGTTCTTCTATGCCATAGATGTTGGAGAAGATGGTGTAGTAACAAACATGTTTTGGGTGGATGGAAGAGGGAGAAGAGCCTACCAAGAATTTGGGGATGTGGTGACCTTTGATCGACATATAACACCAACAAGTACAACATGCCATTAGCCCCATTTATTGAGTCAATCACCATAGGCATTCCATTTTTTTGGAATGGCTTTGCTTAGGCTCGGAGGAAGCTAAGAACTTCGCTTATTATTTAAGACATGGTTGTCCGCTATGTATGAGAAACACCTAATAGCCATTATCACCGGTCAAGATCTGGCCATGAAAAAGGCAAATTGAAAAAGTTTTACCTCAAACTATACATAGATGTTGTCAATGGCATGTCATGAGGAAGGCAAGAGAGCATTTGGGAGTAATATATGGCCAGAAGACAGGATTTATGGATGAGTTGGGCGTTGTAATTAATCGCAGCAATAATGAAAAAGAGTTTGTCGAGAGGTGGATGTCCATGCTTGACAAGTATGACTTGTCGAGTAATAATCATCTAAAGGTTATATTTCAGAAAAGAAGAGTGGGTCCCCGCTTCCAGAACACTTTCTTCTTGACATGTTCACAACGCAAGGAGTGAAAGCATGAATGCTATTTTGAAGCTATGGCTTTCAAACCACACATCTATTTATCAATTTGCATGCAAAATTGATAATTTGATAGAAGGCATTTGGCAAAGAGAAAATGATGGGGATTTAAAAAGTATGAATGAGATACCACACATTCATAGTCGATACCAAATCGAAGTTGAAGGACGTGAGGTATACACTAGATCCGTATTCAAAGTATTTAGGGAGTTAGTACTGAATAGCAATCTTGGAACTGTAAAGGAAGTTAGTAAGGATGTGACTTATGAAGTGCACATTGCAAGTCATCCATTCATACAAAATTGGGTCCCAGAGAAGCACGTGATAAAGGTGGATATGGCAATCCAAAGTTTTAATTGCAGCTGCAAAGGTTTTGAATTTGAGGGTCTTCTGTGTTCTCATGCAATGAAGGTAATGCAGTATGTTGGGGTGACCCATCTTCCTTCCAAGTACATATTGAAAAGATGGACTAAAGATGCAAATGTGGTGATCAAACGTCCGGTTTGTGAAAGAATTAATGAAGAAAGTGAGTCACAACAATTGAAGGAATATAGGTTTGCATTCTTGAAAGCTGAATTTTTAGATATAGCGAAGCATGCATCGCAATCTGCCAAGGTATTTGCAAAAATAAAATATGTAGTAGCTAGCTTGAAAGAAGAATTATGTGAAAGGGAAACTGATAAGGACTTGCATGTAGAAAGCCCAGGCATGAAAACCACTCCAATGCAACAACCTCAATTCTATGATCCACAACAAGCACACTACAAAGGAAAAAGAAAGAAACCAACTAGATTTAAACCGCAATGGATGGAAGCATTAAGAAGAGATTGAAGCCTATCAATGAATCAAAGATCAAGAAAAGGAGGACATGCGTACCATTGCTTGCAACAAGCTGGCCACGACGCAAGAACATGCCCTTGGTAAGTATTTTTCAAATTTTGAGGGTCAGGAGCAACTAATCATCCTGTGTGATTTCAAATTTTGAATGCAAGAAAACAAAATTTCTAGCAAAGAAACAAGTGCAAAGGATGCAAGTGAATCAAGCGAAGAAAATGAAGAAGGAAGTCAAGAAGAAGCAAGTGAAAAGGAAGGAAGTGAACAAGATGGCATGGAGGAAATCTCCGAGTCTGACTGATGACAAAGATGATCAATTTGTTGCAACGCATATGTCTGTCCCCAAGTGTTTTTGTATTTTGAGGGATATGATGATTGTCATATATTTTGAAGCTCATATATTCTGAAGCTTATGTGTACAGACCACATTTTGATGATGTATATTCTAAAACTAATATATATGTGTCTAGATGGTTCAGATTCTGCCATGATTTATTTTGTTGCCATGCACAAAATCTGAATGCTTTGGTGAATGAAGGTTCATAAGAGTTTGTATTGAATGTAGTGTTACTGATCTTAGGCTGAAAGAGAAGGCAACTAGAATTTTCTTGTGTTACAATCCAGAGTAGCTCAGGATAGGCTTGCATATTGTCCAGAGTTTCCCTTTTTGAAACTTATTCTGGAGAAGCAGTTGTTTGCTCAAAAATGGAAAGTGCAATGCCTATGAGATGGTCATTACATGGACGCTGAAGCCGAAATCGCCATGGAGATGCCATGTGCAATGCCCGTGATATGGTCATTACATGGATGCGTAACCAACTTGCATGTAACCATACTCATATTGAAGGACCAACTTGCAGAACTGCACTCAGAACTCATATTGCATGTAACCAAATTTCTCCATTAAATCTAATATGTTCAGACATAAAGAAAGACATCATCTCTTGATTACAAATTAAAAGACAATACAAATTACAAGCAGATTACATAGAGCATACATCATTGATATACATCTTCAAAAAAAACAGTGAATACTCTTCATCTTCAAAGAATAATTGAGAAGTTCATCCCACCCAAATTCTTTAGGAGCCGATCCTCGAGAGTTGGCACCTTTGTTCGTATATTTGATCCCAACATCTTAAAAAGAAGAATCATTTGTGTTTGTAGCTTCCTCTTCGCTTTCTCTTCTACACCACCATCGATATGACCGATCGAGCAAACATGTTGGCTCTAGAAATGTTAGGTTGCACAATCGGTTTATAGATGAGGTGCAAGACCCTTGGAACCTCGCTAACAAGGACATTGTTAGAGCACAAGAAGCGAAACTTAAGACTAGGTTTTAATTAAGCCGTAGATAAGGTAGTCCTACACATACTTAGTTATGACTTTCATAGGATTCACTGCTATTCAAGCCTTAAATAATAGATCAAGTTCGTGAGCGAATGTATCGATCAAGATATAACTTAATACACCAACCGAACCAAAGAATGTCAATCAGAACAGGTTCTAAGCATGTAACAATTGAATCACCGACAAAAAATAATCAATTGCGAATAACCTGAAATATTAATTCAAACACATGTTTGTTTGCTTGAGAGGACACTTCTCTTCAACTTGTTGGAAGAAGCCCGAGTTCACCAATTCAAACAGATAATCCCGCCTATCTCCTCCAACCTCTTACTTGAATGGCCACCATTCACAAATCCTTGTGCAATCCAAATACCAATCAACTCCTCGCCGTAAATGGATAATTGTTGGGGAATATAGAACAATATGAGAAACATTGTTGTAAATGGTAGGGCGCTTTATCATAGCTAAGCTTCAAAGGTGCATGATACCTCTACTAAGTTGTAGGATTTCCAATCATCTAAAATAAGCGTAAACCTTTTCGATTTGAGCTCCATATGCCCCTTCAAGATCTCCCAAGCTTCAGAAGTCGCTCACTCCTTCATTCCTTCCTCTTTCTTTAGCGATCCTTCGTGTCTTTCTTGAAAAACAAAGTCTAGCAACTCCTTGTGAGCCTCACTTCGTCAAAGTTGTCAGACACCCAAACCCATATCCGGTCAAATTGACTTTTCACTATTGAATCATTGTATACAAGATTGATCAAGAACCACAACATCATCAGAAGCTGCTGTGGAAGACACTACTCCTAACAAAGATGTGTTTGAAGTGGAGGAGGAGACGCAAGATCGGCATACCGGGACAAAGCGGCGAGCTTGACCGGCAACTAGGGTTTCGCTTATCACCCGGCGGCGTGGTGGAGACACGCGATGGAGAGAGCGCGACAGCTTAAAACGGCGGCTAGGGTCGCCAATCATCCGCGCGCCGCCAGTGGAGACGCAGAACGGAGAGCGGCGCGGTAGCTTGGAACGGCGTCTAGGGTTTCGCCTATCGCTCGAGCGGTGGACATACGCACGCTGGAGAGCGGCGCGAATTGGGGGAGCAGGAGTGGGTCTGGGTCCAATCGAGCCGAAGCCGGTCACACGCGATGGAGAGCGATGGCTGCAGTGGCAGCTTAGATCGGCGTCTTTCTCAACAGCATCAATCTAGCGGGGCAAGCATCAAGCAGGCTGTGTCTTTGTACTTTGCGGTTAAAAGAATAACTATATATATATATACATACACACATACATAGATATACATACATACTATATATATATATGTATGTATGTATGTATATCTATATATCTATGTATATATATGTACATGTATGTAAATACAAACCGATCAACCATTCAATACTCCATGCAACTAAACTGTCTTCCAACCGGTAAATAGCTAATAAAAGCTAATTCTTGTTTGTACATGTGCTTTTCATGGATTTTTAAAAACACGGGATATGTTGCCTTTTACTATTCAAAAAATAACATGTTACTAGCTATTACACAAACTATAACTATGCTGAAACAAAGTTTACAAACAGAATCTGATAATTCTATTCATTTGAGTATAGTAATATCTTGTGTAATAGCGAGTAACATGTTATTTTTTTGGATAGTAAAAGCCAGGATATCCTGTGTGAACCATTCCTACTATGTAAAATCCATAAAAACCATGTGTACAAGTTTTTAAAAATTGTCAAAAAAATTACCATACATAGGAGGTAAAATTGTACAATAGTGTAAAATTGAAGACCAAAATCAACCTCAGTTGAAAGATATGAAAAAGAAAAAAAATGGTTGAATAGTGTTTTTCACTGTTTAGCATTTTGTCAATTTCATATGTTTCAAATGTGACTGGATTTGGTCTTCAAATTGACAAGGTTATAGTAGCTTACCTTCTATACGTATGGTAATTTTTGAGAATTTTTCGACATTTATTACAAGCCCCATTGTATAACTAAATTCTTGTTCATGAAAACCATACGTAAAAGATTTCAAAAATTCTAAAAATTACCATATGTAGGGAGATGAGATTCTACAACCCTACAAAATTTGAAGACTAAAATCAATATCAATTGAAAGATATAAGAAAGATAAATTGAGTTGAATACTAACTAATTTTTCACTAATTAGCACTTTGTCAATTTCATATCTTTTAAATGATATTGAGTTTAGTGTTTAAATTTTATAGGGTTGTAGAAGCTTACCTACCCTACAAATGGCAATTTTTTGAGAATTTTTGAAATAATTTACTGCAGAGCCGACAAATAGAACTAATTCTTGTTTTAATAGTTTACTTTCTTTCAGTATAATAAGATCTTGAGTAATATCAAAGAAAATATTTTTTCTGGATAGTAAGAGGCAATATATCTTGGGTAAATAATTTTATCATGTAAAATCTATAAAAACCATATATACAAGTTTTCAAAAATTCTCAAAAAAATTACCATACGTAGGAGAAGTAGGATTCTACAATCTAGTAAAATTTGAAGACCAAAATCAATCTCAGCTGAAAGACATGACAAAGAAAATTTTAGTTGAATATGATTTTTCACTGTTTAAAATTTTATAAGTTCGTAGAAATTCACTTCCTCTACTTATGATAATTTTTAGAGAATTTTCTAAATATTTTTCTACAAGGCTGACAAATAGAACCAAATTCTTATTTATGAAAACCACATGTAAGTGTTTTCAAAAATTCTTAAAAAAATTACCATACATAGGAGAGGTGAGATTCTACAAACTCATGAAATTTGAAGATCAAAATCAATTTCAACTTAAAGTTTATCATATGATCTTTCTCGCCACAAAGGATAGCATGCACGTGTGGCATTGCTCTTGCCCTTCTTCGTGCAACTCGTGCTTTTACCTGTAACACAAACAATAGCTAATGATTGATCACCCGATGATGAAGATTTGGTGGATTCTTCAAGGACTCTGTCTCTAATAGATATGTAAATATCTCGTTGATGTTGATAGTGTTTTTTCGATGAGAATATTCATCACCAATTGCTCCCAAGATGGTGGTAGAAATATGCCAATATGATGATCTTGCCATTCTCGTCAACTTTCTTATCTACACTAGTCAGCTACGTGATAAAGCTTGTTGAAGACATTGAGATGGTCAACGAACCACGTACCTTCCTCCATACGTAACCTATACATTTATCACTTTAGGACCCACCTCTTTGTCAGCGACTTCTCCATATAAAATTCTTCTAAGTCCTTTCATAGTTTATTCAACAAATTCTCCTTAATCACTGAATACTTTGCCTCATTAGTAGGGGTGCAATAAGATTGGATAATTTCCGACCAACCGACTCACCAGATGTGTTTTGGATCGGATTCGAATCGATTTTTTGGATAGTTTTCGAATTTGGAATCTGTTTTGAATATTTTTTTGGTTTCAGATTTGGATTTGGGACATTGCTATCCGTTGGATCGGGATATTTTGAATATATTTTCGGATATATCCGTATTCGGATAATCGGATATCCGACCGGTTGCCCTGCAATATACCTTAAACCGGTTAACCAGACCTTAACCCTTTCTAATTCTCCAACTCTTGCATCCTGCCTCCAACTCCTGGGCGGCAACTCGACCCCGAGCGATGATTCCCGCCGTCGCCGTCCGTCGGTCTTGCCCCCCTCCCGAGCCTTGGCACTGCCCTTTACTTCGCCCGTCCCAACGTCAGCCCCCTGCGCTCGGTTCATCCCCGACCCCAACTCCCCGAGTCGGCCGTGCGTCTCTTGGTTCATTGTTGCCCTCTTCGCCCATCCCGCCACCTCTTGGGCCTCGACGCCACCCCCTGCACTCGGTTCATCCACGACCCTGACTCCACAAGTCCCACCGCCTGCCGGGTCCATCGTTGCCCTTCTTCGCTCGTCCCGCCGCACCCTGCGCTCAATTTTTCCCCGACCCCGAGTCCCGCTACCGTCTGTCGTGTAATACTGCAGATCGTTTTTCCAAGGTTTTTGGCCGGAACTGTTTTTGTGTTCTTAAATTCAAGGATTTTATTCGGAAGGGCAAGAGATTTGTCGTCTCGCAGTTTTAAGAATCTTAGCATCGAGATTTGAGATATGTCGAATGCATATCGGAAAGGGTATTTCTCCGTGCTGTGACTTTTTCTGCGGCAAGTTTTACTCAAAGGTTTTTCGTTTCGCCGTGTTTTTGGAATTTAAGCCTTTAGAGATTGTGGGTTTGTGGTCTCTAGAATTGTTGAGTATTTTAGAATGCATTTTATTCTTTTTTCCTAACCCTAGTTTCCCACATCATCAAAAGAGGGAGGCAGCCATTTCTTTTCCCCAAAATTTCCCCAGTAGCCTCCCCCAACTTGACTTCTAGCGCCTCACTGTCTTCTCTGAGCTCTCCTTGGCGATTTCTCCTCCTAGCGTGAGAGCTCCCTCCTGCCCGGCCTAAGCTCCCTCCCTCTCCTGCGGCGCCTCTCCCGTGGCCGGCAGTGGCTCCTCCTCCTCCCGACAGCAGCCCATCCTGCAGGCGACCTCCTCTTCCTCCTACCCAGTAAGCCACCTCCTCCTTCCTCTGTCTGTGAAGAAGAACAATGACGACCTTTTGTTTCCTTTCTCCTCCTTGTAGGTATGTGGTTTGATGCTTTGAAGTTACTCTTCTTTGCTCTAATGGAGGTCCTAGTGGGTAGTGTTGTCCTAGGGTTCCTAGATTTGGGGATTTTGGAGGAAACTAGGTCTAGAGTGGAGGAAGTGCATTACGATTTTCGAAAGGGTTTCTGTCA
This sequence comes from Guadua angustifolia, assembly GCA_036346375.1. Classification (NCBI taxonomy): domain Eukaryota; kingdom Viridiplantae; phylum Streptophyta; class Magnoliopsida; order Poales; family Poaceae; genus Guadua; species Guadua angustifolia. The sequence goes on from CM070506.1 coordinate 2,306,288, forward strand.
GTCCTTGTAGCTCAAATTTGGGGCGTTAGAGGGTCTCATTGTAACATCCCAAAATTTCATTTCAAAAATAGGATAAAAATATATTTTTATTTTTATCGGATGTCTCAAGTTTATTGTCTCATCTTTATTTTACGGATTTCTAGAGTTCAAAAGAAAAAGATTTTTGCCTATTTTTAGAAAAACTTAAAACTATTTTATTAAAAAATAAAAACCCTATTTAAGTTGGAATTAATTATAAAAAATATATCACAAGGAACTTCAGTGAATTTTCCATTATTTGTTAAAATCCTGATTTCAAAACCTTTCCAGAAGTCTCATCAATTAAAAATATAAGTTTGGAGACAAAATAAAAGATTTGGTTTTGCTAAAACTATCTTATTTAATATAAATAAACCCAAGAGAATTTCTGCGAAATTTCCTACATTTGTCAAATTATATATTTTCTAAAGCCTTTCCAAAGCTTTAACAAAATAAAAATATGTGTTGATATAAAAATAAAATATTTGGTGGTACAAAAATATTTTAGTTGATCTCAAAATGTCCTAACTAAACTCCCTGAATTTTCTTAGAATTTTTGGAGTTGTTTTAGTATTTTCTAAATTAAAAAGATATTAAAACACTATTAAAGTATTTACTGTACATGAATAAAATTATTATTTTATGTAATAATATTTTATTTGTGTTACTAAGGCTGTGGGTCACGTTTCAGATTTTTCCCGGAATTTTTAACGGTTGTTTGACATTTATTTCGATTTTTCTTGAACGGTTGTTTGATTTTCGGATTAAATAAACAGTAATGCTACAGTTACTGCGCTTGTTTTCAGTCAGTTTCCAGTCATAAACTCCGGCGAGCGTTTCCTGATGATCCGTTGGTCCGATCGCCTTATAAATTGAACCACAGATTCTTACGTGCGTTCTCTTTATAGCCCAATTGGAATTTTCCCCATCTAAGTTCTGGATCTTCCTGTATGAGCTATTCTTTTCAACTCCAGTGAAAACTTAGACGAGCTCTCCTGGTCACTCCCGAACTTCTTTCGATCTAAAATTTTTACCAGAGCTTCCTCTTGTTGTCCTCTACATTTAGTAAATTCAGATTTTAAAAATACCTACCAGAGCACCTTCGGCCACCGATTTCTTTCCCAACTCCGGCGAGCTTTTCCTGTTGATCCATTGCTCCTTTGTATCTGAAAATTGAACCCTAGACGCCTCTACCCATTCCGCACATCATACTCAAAGAATAGCATCAGAATTGCAACGGATCTCTCTCGGCAAGCCTTCTTCCCCAACACCGGTGAGAACTTCGCCGAGCTCTACAGGCGCTCCCGAACTCCGTTCATCCTCAAATTTCTTGTGGGGTACCCCCATGATGTTTGCAACACTCCTGTCAAACAGTTTTGGAAGATTACAAACAGAGCAGCCGCGCCGCCGCATCGCCCCGAGCGTCGCCCCCACGTCGGCTTGTTTTGGCGTCGCGTCCTCGTCGGCTCGTCGTGATTTTTGGTGATCCAACTGCATCACCTTGTGCTCTGTGGTACCCTCTGTTCCCCTTTCAAATTTCATGCAATTTGGTTCATGGAATCAAAAGTTATGGCCGTTCTAATCTCAAATCATGTTTCTGCCCGTTCTCCCTCGTTTTTGAGAGTTTGGCCGTGAAATTTTTATGGTAGACTCCTGGTGATGTCCCCTACATTGTGCTCACCCTAACCCACAGTTTTGATCTCATGATTTTGCACAGAAAATCCTTTTCTCTGATCAGACTGCGTTGCGGACGGCAGAAAACTTCATCGTGCGTTCCCTGTTGATCCAGAAGGTAAAACTCAGATCCGTTCATGTCAATTTGTGCCAAATATTCCCAGATAGCTCTCTGTGAAATTTGGTTAGGTTTCGTGCAGCACTTTAATAGTTATGGCAGTTTGATCTATTAGCTCCGGGAGTCGTTCATCGGCAGTTTGTGATCAATCCGTTGGGTTGCTGCCAAATCCGGCAATTTCGTTGAGTTCGTGTCGCCGCGTTCTACGCGATAGACATTTCCCCTTTGCTGTTGCAATTGCTAATTGTTGATTTATGTGAATGAAAGCATGGTTGCGTTGCATCATTTAGCATTTCATTGCCCTGCATTGCAATTGCTAATTATTGATTTATGTGAATGAACGCATGGTTGCGTTGCATCATTTAGCATTTCATTGCCCTGCATTGCAATTGCTAATTGTTGATTTATTTGAATGAAAGCATGATTGCATTGCATAGTGAATGGTAATTGTAGTTTCTGGGTTAATGGCAAGTGCAGGTTGGGGGATTGAGTCGTGGACTCATCCGAAGCTGTCAATGGAGGTATGAAAGATAGTTAAACTGTTTTCTGAAGTTTGGGATTCAGTTAATCTGAGTTATGAGATAGCTGTGGGGTTGTCGCTGATTTACATTTATTTATTTTTACTTAATGATTTCACTTAAGTAATGGTTGTGTTCAATAGTGAAGTAATTGGGTTCCTGCGTTGTGGATTTATTTAAACTCAGACTGGTTCTTTTATTACGGATGTAAATTAAAGGAACTATTGCTTTAAGTCTTGAAGTAGTTGTACTTGAATCGAATTCCTTACTTTTCTACTTGTTGCACTTTGCTGAGTCTTGAACTCACGCTTGTTGTTTCTTGTTTTAGGTACCTTGAAGCTATCTCGCTGGGATGAGAATAGTGGCACACACACGACTTCGGTCACTAATTCATTTACTGTCTTATAAAGTTTGGTTGTATCTAAGTTGGTTGTAATATATTATCCGTAGTTGCGTAGTTTGCTAATTGCCGATTGGTGGTGTGATTGATTATCTAAGGACTGCTAGAATGTGTCATCTGGAAGGGGTGTTTGATATATTATATACGCAATGTTTTCTCTCTGCACGAGTGGATGTCCATAGTTTTTTAGAGGAGGTCTTGCCGAAATTTTCGTGAAATTGGGAGATTGGTAGTATTCCGGACTCAGTGAAAGTCGGGTGTTCTGATTAGTATCAAAGCGGGCTTTAGGTCCGTGGCATGTGAATTTAGTAAATTACTCTGGAGTAAACTAAAATGTTGACTTGGAAACGTAGAAACATGGTATAGGTATCTACCATGTTTTAAGTATGGCCTAAGGGCAATAACCTTAAAATCTGAAATAGAATGGTTAATTGATTTAAAACTTGACACACTCTGATGCACAGTAGGAAAGGGTATGGGTATCATTGCATTACGCTTAAACGTTGTAATTAAGCTTTGATTATGAATGCTTCATTTGTTGATACCTGTTGTTATGTTTATGAAAGAAGTGATTGAATTTTTATGTTATTTTGTTGAAGTGGTGATGGGTAAAGCCACAATCGGAAGTGGCGAACCCCTCGTAGATGAAAATTGTCATCTTTTGCGGTCTAGTTTAGAGGGTGGGTAGACAAGGTTGGTTTCTTTTGTCTTCAGTGTTGGGAGACAAAGAGGAAGGTTTAGTGATGAATCTTTTTGAAAGCACTCTCTTTATCGTTCTTGGGATTCAAAAGAGTTTACTAAAGTTTTAGTGTAAAACTTTAGTCGTGTGGGTTTAAGTGTTAAGACTTTACCCGAAAGAAAAAGATTTGGTTGATAGCTTGGTTTTTCATTTTGAGGAAAGTGTTTTTGTATCAACCTTCCCATGTGGGAGTTGTTTATCTTGAGGTTTATTTGAAAGGCTTTTGCTCGTCAGAGTTTCGGAATTCGAGAGTCGAGTTCTCTTGTGATTTATGGTTTGGTTTTTCTGGAAAGGAAAACAATTAATCGTGTTTATTTGTGTTTGAAAGCCGGTGTTTACTTAAAGGTTGGGGTCATATTATGTTATTTCAAGAGTAGGTGACTAACGAGAAAGTGTAAACTGTTAAGCGTTGATGCATAGTTAGAACTTTGCGATGAGGTAAATAACATATTGGGTTAAAGTACATGTGATGGTTGATTGAGTTCAAACTAGTATGATGTGTTGTTAGAGAAACCTAATCGGGTTGGGAAGTGATTCAAAAGTGAAAGTTGATTAGAGTCTTATGTTTGTCGTGGCGAGCCATGGGACCGATTGGAAGAACGGAATTGTGTTCCTGTAAAGCTAGCACTGATATCGATTGAGAAGGTTTAGAATGATCTGTTTGATGAACTTACTATAGAGTTGAGATGGTGTAAAGTATTGGATGTGGTTGGTCTTTGTTGTTTATGGACCAATTATTAGTGTGAGATGATAGAGTAAATTAATCAGTGTGGTAATCAAGGAATGAGGATCAATAAAATGGTTGACTCGGATATAGTTTTATTCTTAGTGAATGATTGCCTTAGGTCAACAATTAAAGACTATGACTTGAGGAGACATTATGAATCGTTGGAGTTATGAGTAGTTGGAATAGGTGATGATCGTTTAAATGTGACTTGTAGGTATCTTGAACTCTAGTTGTTGAGTATTGAAAGTTTCATTGAAATCAATTGTCCTAAACTTAGAATAGGAAGTTGTATAATTGATGGTTTAGTATGGGTTGTAGACTAGAGGAAAAATGTTGATGCAATGTTTAATGTTAATAGGACCAGCGGTGATTATATTTGTTAGAGAGGATAATAAAAGAAATATTGGGGTTATGTAAAGTATATCGAACCTTTATTGGTAAGTGTATGGGAGAACTAGGAATGGTGGAAGGTGAAATGAAAGCATGTTTAAATATTCATATATGGATTGGTTTGTCCATATGATCGGGTGGTTGAGCCTTATTGGTAAAGACATTCTCTGTCTAGCGTTTTAAGGCTTCCAGAAATTTGTGTGAATAGTCAAGTTTGGGTTTAAACTTTGAGACTTGAAAATGAGGATGAAAGAAAGATTAATCATGAAGCAATTTGTTCATGGATTTTTGAATAGGTTATTTCGTAGAATATTGCCATTCATTTGAATTGGTGAAGATATTTAGCTTAAGTTATGAGTGTGGAGTTGACCCTCGAAGGGTGTATGTCTGGATTGTACAATCTAGCGTACAAATGAGTTATGATTGGTTGAGTAGTTAAATAAAAAGGGCCAAACTCAAGGTATTAATGTGAAAGTTTTTGATTTGGAGACAGTAGTATCTCTTTTCTGACTAGAGTTTGATTTATTTAAAAAGGTGTGGTATTTTGTGAAGGTTTCTAAAAGATGCATCTTATGATTGTTTCATAAATGTTATGGGGTTGATTAAGAGGTTTTCTGCTAGAAAATGAGTTTTTCCTCCTTTTAAGAAAAATGTTGGGTGAAGGGTGGAAGTGGATCGGTTTCCCGATCAGTTTTTTTTTTCGGGAATTAAATCGCTTCTAGTGAAGGAGAGATGTTTTGCTATGGTAAGAGATAGGTGTTTTGCTTTTATGAAAGTGAGTTGACTCAATAAAAGTTTTGCGTGTTGTTTTTCTCTTATGGAGTTGTTCCCTGAGACAAAGTTGTTGCTTGCTCCTTTATTTGGCGAGAGCCGTGGATTGAGTTGTGGAGTCGTGAGCGTGGGAAGTACCCAACCTTGTTTTTGGGTGTTTCCGCTTTGTTAGTTGTTTCCATTGTTTTTGTTGGTGTTCTTGTTATGTTCAGAATTCGAGGTCGAATTCTGTTAAAGGGGGGAAGAGTGCAATACTGCAGATCATTTTTCTAGGGTTTTTGGCCGGAATTGTTTTTGTGTTCTTAAATTCAAGGATTTTATTCGGAAGGGTAAGAGATTTGTCGTCTCGCAGTTTTAAGAATCTTAGCATCGAGATTTGAGATATGCCGAATGCATATCGGAAAGGGTATTTCTCCATGCCGTGACTTTTTCTGCGGCAAGTTTTACTCAAAGGTTTTTCGTTTCGCCGTGTTTTTGGAATTTAAGCCTTTAGAGATTGTGGGTTTGTGGTCTCTAGAATTGTTGAGTATTTTAGAATGCATTTTATTCTTTTTCCCTAACCCTAGTTGCCCACATCATCAAAAGGGGGAGGCAGCCATTTCTTTTTCCCCAAAATTTCCCCCCAGCCGCCTCCCCCAACTTCAGCTTCTAGCGCCTCCCTGGTCTTCTCCTGAGCTCTCCCCTGGCGATTTCTCCCTCCTGGCGCAGCCCGAGCTCCCTCCCCTGCCGGCCGCCCAAGCTCCCTCCCCCTCCTGCCAGCGCCTCTCTCCGTGGCCCGCCGGTGCTGCCTCCTCCCGGCGGCAGCCATCCTGCAGCGACCTCCTCTTCCTCCCTACCCAGGCCGGCCACCTCCTCCCATCCTCTGTGCAGCAGCAGCAGCCTTTTGTTTCCTTTCTCCTCCTTGTAGGTATGTGGTTTGATGCTTTGAAGTTACTCTTGCTGCTCTAATGGAGGTCCTAGCTGGGTAGTGTGGTCCTAGGGTTCCTAGATTTGGGGATTTTGGAGGGAAACTAGGTCTAGAGTGGAGGGAAGTCTGTTCTGATTTTCGAGCAGGTTTCTATCCGTCCTTGTAGCTAAAATTTGGGGCAGTTAGAGGGGTCTCATGAATATTTGGATATAGAGAATGTTGTATATCATCGAATCCCCTTTAGTTTGAGTGCAAGAACACGAAAAACTATGAAGCCAATTAAAAGTTATGGCTATTTTACCGATTTCTGTCCAGAACAAGTTAATTTTGCATTCGTCTGCTGTTCGTCGCAAAACTGAGAATAATCGGTGCTTTTCCCGGTTGGTCGGCTATAGAAAAAGTTGTAGATAATCGAATTACCTTTCAATGAAGACTGAAATCGCTAAGTTTCGATCATCCGACTAAAAGTTATGACCGTTTTACCGAGTGCTGTCCCGGGTTGGCAGATCGCTGTTTTTCAGGGTTTAGGAGTGGGTCGTAGAATCGAAATCGTTATAAGTCTTGTAATCGTTTTGCTGGTATGTTTTGAGTAGAATGTTTTATATGCAGGTGGTGTGACCCGGGTGTGGCAACTTCGTCTCGCCACACCGTCTCAGGAAGCTGAAGGCAAGTGCGTTGTAATGGTTGTGGCTTGGTGGTCATTATGTCTTTTTGCAATGTTACCGTTATCCATGTGTTACCTTAATATTCATATGTTTGATTTTTCATGCGATATGATGAATGAGAATGGTTAAATGGTTATGCCATTATTTAAAATGAGTCTATATGCAAGTGTAACCCGTATACCTCTTATACGGTAAGTTGATTGCTTGTGTTATGTATATACTTACTCTATGGGTGCATCTGTGTTTATAAGCACGTCTAGTAGGGTAGTTGTCTTTCGATGAAAAGGTTAAATAATCGATGCATGTGCATCGTTGATTGAAATGAGTTGTGTTAAAAGTTGAATGTCATGATATCTTGCGATTATGAAGAGCTAACGTTTGAGATATCATACTATTATCACTAGTATGATAGGATAATGTGAATAATAAAGTAATGAGGCTTGATTAATAAGAATGGATGCTTTGGCGATTATGAAAATGGATTATGACTTTAACGGGAGTATTAATGATAATTGTGACCATGTAGATATGAGTGTCGAGAATATGAAAATGAATGTTGAGAATATGAATATGAGTGTTGGGGATATGAATATGAGTGTTGAGGATATGAATATGAGAGTTGGGGATAAGAATACGAGAGTTGAGGATATGATTATGAATATTGGGAATGCGGATATGAGTATTGAGAATATGGATATGAATGTGAGGAATGGCATTTGCATATGTGCATTCATGAAAAGTGCATTGAGCCAGGGCGGTGAGAAAGTCATACGGAATGTATGACTAATCCGGTGTGCTCGGAGTTCCTACCCCGTAGTCCCATCTCTTGGCGTAGATGGGGCGGTGTTAAGCGTGGGACCCGCTCTTTGGGTAGCGGGCAAGTCTGTTGTGCAGGCCCCTCCACGGGATGGTAGGGTTTGAGGGCACGCATCGACGGGTGGTGCTCGGCAATACCGGTATGTGCTAAAGAAGAGATGAGACATGCATGGTTGGGTTTGAGGGCACGCATCGATGGGTGGTGCTCGGCAATACCGGTATGTGCTAAAGAAGAGATGAGTCATGCATTATGCATCATTTAGCATTTCATTGCCCTGCATTGCAATTGCTAATTGTTGATTTATGTGAATGAAAGCATGGTTGCGTTGCATCATTTAGCATTTCATTGCCCTGCATTGCAATTGCTAATTGTTGATTTATGTGAATGAACGCATGGTTGTGTTGCATCATTTAGCATTTCATTGCCCTGCATTGCAATTGCTAATTGTTGGTTTATGTGAATGAACGCATGGTTGCGTTGCATCATTTAGCATTTCATTGCCCTGCATTGCAATTGCTAATTGTTGATTTATGTGAATGAACGCATGGTTGCGTTGCATCATTTAGCATTTCATTGCCCTGCATTGCAATTGCTAATTGTTGGTTTATGTGAATGAGCGCATGGTTGCGTTGCATCATTTAGCATTTCATTGCCTGCATTGCAATTGCTAATTGTTGGTTTATGTGAATGAGCGCATGGTTGCGTTGCATCATTTAGCATTTCATTGCCCTGCATTGCAATTGCTAATTGTTGATTTATGTGAATGAAAGCATGATTGCATTGCATAGTGAATGGTAATTGTAGTTTCTAGGTTAATGGCAAGTGCAGGTTGGGGGATTGAGTCGTGGACTCATCCGAAGCTGTCAATGGAGGTATGAAAGATAGTTAAACTGTTTCCTGAAGTTTGGGATTGATTAATCGAGTTATGAGATAGTTGTGGGGTTGTCGCTGATTTACATTTATTTATTTTTACTTAATGATTTCACTTAAGTAATGGTTGTGTTTAATAGTGAAGTAATTGGGTTCCTGCGTTGTGGATTTATTTAAACTCAGACTGCTTCTTTTATTACGGATGTAAATTAAAGGAACTATTGCTTTAAGTCTTGAAGTAGTTGTACTTGAATCAAATTCCTTACTTTTCTACTTGTTGCACTTTGCTGAGTCTTGGACTCACGCTTGTTGTTTCTTGTTTTAGGTACCTTGAAGCTGTCTCGCCGGGATGGGAATAGTGGCACACACACGACTTCAGTCACTAATTCATTTACTATCTTATAAAGTTTGGTTGTATCTAAGTTGGTTGTAATATATTATCCGTAGTTGCGTAGTTTGCTAATTACCGATTGGTGGTGTGATTGATTATCTAAGGACCTGCTAGAATGTGTCATCCTGGAAAGGGGTGTTTGATATATTATATCTGCAATGTTTTCTGTCTGCTGAGTGGATGTCCATAGTTTTTTAGAGGAGGTGCTGCCGAAATTTTCGGTGAAATTGGGAGATTGGTAGTATTCCGGACTCCGTGGGGAGTCGGGGTGTTACATGTCGGTTCCGCCACCACCTCTCTCCACCCGTCTCACTGCCCCTAGGGCCTTAGTGTTGCCCTTTGCTCTGCCCTTCCTGGCGCCCTCCCCCTACACTCGGTTTGTCCCCGACCCCGAATCCTGTCGCTGTCGTCCTTCTCTCCTTGCCCTACTGTTTCTATAGATCTACACCTCTACTCCTAGATCAAGTGGTAGGTAACGGTTTTTTTATTAACCTGTTGCTCTTCATTACAAAGTAGATGTAATCGTGCTTATGAAAATTGTAAAGAGGAAATGCCAGATTGGTTTTTGATAAATTTTAGTATGAAAATTGTAAAGAGGAAATGCTTATGAAAACTGATGTTATGGTTTTTGGTGGCATTCATGCCAAATTGGTTATGTAACATGTTTGTTTACAGGGTTTTGAGGAATTGCAGGATATCTGATAGACTGATAGTCTTGCATCAGTAGACCTTTTGAAGTTCGCAAGTTTGAACTTATTGTAAGCACTTTATTTCTACAATGTCTGCATTGCTATTTGTTGCTTCTGAGAGATGTCTGCAAGATCTTAAGTTATATACAGGATCTTATCATCTGGTGTACTTACTATGCCATCACGTAACCTTTAACTGAGTTTGTCTGTTTATTTTATGAACAAGTAGAACTAGAACTAGTACTTCTGATCACTAATGGCATCACTGCTGCTATGTTGGAATACTTCTTTTTTTTCACTGTTAAAATTGTATCCTTTCAACTACATCAATTTCTGTATTTTTATACTTTACACTCTTAAACCTATTTACATATCATTCTATGTTTCAAAACTTGTCATATGTATACCATTCAAATTTAGTGTACTTTTGCAATTTTATTAGACTGCTTAATAAAATGACTTGTTAGACTATGATAATTTTGTTGCATGTTGAACTCATACGGTTAATTAATCAATACTATATGCTTGCTTTATACGGTATCTGTTTTCACATGTTATCCGACAAAAATTATTTGATACCAAATCGATTCCACTCCATATTTGATTCGAATCTGCGACTAATATTATCCGCACCGTATTCGTATCCGGTACTATCCGAATCCGATTCCGTCAAAAAATATAGTTTAAGATATGGAAAGAGCGATATCCGACCGAATCGAGCCAATTGCACCGCTACTCATAAGAGAAACACAGATAGATTGTACTGACAGCTTTTCACTCTATCACCTTCTAGTCTTCAGCGGATATTTTTTTCAGTTTGTCTCCTTGAACAGTAGCAATTAACTCTTGTTGGACAAGGATATCCTTTACAACATATTTCCACACATTGAAATTTTCTTCGTAGTCAAATTTCTCTACTTGATCCCATTTCATCTATATCAATTTTGATTTTGTGCCATCTGTTGCTTTACCGATCTTCTCACAAATCTAATATATTTGGCCTTGCCTCTGATAATCTCAAAAGAGTATAAAGTGTTGTTGCTCTCTCACAATTCTCTCGAACCTTTTAGGACTCTTGGATGTTACTTCATAGTTGGTCCTGCCACGTCTTTCTCCTTGTAGCAGCTCACACCTTCAACTTTTTGTGTGCTATATTTTACAACCATCATTGTAGTTCCGCACATAACTACAATTGATATCTGATTATCTACCATTGATGATACGGTTTACTTCTACTTCCACAATACTTCTTTTTCTTCTCCTCTACGTCTTGCATAAACAAAAGGATGTTAGGGCATTGTTAAACACTAATGATGTTGAGTTGTTCTTATTCCTCGAAGGTGTACGCATTAATTTGATGAAGTAAACGGAGACCTTGACCATCTTCAAGGATCAGAGTTGGTAGACGCAGGGCAAGGCACGGGAGTGCCTTGGGCGCGGGCTAAGCAAAGCGAGAGACTGACATGCGGGCCAGTGAGGAGGTTAGCGAGCGGGTCTAGAAAGTCAGGGAGAGAAGGGCTGAAAAAGGAAAGCTTGCTGCAAATACGCTTCCTTACTAAAAAGACGGCTTTTGGAAGGAATTCTTTCCATTTTCGGCTTTAACTTGACTTTAATTTGCAGCTAGGGGCTTTTGGAATTTCTATAGCTATCAAATTAACCCCAAATTTTATGAAAATATTTTAGGCCAATCCAGAGGTGGTACTAATGTTTCTATATATGAACGTTTCAGAGTATTTGAACCTCTAGGTTTTCTGCAATAATTTTTTTAGTGTTTCAGCTTTAATAAAGTATGTAGTGTTGGATTTTCCAAAAATAGCAACTCACTCCACAAATTCATGAAATTTTTTGGAGGGGTCCTCCAGACCATTTGACATTTAAATAAATAATTGCAGCATTAGTGGTGATATAAATTTGAAGACTGAAAATCAGAAGCAACAATTAGGTTATTGAAAAGTTTTTATTTAATGCCAAAATTCCAGAAAAACCAGAAAAATTCTGAAAATTCACAATAAATTCACAAAATAGCTTGGTGATTTTATTATTTCATTTTCGGGGCAAGATGGGGTTGTTACATATGATTATTTATCACCCCAAATTTTAATTGATCGACAATGTTTGCAGATCTGCTACTAAACACACATATACGTCTTTTAGTTTAGTTCTCCGAGGACATGCATGTAATTCACGAGACACTGGAATAGAACTCTTCAACTATGATGCGGACTGCAATTGGGATCCGAACCCAGTGATCACCTCCGTCGTGCCACGTTAAGCTACCAAACGTGTAGTCACCCTGAATCTTCCGCATGGCCTTGAAGGTCACCTTGAAACTTTGCATCCCTCTGTCCTTACTAAACACCAGCATTGGTGGCTCAACGGACATCTCTACACCAACAGGTGGCTGGAAAAATGCTTTGTATACTGCGTCAGGTTGGCCGACATTGGTGACGGTGCGCATAACGATTTCAGATGTCTTGAGGCCAGGAATGGTGATTGACGGAAGATTCAAGTCCGATAAAGATGCTCTAGGTGTCGTGCAATCGCCATTTATGCCTAATCCTCCCACGCAGTTGAAGAACTTCAGGTAATCTGATGGATTGATGTCGTATATAAGGCCAGGATCATCTGCCTTGCTCGGATTAACAAATCCTGCTCCGTAGTCAAAGGGATCGGCAATCTTTGTTGGAGTCCCGTCTGCTTGTAGTGGGAACCCATTGTTGTCGGTGGTAAGTGCTGCAAGACATTTTGAATACTACAATTAGTGTACAACTGCAGTAAGCACAGTCACTCAAGCAACCACTTAGTTGGGGTATTAAATTTCTAATTAATCTATAATAATAAGTTGTTGTTAACCTCTTCACAAATATCCTAATTGGATTTCTTGTGCTCAAGCGAGAGTCAATTTGTCTAGCTTAGCTTTTCCATCAGATAGTTGCCGAATGATGAAATAATTAATTAGTTTCATAGCATGCATATCTGGTGAAACAATGTTATAATAGGGTTGTACGTACCAGTTGTCATAAGTGCTGATTTTAGGGCAGCAGGTGACCAATCAGGATGCAGTGCCTTAAGCAGGGCGACAATCCCTGACACGTGAGGGCAAGACATTGATGTTCCAGAATCAAGCCGATAGGAAACACCTATACTCTTGTAATAAGCAATCTGTGGCGCAGCCGCTAAAATGGCCACCCCGGGTGCAGCAATATCTGGCTGTGGCACAACAAGTAAGATTGAAAACATTGATTGAAACAACTATAGTCTCATGTAGCATATAATGCGTTGTATTTCCATATCGGTAGTATTTGGAGGAAAACAACCATGTCATTGTGTTAGTCTAAAACGTTCCAAAATTGATCATACGCTAAAATTGATTGTAGTTGAAACTCTTTTATTTTGCAAAATAATATCTTTAGGGACTTTCAGTAAGAAGTCACTGCATCCATTTAATGTTATACTTTAGAAAGATAAATGGTTCAGAATATACAATATTTCCATGTCATTTTATTTAGTTTTTCTTGCTCTCTTTGCATGAAACATTAGTTTCACAATCAATATTTCCAAACTATTAATTGAGTATAAGGAGTGCACACTATATGAGAACCTTGCATCATGAAAAAAAATAGTATTTACATTGAGTATAGGAGATTGTTGTTTCATGCTTACCTTGAGAACCCCAGGAAAAAGAGGGCTAGGTCCCCTAGATGAGAAAGCTGCTATTTTGGGGGCAGGAACTTCAATTCCAATTGATGTGTGAGCCAAAGAAATCTTTGCTTTGCTGCTGTCGCCGTTGCTCCTATTTTTCACAGGAAAAACAGAAGGACTATTTAAAGCATCGAAAGGAAGACAATGATATTAAAAAAGAACTGTGCTGCCAACAAGGGCATAAGTTAGTCTGTTTCTTTAAAATAACTACGCTGTTCAAATGCAAACAGGGCTTTGTTCTAACCAACTATCATGAGTACTAACCATTAGTTAATGCTCGTCAAAATAAATATCGTAGGCCGTAGAATACATATAATTAGTTACGATGAAAACAAAAAAACTAATTCTAGCTGTTGATCTATTTAACTTCGAGAGTTGATTAATCTATACGTACTTGTAGTACTGATAAATCTGGTTGGCAATCTCAAAGTCGACGGCAACACACGGAATTAACGTGCTTGCAGTTGCCCACTGAGCTATACTGTCAGTGTTATGCTGTGAGAATATAAATCCTTTCCCTCGTTTCGCCAGCACTACTCCTGCGATATCACCTAGAGTTTTTGGCTGTGAAGAATTAGTCGCCCCGGGTGTAACGCAGACGACAATCTTCCCATGTATATCCGTGTTGTTTATGTTGTCTAGGCTGCACCTGCAAATTAATGACTTGCTACAGTTAGTATATAAATAGAAAGGCACAGGTATACATGCAACATACGTGATTATGCCAAAGTGGTGTACGTGATCAAATCTATAATAGCGTTCATACCTGTGTGCATTAGTATCAAATGGATTGATATGATCAAATGTATATGAGAGCATTTTAGTTACTACTTTTAGTCACACATACATGTCGTTTTGGATATAGATGCAGTCAAACTTTCAAATCTTTGGATGGCAATAACTTTTTAATATTTAAACTGGATACATGAAAATCATATGCGTAGATTTGTATTGAAAAATACTTTCATAATATTATAATTTTATTTGGTTTTATAAATATACTACAACAGAAATTAATAGTCAACCATGTATTTTGGAGACAATATGGATGACTAAATTGACATGTATTTGTGACCACATGAAGTATGCTTCATATGTACGACGAAGAAACTTATCCTTTCTCAGGCTAGCTTTATTTGCTTGCTTTAGATCAGAAGTTATCTTGAAGCAACGGTATGCTCTTAATTTTGAGGCTCTTTCGTTAGCGTCAGTATGTCAAATATCCCAGCATCCGCAACCACATCCACAAGTACGATGAAACTGTGTTAGGGTGTATAAAGAATTGTACTCGTCAACGGAGAAGAAGAGTTGTAGCTGACTGAATTGATTTGCGCCTTTCGATGCCGACAAGGATTGACCCTATATATAAGCAATATTATGAGAATGAAATCAAGAAAAGGTGATCAAAAGGTTGATATATAAGCAGAAATTAATACTGCATAGAAATATCAAAAACGCATAGGCAAATAAGAAACAGCAAGCTATCAGTACTAGATTTCTGATTTTCCTGATAGGCAAAACTGTTGAGAAAGCCCCACAATTTGGCATGAAAACATTTTGTGCAGGCAAGCTAGCAGTACTAGTTCTGTTTTTTTCCCTTTTTCCAACCATTGTGAGCACCCACTGTTGGCGGCTATGGTTTTCCCCTTTGGCTATGGTGCCTCTATGGGTATTTTATTAAAGTGCCCAATATCGGAGATGAAAACAGAGAAGAAACCGCGGCGATAGCCTATGTGGTTTAGATCAAGTCAAGATGGAGAGAATCTAGTGGATTATAGTGACGAAGCTAAGAGATGAAATTCTCTTTGAGAAGCGAGCATGAGTTTCAAGTGGATAGGATCTATTTGTGTGTTGGCTCAATGGGTGCCTGTCTGGTATTAGGGTTTAGTAAAAGAGGTAGTGGGTGTGGGCCGCCACTATATAATTAAGGGGATGGAGAGGTATGCCTCGCATCCATCCAAGCCTATGCACCAGAGAAAACCCTAGTGTAGGAGATGTCTTAAGAGGAAGAGGGTGTCCACGGGCTTCATCATCTCTAAGGGAAATTGTAAAACATTAATCATCTACAAGTTAGCAATACCAATTCAAATTCATTTAATATGTTGTTGTTTGTATTTTTTTTGGTCTCTCCCTTGATTTGGTTGTTTTGGTTTTCATTATTTGCTCTGCTTGGTCTTGTTTGTGCCATCAATGTGTAAGAGATGTGATAGAAATCTAATGTCCATATCCTATCCATCTAGGCACTTTTGGCCTAAGAAGCGAGATATCTCGGGTTTCTTGTTTTGGGGGGTTTTGGGAATGACCTTGCTATGCTACGATGTATCGAAAATCATACTTAGTCATGTTTGACTTAAATCCTCCCACAAGCTACCTAAAATCATAGTTTTTGGTTTGACTCGGTTTTAGTACAACTTGGCTTTGGGAGAAAAAGGCCTCAACTTTGGGGTAATCTTGCTAGATATCCTGTTGTTCCAAGTTCCTTAATTGTTGATCTTGTTCTTGGCACAGTTTCATCAGGTTTGGAGCCATGGTTTGCAAAGATGTGCTCGTTTTGTCTCGGGCTGTTGTTTTTTGTTGTGTGGACTCGGATCATCGTAGTCAAGATGGATAATCTGACTAAGTCTTTCTGCAGCCCATGTTAGAGTTTGTCTCAGATTTTTGTGTGAGTTTCTAGTGTGCATAACCTTTATAGCTTACATAGCTATCGGGTAAAGACCTTAATTATAGAATACTGGAAAAATTTAGAGCCTTCTATTCACCCTCTCTGGTTCTACAGAAAGGTCCTGCAAGTGAATCTCAGCTTTCGCCTGCCTTTGCCGTTTCATGAAACCTGGCCAAGCATGTTTGTCGTCTTCCCCTAGATTAGCAACCGTGCACGCGATTGCTAGAAAAACCTTGTACCAATTGGGTACAGTAAATTACCAGGACAAATTAAGTAGGAGTATATATCGTTAGAAGACTATAGTTACCACGAGCTTCTGGTTGTTCCCGAGGGTGATAACCGTGGGGAAAAGCCGGTCAATCGTGGTTGCAGCAACCGTGAACAACCATGGCGATGAGTTCTCCACTGTTTGCGCCGCAGGGCCATCGTTTCCAGCCGCGTACACGACCGTGATGCCGTTCGCGACGGCGTGCAATGTGCCCGGATTCTCCAACGGGCCGCCAAGCGACAAAGACAGGACGTCAACGCCATCATGGATGGCATCGTCTATGGCTTTCATAATGTCTGCATCGGCGCAATTGATACGTGCACCCCAGCAAACCTTGTACATGGCTACTCGGGCGCGAGGTGCGCCGCCACGAGCCGTCCCAGGCGCCAGCCCGAGGAAGCTGACGTTGTGGACGATGTTGCCGCCAGCCGTCGAGGCCGTGTGGGTACCATGTCCTTGGGCATCCCTAGGAGACATGTACTCTCCTGTGAAGAAGCTTTCATCGACGTGACCCTTAGCGTACCACCGCGCACCGATGAGCTTCCGATTGCAATTGTGGGGGCCAAATGAGACGCCAGTCTGGCATATTCCCTTCCATTTGGAAGGAGGGGGTCCATAGTCGTCGTCAGCAAAGCTTTGCGACTCAGGCCAAATACCTGAAAATGAATTACTATGATGGTGGTGATCAAAGTTTTAATTGTTTGGCTGTATCTGTTTTAAAACAACATCTACTTTGGAACGGTCAATACAGTAGTTATCCTTCAGTCCAACTTTATAAAGCATATTTCTTCTTGACATATAGACCAAAAAGATATAAAAATGACTAGATTACCCATAATTATTATCACCAAGCAATATACTCCATACAGGCATGTAGAGTATAAAGTAAAGATGGATATTTATTGGCGGTATAATGAGAACATCACACTAATTTCATATTTAGATATGAAATACAAACTATATTTATGAATATGATAATTAAAAAATACGTAAATAAATTTGGATGGAGGGAGCATTTATTTATGCCCCAAGTAACCTGAGTCTAGGACACCAATAATGATGCCATCTCCATTGTTTGCTTTTGCAAGTAACCCGTTTGGCTGCTTGTAGTCCATCCCGAGGAAATCCCAGCTTCGAGTCGTATGTGTATGGTGGATTTGGTTCTCGCGCACACTCACCACACCAGGCAGTGCTATATATGTAACGAAAACACCAATCAATTGTTGTTTCAATGATTACTATCATGGCGTGATAAAACAACAAGTATATATATATAATTAGAGTTGTGCTCCCATACTTTTTTCGAAAGGTAGAGAGAAATAAGAGAATCAGTTACCTAGAATCTTTCTCGCTTGGGATTTTGTGAGCCTTGCAGAAAAGCCAGAGAAACCGTGTTTGTAGCTGTAGACAATCGACTCAAGAGCCTCCTCCTTGCTTCAAAACCATAAAATTGCAGTACAATAATCAACTTTAGTAATGCTAAGATAATATTTTTTTATATATGGTACAGTGGATATCCCTATTTTTAAGTGGATATATAGTACAATATTTTCTACGGAATTGATATGGCACACAGACGTAGTTCTTTCTCATCTACATGACCATACCAAACTGCACTCCCACTTCCAGGGATTGCGTATATAGGTGAGTCGTGGTTGGATATGTGAGGAACTTGGTCTAGTCGTGCGGCTCTAGTTTCAACTAGAGTATAGAATAACTTAGTGCAAAATAGCACCACCTCATACATGCCATATATAAGTAATAATTCTTCTCTTATGTCAAGAAATCTTAATTAAATACTCTCCCTGTTCCATGTTGAGCTTCATCTTGTTTTGAAATATAAGGTCTTCATGAAAAAGCTTATATTTATTTATATATATCCTAAAATAGATGCATGTCGTCTTAAAATATATGCAGTCCATATTGGTACATTTTTAACAACTTCTGCCATATAATCGTCAAAGTAATGGTCGAAGATGATCTGTATCGAGCAGTAGTAGTGCAAAGGGACTCCATACCTTCCGAGAATGGAAGCGAGCATGTTGTGGTGTGAAGCAGTGACGAGATCAGCATCTTCATGTCGTCTCTCCCCAAGGTAGATGATGTATATCTGGTGACCATTAATTAATTGCAAGCTTGATTAGCATGCATATATTGTTGTGCTTCGTTAGCAAGATCGATATGAAGATGGCAATGGCGGCTTACTTGTCTTGATTGATCAAGCCCGTGAGACCATTGCAATT
The DNA here is from genome assembly GCA_036346375.1 of Guadua angustifolia. NCBI lineage: Eukaryota > Viridiplantae > Streptophyta > Magnoliopsida > Poales > Poaceae > Guadua > Guadua angustifolia. Next base: position 2,324,857 of record CM070506.1, read on the forward strand.
GCAGCGAAAATTGGAGAAGCAATAGCACGACTAGGGACAGCGCTTGTAGCCTCGTCATCGATCTGCTCTATTTTAGCACAATGAGGTATCTTCTGTCTTGTGCACAGGGCTCTAATGCAACTGCATCCTTTCCTTTTTTATACGTACTGAGCGTATGTATCATTAAGGACAAAGTCTAAACACCGCAGATCGACGTCATATGGACCAAAACCGAACCAAACTCGTTTCCGGCCCTAATTAAGCGGTCTATCGAAACCGACCGTCCTCGTAATCTATCAGAAAAATGAAATGGTCAGTTGTCAGAATTATGAACAGGAGATAAGTTAAATAAACTAATTTTCTATTTGTAGGTTTCTTCTTTTTATTCTAAGTCAATTTTTGTGGCCATTGGATTTGTGTAGAGTTTAATTGGTTAAGAAATGTCACTTAGGCTTACAATTAAATAGACAACATCTCGAATTAAAAGAATGAACGTAGGTACATAGAAATCTCCTACGGCGGTTTGGCTGGAATTGGTTCTTTCCCTTGGTTGGAAAGGTTTTATTTCGGTATGGTACTGTAGCTATGATTTATACCACTTGTTATGATAACACCTAAAGTTCAAACCAGGGATTCAAATATTGGCTATTATTGCGCGTATCGAGGTGATATAACATCTAAAACCGGTCAGTAAACCGTTTAAATTAAACAAATTCAAAAATCGAAAAAAATTATGTGACGTAAATATCGCGATAATCGGTGAAAATCAAGTAAAAATCGACTTTGAGAACCATTCAATTGGCCAGTCGATTTTCTATTTTTTTGATTTTTTTCAAAAATTTTGATTTCGTAACCCTTTGGTTTTTAGCAATGTTTGAAAATTTTTGCCAATAATTGAAAATAAAAAATCGCCCAAAAATTGCAAAGTCGATATTGTGAACCCTGGTTCAAACTGTAAGTTAGAAACGATCTTGTAAGAGAAACGAATCAGCATGCATAATATCAAGAACAAAGAAGCGGGATCTTATACAACGTAAAGAAATACCTGACGGTCGGGTTGGCTAATAAAGATTGCAAATTCATATTTGAGCTAAAAAATACTACAATGGATTTGAATATCCTCTCTCTAATACACACAACGCCTGCCCAATAATAAGTTAGTGTAGCCATCACTTCGATTTCTTTGGGTGGATCCAGGGTTTGCAAAAACTGAGTCTGCCGAGCCGGTTCGGCATTAAAAACCAAATAGAAAACTGATCCAATACAAATTCGAATTCAAAAATTCAAAAAAATTAGAAAAATTTATGCGACGTAAACTGGTCGAAAATCGGTGAAAACCTCTAGATTTTTTATGAAATAGAGTGAAAATCGCTCAAAGTCGACTTTAAGGAACATTCAATTGGTCGGTCGGTTTTTGACCGGTTTTCGCTTTTTTAATTCTTTTGAAAATTTTTTGATTTCTTAAATCTTTGGGTTTTGATGATTTTTGATTCGATTTTCCGATTTTTGAATTTCAGTTTTCGAACCGATTTTTCAAAAACGGTTCTGTGAACCCTGGATGGAGCCATCACTTTGATTTCTTGGTGTGGAGTCAATTCCTTCCTTCTCATGCTGGAGCCAACGATGGAGCCTTTAGCTGGGATGGAGGAGACGAGGACGTGCACGTGGATGTGGAGACGTGGAGTAGTATTGGATCACTAGCTGCTTCTTGTTCGCAACTTCACATACAATATTTTGAAGTTGAGAATTGAAAGTTTTCAGAGTAGAAACTTTTCAAGTTGAAACATTCTAATTTGAGAATTTTTTTATTTAAAAATTTTTAATTGAAACTTTCAATTTGAAATTTTTTGAGTTGAAACTTTCTAATTCAAAACTTTCCCATTTGAAATTTTCGAGCTGAAACTTTCTGAATTGAAACTTTCTAATTGAAATTTTTTATTAAAAATCTTTTGCGTTAAAACTTAATATTTAAAATTGTCAAAGTTAAAATTTTATAATTTAAGTTGGTGGAGAAGAAATACTTGCTTTACTGTTGCAAGCTAACCACTTAACCAGTACTACCGCTACTCTGTTGGCTTTTGACTCAGCATTATTTCACTCCCCTCTCTCCTAGCGTGTCTAGGCAGGCATGGCTTGGAAAAAACAGAGCAACCCAAGGTTCATGTGGGGATATGAATTTATTAGTTGGAGCAATATGGTCCAACGCAGGGAAAGGAAAAACATGCAGCGCCCTAAAAGTCTCCATGGAGCTTGGGGTGAAAATGGGATGGATACAAACTGATATTGCTCTTTTTTATCCAAATCTATATTTTTTTTCAAGATTCAAAACCAGATATGTGCTAGCTAGATACGGATACGGATTCGGGTTATTCGTGATACGGATATGTGACGAATTTGAGTCAAACGGATAAAGATATACGAATAATGCACACATACATAGAGTACTATATATTGAATTAAAACCATACGAATACATGACTATATTAACAAATTATATATCAATCAAACTCAACAAATGTAATAGAAAGAATATGCTACTTTAGAATCAATAGAACCAACTAATTGTTAACATAAATGGGTTGATATGGAAAAAAAAGATGAAAATGGGCTGGGCCTTGCTGATATCCGAATAGGAAAAATCCGAATATCCGATCCGATATCCAAGTAGGAAAAATCTGGATATCCGAAAAGGAAAAATCCGAATATTCGGATCCCGTCTCGTATTTACCGGATATTAGATGCTCTGGATCCGGGCCCCGTATCCAACCAGATAGTAAAATCTGGTCCCGGATTCGGTCCCAATCAGATTCGGTCCTAGATCGGGCGAGAGATATCCGACCGTTATCATTCACATGGAGCGCACGGAAAGAGAAAAAAAAGCCCATACGCGAGAAAGGGAAAATGATGTTATGAGATAAGGAGTCTAACTGTATTTGGTTTAGGACTCTATTTCTTATGGTGTGGGCAAAGCCGAACTTCTCTCTCATATTGCTATATATATCGGGGCTTTCCATTGTAAACAATCAATCTAATAAAACGTGAGAGAGTTACACCGTATATCTTGTGTGCTATTGTTCTTGTGTTCTTGTTCGTGTGTTGCTGACTCAAGCGGGTGATCGACGACGTTTTACAACACGTTATCAGCATGAGTCTCTACCACAAGAAGGAGGATCGTCGACTACAACGAACGACTACCACAAGCGATTGATCGCCCGATCTGATCTGCAATCAACTCGCCATCATGCTGGCATCCACTCGGATTGCCGAAAAAGTGTTACGCGGCTCTATCCTACACGATAGTCTACAAAATTTTCCCCATATCGAAACAAGGTATTAAATTGGCATGATCTATTGAATCGTGTTCTTTGCTAACCTTTGAATCTGCAGATGTTCAGAGTATACCGTCTGTCCATAGCGTTTTACCTGTTCATAGCGGTACTGTGCTTTGAGGTACTGTTCATCATCAATAACCACATGTCAGTAAGGCAACCAAAACAAATAATCAGTTGCACCAAATAGAGCAGAACATATGATCAATTCTCCGCCTAGAATTCTTGCCACACGAGTCAAGTCCAAAAACGCAGCTACTGTCACATGCGCATCAGATTCACAAAACTAGCTCTAATCATTCACAGCACGCTTATCATAAAGGAAGATGCCCACGACGATTCACAACAAACAAGCTTGACCTCGACTAGTACTCCGACGGCGAGTCTATTTAGGTGATACGGTACCATGCATCAACATGGTGCGATACGATCAAGTTTCGCTTTTCATAACACGAAATTAATTTCCCCATCGCGACATCCGGATACACTACTACTGAATAGGTCATCACGCGGTTCGTCACGCCATTATTGCGGTTATGGGCGCCGCGTGATTGGTCGGCAGTGATACGCGGGGTTATCACTGCCGGCTCAGGAACCGGCAGTGATAATATATATCACTGCCGGTTCATTATACAACCGGCAATGATATTCGACTATCTCTGCCGGTTTACACTAGCATCCGGCAGTGATACTCAACTATCTCTGCCGGTTCAACCTAGAATCCGGCAGTGATATATGTATATCTCTGCCGGCTTATCTGACGAACCGGCGGTGATGCATGTATATCCTTGCGGTTCCTAAACGAACCGGCGGTGACAACGAATTAAAGCAGGTTCAAATTCAATACATATGAGGACTTACAAAAACTCTTTTTGTAAGTCCTCATATGTATTGAATTGAACCTCAATTACTACATAGGTAGAGTAATCTATGAAGTACACCTACAAAATTTTTGAGTTTTCGTGACTTTTATTAGTTGGTGTGCACGATGTGTACAGGGAAGGCTGTGTGCACATGATATGTTGCCTTCAAATATATAGTATATGAGCGTCGTTAGATCATAATTAAAATATATTAAAGCATCACAATATTTAGTTTTTTACAATTAATAGTCTGTTCACAAATGTAGTGTGAGTACATCTCGTTCACTTTAGATCGTAGCTTCCGTCGTGGAACTCGCCCTTTGGATCGATGACATGTTCGTCAATGAATCCAGCGATATGCTCTTGAATTGCTAAAATTTCTTTCGACGATGGCGATTGGTTCTCATCTTGGAAGTATTGTTATTGAAGAAAAGAAATTTAATTAATGATGATAGATGTTAAATGAAAGAAAAGTAGGCATGAATGTGTAATTATATACCATGTCTTCGTTATAGCCGACGATCTTCTTGACAATTGCATGTAAATTTGTACATCGTAGTATCTTATAAACTATTTCCTGGTCTTGTCTCATGCATGGAAAGTCTGTTATTACTTTGAAAGTTGTCTGTAGGGAAAATCACGGACCACCTTTCTTGCAATACCGTGTGAATCTTGTTGTGAATGATTTTAAATAGTAATCAACCTTAAATACAATAGAATAAAATATTACTAGAGCAATAGCATAGCGATCGAGTTTACTGTTCATCATCTTCCAAAAATTATGTTCATACTCACGAAGTTCTTTTCTCCAGCGAGTCCAAGACATAAACCACTGCTAGCTTCTAACTTCGATGTGAGGAGGACCCGTGATAACTAGACATATATGTTAACCACACCTATTAGTCCCACAGTGTCACGCAAAAAATAGTAAAACAATATTAGAAGTAGGGTATCGTCTTGAAAGTTATAGGGTACAAGTACGGAGGTTTTATTTCTCAGCTTGAAGAAAGTCTTAAATAAATAGTCTTCAACAAACTTTGGGTTATCACGGACGAGTTTCTCGTTAACAAGCCCCGGATCGAGAAATCCTAAAGCTTCATCCTTATTTTTTGCACATAATTGTATCTCCATTCTACATATGTAAAAAAGAAGTTAGACATACTGATTGAGCGGTAGAAGAATATACAATAATATAAATAGAGACTTACAAAGTCCACGATCGACCCGATGATGCGTCCGAGCATCTGTCGATACAACATATACAATTAGCGAGAACTCTAACGGAACATGCCATCCCCATTGTGAAAATCCGAATCTTTGTATTTCCTTTGGGATCGCCCACATACCCTCTTAGCCTGCTGCATGTATCTTGATGGGCCAGCGCAATTTTGTTGTTAGGTTCTCTAAATCTTTTGGGAGCCATCGGTTGCCCTTAATGTACTTCGGCTTAGACCTAGCTCGTAATTACGGCGTTGTTCACACATCTTTTGAGCTTGCGACATCGGCGCCTCGGCACTAGCCATCTTCAAGTTTTGCTTTCTAGAGATCGCTCGTAGTCCCACATTTTGAAGGTTGAAGCCGCCTGTCTCTTTGGCTTTTGCCATACTCAAAAACTGCGCGTTAGCATCGACTTTAGTCTTCTCGGGTGATGGCACCTTTTGGAAGTGAGATGTTACCTCGGCCTTCGTTTGCTCTTTGCGTTCTTCTTGATCATATCGGCGGTAATTTCTTACGAGGTCTTGCCTTCCTGAGATGACCGAGATTTGGTACAAGGCGATCACGGACTTCGAGATGGTCTTGATGTTCGACTCTTCTTATGTGCTTGGTGAGGAGTTGGACTTTTCTGGTGGTCTTTGGAGGAGGAGTTGGACTTTTTCGGATGGTGCCGGCGGAGGAGTTGGACTTTTCTGGCTAGTGCGGCGGAGGAGTTGGTCCTTTTGTGGATGGTGCGGCGGAGGAGTTGGACTTGTCCTAGCTGGTGCCGCGGAGGTTGCACTTTTCGTGGCGGCAGTCTGCGTGTGGAAGTCGGGCTCATCATCATCGTCGTCGTTATCGGCCTCATCGTCCGAGCGAACATAATCAAGCTCTTGCGCCACGCGAGAAGCCATGCGTTTTCTCCAAGTTTGTTTTTCCGTCCTCGCCGAGAATCTCTACCTCCATTTTGCGATATTGTCGGACTACTTTGTCTCGCCGACCTGGCGAATCCAGTGATATTAGGCGGCGGTCACGAGAACCTGCGAGGCGCATGGCCAAGCCACGCCATCAGCCACCTTGATGGTAATGCCATGTCGCGGACAAATGCGGCTTACGCAGTGTCGGTTACGTGATGTCATCCTTTGGAAAATGGAGTCGATGCTCTCCGGAATCGTTGCGGGCCTTGGCTGCTCTTAAGAACACCGTGGTGAGGTTGGAGGCTGTCATCGAGTGGCGGTCGTGAGCTCGAGCTTTCTGTCTTGCTTGCTCCACAACAGTCGGCCGCTCTCTCTTCCTCTAACGCTCTTGCCACGACATCTTGTATTTGACTTTGCGGTTCATATTCTCTTATTCTTTTCGGCGCTTATGCGACAATGTGTCATCTGGGAAGCCTTCTTTCCACGGCACCAAACCAACTCCTCGGAGTGCGCCGGGATGCTCCCCTGTTACCGGGCGGCGATCGACTCATCATTCTCCTTCGTGGAATGAAAAGCCCTTGGGAAGACTCCCGTGAGCATCGATATTTTCTGCGACACCTCCGGGCTCTATCGCTCACGAAGCTCAAGCTGCCATCTTCACGAGCAAGTCCCCCTCCCAAGCAACGATGCTTTGATCGTGCGATGAACTTCGGCCGTCGCGAGAATGCGCCCTTGAGGATTAGCTCTTGTTCGCGCCTATCCCATGCAGTATTTTCTTCACGTAGCCACGATTGCCTAGTGTGTGAGGTACATATTCTTATCGCGTTAGCCTTGTTCTTGACTCCTTTATGCAGGCTTCTTGAAATTCTGTGCTTCACAAAGTCCTTCCAAAATTCTCTTATCTTTGGAAACATGTTAAAATTTGGCGTGACATTCTTCTTCACATAGGTCTTATTCATTTGAGTCTTCCAATTCTTCGGGATGTGCACATGATACCTAGTGCATGTTTCTTTGCAACCAACTCGACCCTTGGAAATGGAATACTTGTTTTAGCTTGCCCCATAGCGAGTCCTTGGTCATCGGGAACCACCCATTGATCACCTTGGCGGCGGTCCATGATCTATAGATGATGGGCACGTTATCCCTAACAAGTACTCCATGATTTGTCTGTCTGGCGCCAACACCGACTTCGGGTATAGCGGGTTCCCGACTTCCGAGGCTGGACTATGTTGTGAGCCTTAGGCATCTTGCTCGGACCACGACCTGCTTGGCTTTGTTCACAGACGTTTGAGCCTACAATTGGATCTTGTTATTAGTCGTATGACCCTACAATGTTTTGGGAATCTGGCGTACTAATACTTTACCTCACCCATGTTAGTGGCGTCGGCTTGGTCCATGGCGATGGCGTCATCTTGGTCCATGGCGATGGCGTCGGCTTGGTCCATGGTACGTGGCGTCGGCTTGCTCCATATCAATATCCTGTAGGTTCAAGTAGCAGTTGGGCTACCCACTCCTACCGTGTACATTCGAGGCGAACTCCCTCGGCACTTGTCACGATTGAGGCCATTCCTAGCAATCCAAAATGTTATCACCTCATGCTACAAACATGTGCACATGTAACTTTAAAATGATACTTATACATTAGAAAAAATCACATGATACATATACATCTCGAAATGAAAAAATTCACATATTGTTAAGAATATATTCCACACTAAAATGATTTTAAAAAAATAAGCCCTGCAAGTTCAAGAAGCATGGGTGTCACGAGGCGTCAAATTTGCACGAGGCGAAGCCATGTGAGACATGCTAAGCAGAAATGGACTTGGGACTTAGTTCTTCTTGTCTTCTTCCGTACCCTTTGTCCATAGGCTTCCTCGCTCCTCTTCTTCATTGATCATGGAGTCTTTGCGTGTCCAACTTTTCCAATGAAAAATTTCATGTTCTAAAATATAGAACATGAAATTTTCATTTAAATGAAAGACAATGATTGAAAAAAATTTTTTTGTCAACAAAATATACATACACATAAAATTGTAGGATCAAATTCATTATATATAGAGAGTTACAAACAAGAAAATTACAGCAAGTTTAAACTCTATAAATTTGTCGAATTTTCTCTTTTGTAACTCTCGATATATAATGAATCTTGAAATTTCATACAAGCGCTTACTATTACAATTAGTGGCACAACTATGAACTAAATGAACTACAACTACTTACTATTACAATTAGTGGCACAAAACAAATATTTACAACACATGTATACATCTTTCTGAAACAAATATTTACAACACATGTATACATCTTTCAAGAAGATATACAAAGCACCAAATTGAAGTTTACTTTTGGCTGCAATATAAATAACCACTGAGCAAAATGATCAAAACGGCACATGTGCGAGATGTGAATTCACAAGGCAACTAGCATAAAGCTCAACTTGTTTATTTTGAGTGTTCTCGGATGTCGGGTTGCCCAAAGGCCCTCCTCGCCACAAGGGATGAGTAATAGACTAATTTGTGACAACCTTACCTTAGTAATAATTAGTTAGTCTTCCATAGCATGTAGCTATCCATGAACACATATATGTAAAGATCGGTGATGTGACCACCCCAATGCTTGGACATCACAATTTTCAATAAGTCATGACATGGAAGGCCAAATGCCAACTCACAAGCATCATCCACAATTTGGAGGCAACCCCAGATTGCATTATAAAGGTATGCCAATATGTTCCCTTGCCGAAAAAAGGAAAAGAAAAGAAATGCCTATATGTTTACATCCCACTAGTAGAACATGAGAATAATCAAGTAGCAATACAATGGTGCATGCAAGACTTTGTTCATTATTCCTCTTAAGCATATATATGAGAATATATAATTCACAAACAAGATGTATGACATAAACAAGACAACAGTAACCATGGTTAAGTCATACATAATATGAATTATACCTACTGTCTCAAAGACAATAAAATGAATATGGTGCTCTCAGATTTAGGGTTAGAGTAAAGATTAGAATCTTTACTACAATCACGAATCGGCTAACAATTTATTCTATGCATTAGGCCTTGAACTCTTTTTTTAGAGCAAAAGACATCAAAACATGATGTCCTGTTTCAATTAAGCATATGACACAATGTGTCCAGAAGTGATTACACTCGGCACTAAAGGCATCAAAGACCTACCGGTAATATCTCAAACACAAAACCAAAACACCATACATCAATGGCAAAACACAACACCATACTACTAGACTCTTAAGCAATTTCGGACCAGGAGCAGTATCAGGGCACCCCCAGGAGCAGCGGCAACACCATTTTGAGCTTGTCACCAGAAACTATCATCCAGGCTATCAACTACAAGGAACACCATTTTGAGCATAACAAGTCTTGACAGAAAATATGATTGAGAAAATAACGAGTCTCGGTTCAAGGCCTAAAGCAGAGAGATAAATGTTACGGTCATACTTTTACCCTAGTTCATCACAGAGCAACAAGCGAGCCTTTGAAAATCTGAGATTAGTTGTCACAAATTGTCTATTGCAGTCCCAAATCCTCCTTGAACACTATACCCAAATGCTAGGTCCCCAAGCCAAATGAATTGGTGGCCCTTAGCATCTGCACATGCATCTGAAACATTCACAGTCACATTCACAATCACATGCACATTCACATTCACATTCACATTCACATTCACATCTGCATACCACATTACTTTGCTCATCGCAAGAGTAGTACCAAAGCGACGGCGGGAGGCAGTGGGGAGGTCGGCGCGACAGCGGGGCAGTGGGGAGGTGAAAGCGACAGTGAGGAGAGGCAGCGGTCGAGGCCGAGCGGCGAGGCGCGAGGCGACGGCGGCCGAGTCGAGGCGGCGGCTCGGCGCGAACCGGCAGCGATGGTCCGCGGCGAAGCGGCGGCGAATGACGGCGTGCCCGAGTCGGCGGCGGCGGGAGCTTCAGCGAACCGACGGCGGTGGTCCGGCGGCGGCGTCGAGGCTTCGAGGCAGCAATGTAAAAAGTGAGAAGGAGGCGGGCTAGGGCTAAGGTAAATGAGAGGAAAGCGGGGTTTCTATTTATAGTGGTGGAATATCACTGCCGGTTGGTCATACCAACCGGTGATAATATATCTTTCTTAGGGCCATTGTACAACCGGCGGTGATAGTGGAATATTCTTGCCGGTCCGTTGTACAACCGGCGGTGATAGTGGAATATTCTTGTCGGTCCGTTGTACAACCGCGATGATAGTGGAATATTACTTGCGGTCCGTTGTACAACCGCGATGATAGTGGAATATTCTTGCCGGTCCATTGTACAACCGGCGATGATAAGCTCTTTGCCCATGTTACATTAAAATTTGTCTTTTTATTACTCTTAATATAGGACGAATTTGATCATGAAATTTTATATGTAGATGGGGTAAGATGAGATGTACATCCATGATTTTGTTTCAGAATTTTTGGAAACTTTTCTTAGTTGGATTGCAGCAGTACCATGATTTACTAGCCGAAAGGAAGTGAACATCATTGCCATTTTCCTAGTTACTTATGAAAGTTTCAGTTTAAATCTAGTTACCTGTTCATATAAAAATCAGATTGCTAACTTTTAATTGTTTTAATATTTCTAAAATCAAATAATCTTTGTCAAATTGAACAACAAATGATGTCAAATTCGAACAAATTCAAGTGCATCAAAATCACAAAAATCCAAATCATAAAACTTTCAATTTGATAAAAGAAAGCATAACCTCAATTTCCATTATTGCATATATTACAATAATTGTTACATATGAGAAAATAAACATATCGTTCATACATTTCATTACTACAACTAAGCTACGACTCGACCTTCGTTATGATCGCGGCGTATGTATGTAACCTTCACCTTTGTCTTCCATGGTACTTAGGTCAACGTCCTCTCCAAAGGGAAGCTCATCGAATTGGTTGTACTCTTCCTCGTCGACAACATTCTCAACTCCGACAATCCTTCTTTTTCCTTGAATAACCACGTGGCGCTCCTTGTTAGCGAATTCGATTACAAAAGAAGATTTGTGTATGAGAATTAGCAAATACGAATGGTTCTTCTCTGTGTCAAGCGAGTTTGAGGTCCACGGTAGTGATGCGTACTTATCGATATTCACGCCCAGGAAGTCGACCCATTGGCACCGAAAGAGAGGGACCTTCAAGGACCATAGTCAAGCTCCCAAATCTCTTCTATGAATCCGTAGTAGGTTTGCCTATTTCCATTGTTGTCATAGGCATCTATCACGGATACCGCTATTTTGATTGGTGCTCTTTTTATCTTGCGCTCTTGTATAAAATGTAAAACCATTTATGTCGTATCCTTGGAATGTCCGAATTGTAGTTGACGGTCCTGAGCCAACAATTTCAAGCGAGTGCGATCTATCTCCGTCGCATCATGTGTCTACACAACCAATCGCGAAATTATCTCTGTGCTCTCTTGCGAGCCAACCCTCGACCTCCACAGGTTTGTTTTGGATATACGTTCTTGTGCATGTCGACATATGGGGCCACCACAACCGATTGTCCCAAAAGCTGCGAAATGTGCTTGTGTAAATGCAGCTAGATTGCTAATGCGTCTTGATTTCTCGCCTAGTGTCCCTTTCCCATAGCCTTCCCTCATGCAGAGAATCTGAGCACACCAATCGGTTTGAGATCCATATAATCGACGCAGAACTCAATGACCTCCTCGGTTCCCCGACCATCGGCAATCGACCTTACAGTCGATTTGATTCTGAACATATTTCTTTATAACCCCCATGAATCTCTCGAATGGGTACATCTGATGTAGAAATACGGGACCAAGAATTCGTATCTCTTTCACAATGTGAACAATGAGATGGACCATAATATCAAAAAAAGATGGAGGGAAACACATCTCAAGCACGCGCAGTGTGAACCACGTCTTCTGCGGCTTGTCTAGTATTAATGGATCGATGGCCTTCGTGAAATCGCGTTGAAGAATGAACACAACTTGATAATTGGGTCTCGGACTTTCTCTGGCGAGAACCCCTAATTGCAATTGGAAGCATCTGTGCCATCATCACGTGGCAATCGTGAGACTTCATACCAATTAACTTTAAGTCTTTCATTGAGACTAGTCTCTTTATGTTAGCGAGTAACGAGACGGAACTTTGATTCCGTGCAAGCATTCATAAACGCTAATTTTCTCTTTCTTGCTCAAAGTGTAGCGAGTGCGGGAAGGTACTTTTTGCCTGTATCCATTTCTTCGTGATGCAGCTCCTTCCTCAGTTTCATATCTTGAGGTCCATCCTTGCTTGAAGTGTATCTTTCGTTTTGCCAGGTATGTCCAGTAAGATACCAAGCAAGCTATCACACACGTTCTTCTCTATGTGCATGACGTCGATTAGTGTCGAACTTCAGTCTTGCCAATAAGGTAGGATCCAAAATATTGATTTCTTTTTCCACAAAGGAGCCTTATCCGGGAAGTCGGAATAGATGTCTTTAGGCACCCTTTCCGTGAATAATTGTAAGGTCCTTTACGGCAAATATCTGTTTCGATCGATTCTTGAACTAATGCGATCTCCTTTGTCCCGTCAAAAGCTCTCTTATTATTGCGGTATGGGTGATCCTTACGGAGGAACCTACGATGCGCATGTAAGCCATTTTAATTTGTTCTTGACCCCAAGCTAGTTGTATCATCCGAGCCTTTGGGCGCATCCGTTAAAGCCTTTTGTCGTCGGCCCGACGAGTTGCCAAGAGCGGGATAATCATTAATGGTTACAAACAATAATGCCCGTGGGATAAAGTTTTCTCTTTTATACTCATCCCATACCAGTACACCATCGGTCCACAATATTAGAAGATCTTCAACCAATGGTTTGAGGTACACATCGATATCATTGCCGGGTTGCTGGGCCCTTGGATCAATAGTGGCATCATAATGTACTTTAAGCCGTGCAAAGCCAAGGAGGAAGGTTGTAGATGCATAAAGTCACCGACCAAGTCTTTGTGGCGACTACTCATGTTGCCAAAGGATTCATCCCATCGTACTCAACCCGAACCTTATATTCCTCACATCATATGCAAAGCGCTTCTTATATTTTACGTCGATGTTCCTCCATTGCACGAGAATCGGCGAGTGTCTGAGCATTCCATCCTTCTTCGCTCTTGGCGTGCCATCGTAGCAATTGGGCATGCCTTTTGTTATAAACAATACGCTTGAGACGGGGATTATAGGAAATACCACACCACCTTACGGGACACCTCTTCTTCTTCGCCTCACCCGACATCTTCGTTCTCGATATAAATGGTCGTTGCCCTTATACCGCTTTGCTTTGCAAACAACACGAGCATCCATGTCGCAAACTCATTCGCGATACAATATGCAATCGTTTGGACATCGTGTATTCTTTGTACTTCCGGTCCCAGCAGGCGGACAACTGCTTGGCACTGATGCGTAGTTGAAGGCAACACGTTACCCTCTGGAAGCAAGTCCCCAAGAGACATAACACTTCGGTAAAGCTCTTATCGGACCAACCATTGCTTGCCTTCAAGCTGCGATAGTGAAAGCACGGTATCGACTTCTGTGCTCCTCCTTGCGGCCGGGTACAATGGCGTTGTAGAGTCCTCTACCATCTGTTGGAACTTTTGAAACTCCCTTTCACTCGTGAAGTCCCCCTCCCCATCCGCAACATTTGATCTAGATCATCTTCGTGGGTATCAGCGAACGCATCTTCCACGCCGTCATTTCGTTGTCTCCGTCATCTCCATCAATGTGTTGCCCTTCATGTACAATATCATCTTCATCAATGTGTTGCCCTTCATGTACAATATCATCTTCACCGTGCTCGATCCAGCGGTATAGCCGACCTTGAAACCCCTTGAAGCAAATGTGCGTATCGACTCTATGTTACAAAACATCTTCTCATTTTTGCAATCAACGCATGGACAACATATATAGTCCGTCAGGTTTCTCGACTTGTGTGCCGTAGCCGCATTCAGAAAATAAGTCACACCATTAAAGAACTCTGCACCACGACGGTCCGTGTCATACATCCACCTTCGGTCCATCTACGATTAATTATATCAAACTACATTTCAAAGATATGAACAAGCGATATCAAAATAATTTATTCTTTACAGTAGTCATGCATTGCTAATTAATTAAAACGATAAACACATTATAAGCACATAGCGCAAATAACAATATATAATTGTTAAATGATTAGTTTTACAAATACATCTAGCAATTTTGCCTATATAATACATCAAACCTTTTCACTATTTAAATATCCATCTAGCATTTTTAATTATTTAGAAGATTTCTTCATTTCATTTTGTTATGTAGCGCTAGCTATTAAATTAAATTAATCTACAACAAATTAACAAGCATATAATTGAATATAAGGATATATTTCTAAATAATTATTTATGTTCCAACTTTCATTATTGCAAAATCCATCTACCATTTCCCATTATTTAAATATTCAACTAGCAATTCTCACTATTTATAATTGATCATCTAGCAATCTTTACTATTAAAAATCCATATAACAAATTTTCATTAATTAAATTAATTACAATTATGCATAATTGTCCATCTAGCAATTTTATTACTTAAACATCCACTACATCACTAAAATGGATATGAATTTCTTGCAAATAACAATATATAATTGTAAATGATTAGTTTACAAATACATCTAGCAATTTTGCCTATATAATACATCAAACCTTTTTCACTATTTAAATATCCATCTAGCATTTTTAATTATTTAGAAGATTTCTTCATTTCATTTTGTTATGTAGCGCTAGCTATTAAATTAAATTAATCTACAACAAATTAACAAGCATATAATTGAATATAAGGATATATTTCTAAATAATTATTTATGTTCCAACTTTCATTATTGCAAAATCCATCTACCATTTCCCATTATTTAAATATTCAACTAGCAATTCTCACTATTTATAATTGATCATCTAGCAATCCTTTACTATTAAAAATCGGCGTGAATTATAATTTATTCAATAATTTAGCTACAATATGAATTATAATTTATTTAATAATTTAGCTAGATCTTAATTTGAGCGATCTTACATAAACTGTTCACACCGTACAATCAGCAATTATCAACATCTATAGCACTCAAGTAAAGTAAAATTTTACGACAAATATAACATACATCAAGTCGGTAACCTCGAAAAATTTTAATACAATTTTTCAAAGACAACTCCCCAAGATAATACACCTCCTCTTTGTTTTGCTCGGTTGGAGAAGATGTCGATTCGATGAAAAATATGAACAAAATCTCGACACCAAATTTAATGACACCTCTCCGGAAAAATACACCGAGCAAAGCGCTCCTCTCTTACGCTTCGTAGGAAATCGTCGGTCGGTGAAGATTGCTATATAATAGCTTATCATCGCAGCTCTGCCAAGAACCGCGATGATAAGGTCATATTACGCGGAAAATACCTTATCACTGCCGGTTACGTGCGTAACCGCGATGATAAAATCATACTACGCGAAAATTGCATTAGCGGAAAATACATATCACTTGCCGGTTGAATATACGAACCGGCATTAAAGTTAAATATCATCTTGGCTATAAATTAAACCGCGGTAATATATCACTAGGTTATAGGTATTAACCGCGGTGATAGTCGATTATCACTTCTGCCGGTTGGTAATAAAATCGGCGGTGATACTCGAACTTTCAACTCTGCGCCCGATAGCAACCGTCGCTGCGGTTCCTCTGCTGCGCCAACCGTTGCGCTTCACATTCCTCGCCAAGCGTTGCCCTTCCCATTCGCCTCTATATAATGCGGTATTGTTGCATCAATCCACTCTTGTCACAATCCACAATCCACTCTTGTTGCAGCCCCACACAATCCACTTTTGTTGCAACAATGGCACCCCCTAAGCGTGCGTGTTGGTGAGCCTTGATCCGTCGCTCTGAAGGAGGAGGAGAAGGAGGAGGAGGAGGCGGAGGAGGAGGAAGAGGAGGCAAAGGCGGAGGAGGACGACGCAGCAATGATGGCGGCATTTACGGCGGCAGCGGCGAAGCTGCGGCGTTGAGGCAAGACCAACTCCGCCACCGAATCGGATTCGGATGAGGAGGGCGAGCACCGCCGCACATCAAGCGGCAGCTCGGACGAGGAGGAGGAGGAGGAGGATGACGGCGACGACGAGTTTTGGATATAGGGCTTGGCGCCATTAGACTATTATAATTAGGACTAAATATGTAATCTTGAACAAATTATGCTTTGTAAATGTTATTTCAATTAATACATATCCATAAATTACAAATTTGCTTTCATATATTCTGTTTTTAACTAATTATGCTTTCATATGTTCTGCTTTTTAACTAATTATGCTTTCATATGTTCTATTTTTTAACTAATTATGCTTTCATATGTTACATGCGAGATAATTACAATGTTTATTATGTTACATGCATCAACTAATAGTGGGGAAACGATAATATCCTTTATCGGTTCTATAGTAAAACCGGCGGTGAAAATGGTCTTATCATCACGGTTTTACTATAGAACGGCAATAATAAATCACTACGGTTTTATACATAAACCGCGGTAATATCTTCTTATCCTTGCTGGTTCTCTATTAAACCGCAATGATATTACCTCCATTGCTTTGAGAAATTAAAACTATTCTTATCACGCCGATTGAAGTTTGAACGGCGGTGATAATATCACCTTGCCGGTTGAATTTGGAACCGGTGATATATTATCCTTCTTCGGACCTACCCGGCGATGATGAAATCATGAGATGAGGCGATCAGTAGATGGCGCCGGTAAGAGGGCACCTCCACCTTGGCCACATCAACCACCTTCTTGTCCAACCGGTCCTTGTGCATGGGGAACATGGAGTTGTACAGCAACGAGGTGCCAAATAATATGCTGTAGGCTTGGCCTAAATAATCCAACATCTTCCCTTTTGCATCTTTCTTGACCTTGAATACCCGCTGTTGAAGTAAGCTAGTTGTGTCAAGTTTTTCGTTCTACCATTTTTGAGTCCTGATTAGTCAGTCTGTTAACGCTATTTTTGCAGAGTAATCTTTACATTCCTTTTCTTTGTAAAGCATTTGGAAATCTGCCGTGGAATGGCACGGATTGTGGATGACCAATTGCTTCTTTCCAAGTCTAGTCTAAGTTTCCTTATTTTGTAATATTTGGGCTAATACAAAATAAAAGGAGAACAACCAGAAAAGGTCGCTTGCTTCACAGCGACGCAAAACTTTGTGTCTGAATGTTTGCTCATTTTGATTCTCTTGTGTTCTAGTCAATGTATCCAAGGGAAAGGTGTGTGTTAGTCCTGGCTTGATTCTAACATTTGGTATCAGAGCTTAGAACTTGGATTCGGGAGGTGCTGTGTAGAAGACGATGGCGCTGCAGAAGATGGGTGCAGGGACGTCGGAGGCACGGTAGGAAGCGTTGCCGACGGCGCTTTACCCTCATTTGTCGCGAAGCTCCTACACCATATGGGCTATCAAGATGCGGGTAGCCATGCAAGCGCAGGAGGTGTGGGAGGCAGTAGATCCTAGCGGCGAGGCGTACAAGAAAGGAGGCGCTGAATTTCGCAAGGATCGGTTGGCGTTGTCGGCAATCTACCAAGCAATTCCCGAAGACCTCATGATCTCCATTGCCGGAAAGGACACAACAAAAGAGGCATGGGAAGCAATCAAAACGGCGAATGTTGGGCACGAGCGTGTGAAGGAAGCCAATCTGCAGACTCTCAAAAGAGAATTTGAGAGTTTGAAGATGTAGGACGAAGAGTCTGTGGAGTCTTTCGCTACCAGAGTATTATCAATCGTCAATGGCATTCGTAGCCTAGAGGCAGACAACGAGAAGCAGCTTGCAGAGGTAGATGTGGTGCGTCGTTTCTTGCGGGCTGCACCTGCTCGATACATGCAGCTTGTCATATCAATCGAGCAGTGTGGAGATCTTAAAACCTTGTGTAACATCCCAAAATTTGGGTTTTCAAAAATTTATATTTAAATTAGCTTTCCAAAAATTTTACATCAATCTTATTTGATTAAAGAAGCTTAATTTAGAATTTTCTAAATCTAAAACAATTTAATGTGCTTTCTATGTACATCAAGTAGTTTAAAATTTAGTTTTTGCAGTGTCCTTTGTATCTCAGGGAATTTCTCAAATTTGAGATTTGCTAAAAATTAATTAAAAATATTAATTTAAGCATTTTGATGTTAATTGGATTTTTATTTGGATTTTTAATTCGAATTATTAATTGTTCGGGCAATTCTATATCCAAATTCCAATTCAAACATTTCTTTTGAAATTCCATTTAAATTCAAAACTTGGATTTCCTTCGGTGTTCTAATTAACCTGGCATCCATATTCTTCCAAAATTTCACTCGAGTATCAAAATACTTCAAAAATATCAAAATTTTAAGAATTAGGTTCCAAATATTCTATAATGATTTTGGGAATTTTTCTAAGATTTTATAGAATCTCTCTGGTATTTTATCTCTCGCGGTCATTAGTTAAATCCATTATATTAGTCCCGGAATTGTTTAAATTCCAAAACTTATCAAAATTCAGTGAAACCGATTTTATTAGGTTCCAAATAATATCTAATATTTTCAGAAATTTTTCCAAGATTTTTAGATTATTTTTGCTATTTTATTCCTCACGCTTTTGTCCCTCCATTTCTTTCAACCAATGAGAAAGCGACACGTGTCTAGCACTGTTCATCTTCCACCTCCAGCCGTGCGCATTGTTCACATTCCAGCCCCATTTGCAGCCAAACTTCAAATGCTCATAACTTTTGCAATTCTCAACGAAATTGCGTGAGGTCAGTTGCAAAACGACCGTGTCATCAAGGACTTCAATTCTCTTATAGTTTCCCCCACTGAAATCAAGTGAAACGAAATCTGCAAGCACTTCTTTGACGTTTCTTGTTTTAGCCATAACTCTTCCGTTTCTCCTTCCCTCAACATGTGCGAGTACTCAAAAGTTTCGTCTCGACGTCCTCCATCCCGTGCTCACCTTTTCCCTCCATTTCCAGAACATTTGCCCTTCCGAAAATCAAAGAAACGGTCGCCGGACGTCCTCCGTTGACATCACCGTGTCATCTTTTGATCCGGTAAGGCAAATCGACTTCCGTTCGCGCCATCTTGTGCGCATTAGTGTGTAGATCATAACCCCTCATGAAAATCCAGGTTTCATCAAGAATTGCTCTGGGAACTTGCGTTCGTTCGTCGCCAAGTCGAGTTCCGTTCGTCGTCGATTCCTCCCAAACCGGTAATCCCCAATCAAATTCCTTTTGGATGTAGCCTAGTATGATCTTGCTCCACGCCGTGCTCTCGTTAGTTTTGAGAAAATCGGTGTTTTATCGTGTTTTTGGCCGCCATGCCATTGGGACCTTTTTGGTCACGTCGGCCGTTGTCCTCGCCGCCGCTCGATCATCCCGCGCCGGCCGTCACATCCATGGGCATCCTCACCTTGCCACCCCATCCCACCCGTTGGCGCCCTTCCTCGCTGCCGAGCGCGCCGCCGCCGTGTGCCGTCCGAGACACCGCCATGTCGCCATCGCGCCGCCTCACAAGCGCTCCCACCTCCGGCCGACCACCCCATCGGTCTCCCGTCACCTCGCCATCCCGTGCGCCGTGCCCCACTCCTCCGGCGCGCCTGCGTGCAGGCAAGCCACCGTCGCCCTAGCACCGCGTCGGCGGCCGCTCGAGCCACCGTTCGCGAGCCGTTGCTTGCCTCGGTACCGCATTGTCATCCTCGTTCCATTTTGTCGCTTCCCATGCGCTGCCATGTCCCCAAGCTCCGGTAATGATGGTGTAAAAAGCTTCTAATGGCTCTCCGTGAAACAGACATCAGGAAAACGAAGCACTGTAGCGATGCTACAGTGCAATTTCTTATTTTCGGGATTTTCTTTCTAGTCAAACTTCGTTTGATCCGTTCTCCTTCATCCGAACTCGGAATCGAGTGATTCAAATTTCTAAATTTATATAAATTCATCCTCTATCTGATAGTATTTTTATTATAATTTTTAGTTTCTATTTATTTTATTTTATTTATTTGTATCTCGGCTATTAAATCATTGCTCCGTTTTACGTGTCAACTGCCTCGGCAGTACCCATTCGGCTAGCACAAATTTGCCATGTAGTTGCCATGTCGTGACCTCGCTGCCCTATCTATCAGCCGATGGTCACCACCTTGTTATTTCATATGCGTCCCATCATCGCTTCGCCTTCGCCGTTAACGTTTCATCGTTAACGTTCCGCCAAAAACGTTTCGCCGTTAATATTCTATCGTTAACGTTCCGTCGTTAACGTTTCATCGTTAACATTCCGCCGTTAACGTTCCATTTTTAACGTTTCGTCGTTAACGTCCCGCCGTTAACGCTTTGCTCTCATCGTATCGCTGTCATCGCATAGGTGCATGCAAGTGGAAGCCCTAATGTGATGTTCTTACCTTTTCTATCACCTTATTGTGATCTAACCCATCACGTTGAGTTCAGTCTCGTATTCCTGTCATCACCGCCTCGTCGTCGTCGAGTTCCGTCCCCGATGTAAGACTAACCTCCGGATCGAACCGTTGTGGATGTTGATCCCATCCGTCCTTGTCTTATCCCTGAAAATCTAATATGCCATTAACCCAGAATTCATTCGTGGACTTGGTCGCTAGACCATTGACCATTTGTCATATCTTTGAGCCATATCTAATCTATCAGCTTATCTTTCTTTTATTTACTGTGTATCTGTTCAGTTAACAAAAGTCAACTTTTGCATCAGCTTAGTTCATCGTGAACTAACAAATCTTCATGGACCCGGTCTATGGATCGAGAGCCATATGTCATTGTCTATCTAATCAAGATAGCAACTTCAAAGGAAATATTCTTCGGAATACTATTCATTCTTTCCCAGTTATTAATCTTTCTCTTCGGTGTATTTTTCGAAAGCCGTTCTCTTTTGTCTAATCATCGACCTAATCCATTTAAGTTCCTAATTTCATCTAAGCCGTTGTGCCCAATGCTATTCGTTCTTAATTTGGAGTTTACTTGATTTGCCTTTTGAGTTTTGTTGTATTTGTGTTTATTTATCGTTAGACGCGTTGCCGGAAGTCGCTCGAAGGAGCTGAGGATCAAGCAAGCGGAGATTGAAGATCGAGGATCAAGGATCGATGATAAAGAGTAAAGAATAATATAAATTGCAAGGGCCAGGCAAGTCGTGCTTTGATCATATTGCTCCCAGTTTTACAAATTTACTTTGATTCAAATTATTGCATGCTAGTTCAAGATTAAAATGATTTAAATTAATTTGGGATTAGATATTCAACCCAATTGCTAATATCACCTTGCCATGATTATTTGTATGCCGTAATTCATTTGTCACCCTAAGATGGTTGATTAATAGTTGGTTGTTAATACTTGCCAACGTGGGTTGGTTAGATCGTGTATAATTGCTTAGCCATGCCACACAACACATGTCTTTTGAAACTAAAAGAATAATACTGATTAATGGATTATGAAATGTGTTTGTGAAATGGTGTGACGTGTTGCCACACGATGATGTTGATATGTGGAACCAGCGTGGTTCTACATGGATGTTGAGTTGTTGTTGGCATTGTGTTGCGCAATAATCAACTGGGGTGATAAAGGATTTAGACTGGGGCAAGTGGCAAGTGGCTTTATGCCAGGTGGGCCATCGTGGCATTTGGGTGGGTTGAGTGTTGTGAGGGTCAGGCGCCAATTTTGAGAGAAGGATGTCTTGCCTCGTCGATTAAGGACTTCACCTTGCAAGCCTTTGACTGAGTCACTCGTACAACCACATGTCCGAATGGGAAGACCTAGTTTAGTAGGATTCGATATCTCACCTTTGATACCTCTGGTGGCGATCATCCACGGGGTGATCAGATGGGGGCGTGCCTATCTTTGCGGCTTGGTACCCGAATCAACGGTGTTTGTCGGTCCTATACTTGGCTCGGTGTGAGGGAAGTGATAGTGAAGGCAACCCAGAGAGGTTCCTATGTTGAGATAGAAGTTTCTGAAAGGCTTTGTTATGATCGCTCATTCGCATACTTCTGTATGGCGATTCACGGCTGACGTGATGAGTTGATTGTATCTTGTGGGTAAAGTGTACAACCTCTGCAGAGTGTAAAAACTATTTGAATAGCCGAGTCCACGGTATTGGACATTGCTCGGGGATTACAGTCAAGGGGTAGAGTTTTGAAAATAAAATGAGGTTGGGAATGTAGACAATGTGATATGGAAATTGGATAAGGATGAAAATGTTTTACTTGAGAATGATTACGAAATTTATTATGGGTATTATTTGTTTCTTGCTTTCCTATCTATTATGATTATTTGTGAATCTTTGCTTTATTGCAAAAGAACCATTCACCATTCCTTTGGAATAAGCCATGCATGTAGTAATAGAATTGCATTACATGCATGACTTGTTGAGTACGGTTGTGTACTCACCCTTGCTTTAACAAAACATCACCAGTTGAGGAGAAGTCTTTGTCTTCAAAGAAGGAGAAGTTCTGCAAGAAGGCGAATATCTAGGAGTTGAACCTTGTCAAATGCCTGTGGTATTTTGATGGGATTCACCGACGTTCTTCATTCCGCTGCTATTCGTTTTACTCTGAATTGAAACCATCTAGGCTTCACAATTGTAAGTTGACCTTAAGGTTGTTCAAAATGTTATATTAATAGATGAATACTTTATTTATTATTCCGTTGTGTATGATTGTGATAATCATCTTTGTTAACTGTGGGCACTAGCTCTGATCACGGGACTAGTCTTTGAAAACACGAGGGTTTCGGATTGCGGTTCGGGTCCCGACAGAGGTGGTATCGAGCATACTTGTTGTAGGTCTTGACCCTAGATAGTTTGGCCGTTCTTTAGGAACTTCAAAATTATTTTCTAAAGAGAAAATTTAACTTGAAGAATAACAAGTTCTTGACTTATCTTATTCTTCCATTCTTTTCCCCTTTTGCTGAAATTTCTATCTTTCCTCGCCGATTTAAGTTGAAAATCTTACCTCAGTTGTCTTGAATAGATAACGATGTTTCACACCTTAGGAGAAAGCACTAGGTGCCGTTGCTGAACCTGAAGATCGTGAAGACATGAATCGTTGAACTCAAGAAAAGTGGATCGAGGAAGTGTCCCAGAAGGTAGAAGAACCAGTGCCGATGAAGTGTTCAAGAAATTCGAAGAATCAGTGCTTGAGTAGCTGTTGAGACTCATGTGTGAGAGTCGCATCTGTCTAAGTTAGGAGTGTTACCCTTTCTAGACGTTAGACTTGTGTGTTTAGGTTAATTTGGTTTTCTGTTTGCTGAGTTTGCAGTATGTGTCGCATGGCCCTTAGGCTTCTGTGAGTGACCATATCAAGTTGTAAATAATGATTATATAATTTGAGGTTTTGGGTTAAACCTAATCCCCGTAATAGTTCTTGGTTACGTATCTATGCTTTTCCTTCTTGCCTCTTAACCTTGGTCAGTCAACAGATAGAGAAGTTATCTAGTATCAACCTTGGCAGTATTCCTGAAGCAGTCTAAGTCAGTTCAGATGTTGCCGCCAGTATTAGTATTAGAGTAGATGTTGACCAAAAGCAATCTTCAGTTCCACCTGTTGAAAATTCAATAGTGCGTTCTCAGTGCAAGTTTGCAAAGTTTATAGAACTAGGCAAATTAGAGGATCGTGCATGTACTCGTTGTGGAGTCATAGGACATACCTCGGACGAGCATCATATCAATTGTTCCAGTTGTGAAGGGAACCATCCTCTTGAAGAATGTCCGAATAATAAGATTACATGTTTCCTTTGTGAAGGCCAAGATCATTGCCCAAGCCAGTGTGTTATGTATTCAGTGTTGACTTCCGTAATGCAACGTCAACGAGATAATTTCCGAGCCACTGTGGTTCAGGAGTTAGCAAAGAAAGGTATGTTGTCATCTACCCATGCCTTGTCACAGGAGCAGTTAAAGGAGAAATACCAAGAATCTAGCAAACTACCGCAGAAAAGAAGCAAGTCAATGACACCAGGAAGTTGTTTCCTTTGTGGTAAACAAGGTCACTATGCCAGACGATGTCCCCAGAAGCATCAAGCACAAACTTTATCTTCAGTCATCCCAGAAGTCAGTTCGGTTCAAAGCATAACACCAAGATCGCATGGTGCAGCATCAAAGAATCGATTATGCTATGCCTGCCGTAAAAGAGATCACTTTGCCAAGCAATGCCCGTTCAAATATGAAGTACCTTGTGGAATTGAAATTATCCCTGAAGCTACCTCGGTTGAGCCTATATTGCCAAGTATGCCTGAAGAAATCACAGAAGCCGATTATTCTAAGAAGCAGTTGAAGAAAAGACGGTTGACTGTTGAAGCTACCAATAAGTTCCAGAAGCCGTGACGTCATACTCTAGTCTATAAGAGTAATGTCAAGGAATTCTCTCAGCAATTCCTATTTGCGGAATAAATGTACCCAGAATTCTAAATAAAAAATATTAAGGGCAATAAAGGTTTGATATGTCTTTGAGCATTCACTTTACCAGATAATATTCATGTGTATGTTGGCCATAGAGCCTGAGTTTTCAGTAATGTGATGTAAAGACAAAATTTGTTGATTTAGCATATTGAAGACCAGTACTTTTACTTCAGTGGTAATTGAAGCATTAATTCGCTATGGAAAGAATATCTAGCTGATATAGAATTTCCAGTCACTACTTGAGAACCAAACCGACAAAGATAGTATCAGACCAACAGATCATCAGAGCTGGTATATTTACCCATGCTTTTGAAAAGTCAATAAAGATAAAATTAATTCAGAATCTCCAGGATTCCAGGACTTAGTCATGATGTTAAAAGTTACCAGATTCATTTCGATCAATGTTCCTTACTCTGAAGGTCATTGGTAGTGAATTTGTAAGGATCAAGGAATCGTTCAAGACTTTGAAATGCCGTGAAGCAATTATCAACCAGCTTGAGTTCCTCAGATCAAGAGCTGTTCTCAAGAACCAACTCAACAGAAATGATGTTCAATCTTTGATCAAGACCGCAGAATAGCAAGTTGTTTTCGCCGTCAGGAGCAGCTTGTCCAGTTTCCAAGAGAAGCAAAGAATTAGGTGTCAGTGAAAAAAAGTTGCTTAACAATGGAAGTTGTCAGCATTGTTAGGAAGAGTGCAGATTGTCTTCCAAGGGCCTCAGTGGAAGAAAAGTTTCATATGCCAGAAAGTAGACCCAGTTGAAGCTATTTAAGTTTGCAAAAGGATCTACCTGCAACGGGCAGCCTATCAGAATTTGACCCAGTAGAAGGATGTTATCCAGCATCTCACCTCGAAGCAATTCTGCCAAGTGCGCAGTTGACTGCAAGTGCAAAGAGTCTTGAAGATCGAGTTCTCCCAAACCTATTCTTTAGTCAGCCCGAATCTCGGGGACGAGATTCTGTTAAGGGGGGGAGGTTTGTAACATCCCAAAATTTGGGTTTTCAAAAATTTATATTTAAATTATCTTTCCAAAAATTTTACATCAATCTTATTTGATTAAAGAAGCTTAATTTAGAATTTTCTAAATCTAAAACAATTTAATGTGCTTTCTATGTACATCAAGTAGTTTAAAATTTAGTTTTTGCAGTGTCCTTTGTATCTCAGAGAATTTCTCAAATTTGAGATTTGCTAAAAATTAATTAAAAATATTAATTTAAGCATTTCGATGTTAATTGGATTTTTATTTGGATTTTTAATTCGAATTATTAATTGTTCGGGCAATTCTATATCCAAATTCCAATTCAAACATTTCTTTTGAAATTCCATTTAAATTCAAAACTTGGATTTCCTTCGGTGTTCTAATTAACCTGGCATCCATATTCTTCCGAAATCAAAGTTCAATCCTTTACCGTCCGCAAAGTCAAAATTTCAAATTCGGTCCTTATTCGAAATTTCACTCGAGTTTCAAAATACTCCAAAAATATCAAAATTTTAAGAATTAGGTTCCAAATATTCTATAATGATTTTGGGAATTTTTCTAAGATTTTATAGAATCTCTCTGGTATTTTATCTCTCGCGGTCATTCGTTAAATCCAGTATATTAGTCCCGGAATTGTTTAAATTCCAAAACTTATCAAAATTCAGTGAAACTGATTTTATTAGGTTCCAAATAATCTCTAATATTTTTAGAAATTTTTCCAAGATTTTTAGATTATTTTTGCTATTTTATTCCTGGCGCTTTTGTCCCTCCATTTCTTTCAACCAATGAGAAAGCGACACGTGTCCAGCACTGTTCATCTTCCACCTCCAGCCGTGCGCATTGTTCACATTCCAGCCCCATTTGCAGCCAAACTTCAAATGCTCATAACTTTTGCAATTTTCAACGAAATTGAGTGAGGTCAATTGCAAAACGACCGTATCATCAAGGACTTCAATTCTCTTGCAGTTTCCCCCACTGAAATCAAGTGAAACGAAATCTGCAAGCACTTCTTTGCCGTTTCTTGTTTTAGCCATAACTCTTCCGTTTCTTCTTCCCTCAACGTGTGCGAGTACTCAAAAGTTTCGTCTCGACGTCCTCCATCCCGTGCTCACCTTTGCCCTCCATTTCCAGAACATTTGCCCTTTCGAAAATCAAAGAAACGGTCGCCGGACGTCCTCCGTTGACATCACTGTGTCATCTTTTGATCCGGTAAGGCAAATCGACTTCCGTTCACGTCATCTTGTGCGCATTAGTGTGTAGATCATAACTCCTCAAGAAAATCCAGGTTTCATCAAGAATTGCTCCGGGAACTTGCGTTCGTTCGTCGCCAAGTCGAGTTCCGTTCGTCATCGATTCCTCCCAAACCGGTAATCCCCAATCAAATTCCTTTTAGATGTAGCCTAGTATGATCTTGCTCCATGCCGTGCCCTCGTTAGTTTTGAGAAAATCAGTGTTTTATCATGTTTTTGGCCGCCATGCCATTGGGACCTTTTTGGTCACGTCGGCCGTCGTCCTCGCCGCCGCTCCGATCATCCCCGCCGCCGGCCGTCACGTCCATGGGCATCCCCTCACCTTGCCGCCCCCATCCCACCCGTTGGCCGCCCTTCCCCGCTGCCGGAGCGCGCCGCCGCCGTGTGCCGTCCGAGCCACCGCCATGTCGCCATCGCGCCGCCTCCCCGCGCACTCCCACCTCCGGCCGACCACCCCATCGGTCTCCCCGTCACCTCGCCATCCCCGTGCGCACGTGCCCCCACTCCTCCGGCCGCGCCTCGTGCAGGGCAAGCCGCCGTCGCCCTATCACCGCGTGCGACCGCTCCAGGCCACCGTTCGCCGAGCCGTTGCTTGCCTCGGTACCGCATTGTCATCCTCGTTCCATTTTGTCGCTTCCCATGCGCTGCCATGTCCCCAAGCTCCGGTAATGATGGTGTAAAAAGCTTCTAATGGCTCTCTGTGAAACAGACATCAGGAAAACGAAGCACTGTAGCGATGCTACAGTGCAATTTCTTATTTTCGGGATTTTCTTTCTAGTCAAACTTCGTTTGATCCGTTCTCCTTCATCCGAACTCGGAATCGAGTGATTCAAATTTCTAAATTTATATAAATTCATCCTCTATCTTATAGTATTTTTATTATAATTTTTAGTTTCTATTTATTTTATTTTATTTATTTGTATCTCGACTATTAAATCATTGCTCCGTTTTGCGTGTCAACTGCCTCGGCAGTACCCATTCGGCTAGCACAAATTTGCCATGTAGTTGCCATGTCGTGACCTCGCTGCCCTATCTATCAGCCGATGGTCACCACCTTGTTATTTCATATGCGTCCCATCATCGCTTCGCCTTCGCCGTTAACGTTTCATCGTTAACGTTCCGCCAAAAATGTTTCGCCGTTAATATTCTATCGTTAACGTTCCGTGGTTAACGTTTCATTGTTAACATTCCGCCGTTAAAGTTCCATTGTTAATGTTTCGTCGTTAACGTCCCGCCGTTAACGCTTTGCTCTCATCGTATCGCTGTCATCGCATAGGTGCATGCAAGTGGAAGCCCTAATGTGATGTTCTTACCTTTTCTATCACCTTATTGTGATCTAACCCATCACGTTGAGTTCAGTATCGTATTCCTGTCATCACCGCCTCGTCGTCGTCGAGTTCCGTCCCCGATGTAAGACTAACCTCCGGATCGAACCGTTGTGGATGTTGATCCCATCCGTCCTTGTCTTATCCCTGAAAATCTAATATGCCATTAACCCAGAATTCATTTGTGAACTTGGTCGCTAGACCATTGACCATTTGTCATATCTTTGAGCCATATCTAATCTATCAGCTTATCTTTCTTTTGTTTACTGTGTATCTGTTCAGTCAACAAAAGTCAACTTTTGCATCAACTTAGTTCATCGTGAACTAACAAATCTTCATGGACCCGGTCTATGGATCGAGAGCCATATGTCATTGTCTGTCTAATCAAGATAGCAACTTCAAAGGAAATATTCTTCGGAATACTATTCATTCTTTCCCGCTTATTAATCTTTCTCTTGATTGTATTTTTCAAAGCCGTTCTCTTTTGTCTAATCATCGACCTAATCCATTTAAGTTCCTAATTTCATCTAAGCCGTTGTGCCCAATGCTATTCGTTCTTAATTTGGAGTTTACTTGATTTGCCTTTTGAGTTTTGTTGTATTTGTGTTTGTTTATCGTTAGACGCTTGCTTTTAAGTCGCTCGAAGGAGCTGAGGATCAAGCAAGCGGAGATTGAAGATCGAGGATCAAGGATCGAAGATAAAGAGTAAAGAATAATATAAATTGCAAGGGCCAGGCAAGTCGTGCTTTGATCATATTGCTCCCAGTTTTACAAATTTACTTTGATTCAAATTATTGCATGCTAGTTCAAGATTAAAATGATTTAAATTAATTTGGGATTAGATATTCAACCCAATTGCTAATATCACCTTGCCATGATTATTTGTATGCCATAATTCATTTGTCACCCTAAGATGGTTGATTAATAGTTGGTTGTTAATACTTGCCAACGTGGGTTGGTTAGATCGTATAATTGCTTAGCCATGCCACGCAACACATGTCTTTTGAAACTAAAAGAATAATCTTGATTAATGGATTATGAAATGTGTTTGTGAAATGTGTGACGTGTTGCCACACGATGATGTTGATATGTGGAACCAGCGTGGTTCTACATGGATGTTGAGTTGTTGTTGGCATTGTGTTGCGCAATAATCAACTGGGGTGATAAAGGATTTAGACTGGGGCAAGTGGCAAGTGGCTTTATGCCAGGTGGGCCATCGTGGCATTTGGGTGGGTTGAGTGTTGTGAGGGTCAGGCGCCAATTTTGAGAGAAGGATGTCTTGCCTGGTCGATTAAGGACTTCACCTTGCAAGCCTTTGACCTGAGTCACTCGTACAACCACATGTCTGAATGGGAAGACCTAGTTTAGTAGGATTCTAATATCTCACCTTTGATACCTCCGGGTGGCCATCATCGGGGTGATCAGATGGGGAGCGTGCTGTCTTTGCAGCTTGGTACCCGTCCAACGGTGTTTGTCGGTCCTATACTTCGGCTCAGTGTGAGGGAAGTGATAGTGAAGGCAACCCGGAGAGGTTCCTAGGTTGAGATAGAAGTTTACGAAAGGCTTTGTTATGATCGCTCATTCAAGATACTCAGTATGGCGATTCACGGCTGACGTGATGAGTTGATTGTATCTTGTGGGTAAAGTGTACAACCTCTGCAGAGTGTAAAAACTATTCGAATAGCCGAGTCCACGGTATTGGACATTGCTCGGGGATTACAGTCAAGGGGTAGAGTTTTGAAAATAAAATGAGGTTGGGAATGTAGACAATGTGATATGGAAATTGGATAAGGATGAGAAATGTTTTACTTGAGAATGATTACGAAATTTATTATGGGTATTATTTGTTTTACTGCTTTCCTATCTATTATGATTATTTGTGAATGCTGCTTTATTGCAAAAGAACCATTCAGCCATTCCTTTGGAATAAGCCATGCATGTAGTAATAGAATTGCATTCTGTGCATGACTTGTTGAGTACGGTTGTGTACTCACCCTTGCTTTAACAAAACATCACCAGTTGAGGAGAAGTCTTTGTCTTCAAAGAAGGAGAAGTTCTGCAAGAAGGCGAATATCTAGGAGTTGAACCTTGTCAAATGCTTGTGGTATTTTGATGGGATTCACCGACGTTCTTCATTCCGCTGCTGTTCGTTTTACTCTGAATTGAAACCATCTAGGCTTCACAATTGTAAGTTGTTCAAAATGTTATATTAATAGATGAATACTTTATTTATTATTCCGTTGTGTATGATTGTGATAATCATCTTTGTTAACTGTGGGCACTAGCTACTGATCCTGGGACTAGTGCTGAAAACACAGAGGGTTTCCGGATTGCGAATTTGGGTCCCAACACCTTGTCGGTGGATGATCTCGTCGGACGCTACAAAGCGTACGATGAGAGGATGAAGAGCATCATGGGTGAAACAAAGGAAGGGGATCATCTGATGCTTTCGCGTGCACAGTGGCAGGCGATGTCTTCTCAAGCAAAGAAGCATGAAGAGTCATCCACTGGCGAAGGGAAGAAACCAGGCGGCAAAGGAAATAGTCGCACATCCTGGAAGAAAGAAGACAGGAATGGTGAACCGAAGACAAGAAGAAGATAAAGTGCTTCAATTGTAACATATACGGCCACTTTGCATCAGAATGCAGAAAACCAAAGAGAGAAAGAGTACTGATGGCAGAGAAAAGTGATGATGGTCCAGCACTGCTGATGGCTGAGACATGTGAAATTATGGAGCCCAAAGATGATGATCAGCAGGAGGTGTATCTTCTAGAGGAGAACATTCAACTCAATCTTGGAACAAAGGATAGTGAAAATGGCACTGTCTTGTTCCTAGATTCAGGGGCCAGTAACCATATGTCAGGATGCAGGAGACAATTCACAGAACTTGACACATCTGTTAAAGGTTCTGTGAAATTTGGTGATGGCTCAAAGGTGTCCATTGGTGGGAGAGGTACTGTGTTGATTGAAGGAAGAAGTGGTGAACACAGAGCTCTAACTGATGTATATTACATACCACAATTGACAAGTAATATTATCAGTTTAGGACAACTCGAAGAGCGAGGTTGCACGGTTGTTCTGGAAGATGGCTACCTACGAGTAATTGATCACCAAGGGCAGCTGCTTGTGAAGGTAAGAAGAAGCAAGAAAAGGTTATATGTTCTTAATCTAGAACTTGCACAGCCCATATGCTTGATAGCTCGGTTGGATGATGATACGTGGAGATGGCATGCACGTTTCGGTCATCTCAATTTTCAAGCTTTGTAGAAGATGGGGCGAGAAGAATTAGTAACTAGGCTACCTCATTTGGACCATGTCGAGTAGCTCTGTGATGGATGCATGGTGGGAAAACAACGGCGTGTTCCTTTTCCACGTGAAACAAGTTTCAGGGCAACTGAATGCTTTGAACTGGTTCACAGTGACCTTTGTGGTCCGATCTCCCCACCAACACTAGCAGGCAATAAGTATTTTCTACTTGTTGTCGATGATTTCAGCAGGTATATGTGGATAGCCTTGCTGAAATCAAAAGATGAAGTTTTGCAAGCATTCAAGAAGATCAAACTGGCAGGAGAAGTCGAAGCTAATGTCAGTCGAAAGCATGAAAGACCGACAGAGGAGGCGAGTTCGAGATCACAGAGTTCATTACTTCTCGTGATCAAATGGGCATCAAAAGATATCTGACTGCACCATATTCTCCTCAACAAAATGGTGTTGTGGAGAGGAGAAACCAAACTATTGTAGCAATGGCTCGTAGCATGTTAAAAAGCAAGAACATGCCGAACAAGTACTAGGGAGAAGCGGTAACAACAGCGGTGTATATTTTGAATCGTGCTGTGACTAAAAGTGTCATTGGCATGACACCATATGAAGCCTGGAAGAAACGCAAGCCTGATGTTCAACATCTACGCACCTTCGGTTGCATTGGCCATGTGAAAAATGTTAAAGGTCATGTGGCAAAGCTAGAGGACAGAAGCTCGAAGATGGTGCTCATTGGATACGAGAGCGGTTCCAAGGCGTACCGCATGGTGGATCCAATGACAAAGAAAGTTTGCATCACCAGAGATGTTGCCTTCGAGGAGGAGAAAGCATGGTCTTGGAATGTAGAGACTCGAAGAGAGCAAGCAGATGCCGGAGGTTTTCATGTAACATATAATGATTATGTTGGTGCAGGTGACCAGGAAGATGGGAGTGATCTCACTGATCACCCGAAGGTGCCACAGGCTCCTTGCGATTTGATGGAGAACTCAAGTCAAGAAGATACATTTCAGCAAGGAGAAGTTATACCAGAGTCGCCTAGTGTCCTGAATGGAGATGCTCATGCGGCTGGGGAAGGTGCAGAGCTTGGTTCACCAAGTACACCGCTGCCAGCACCTATCATTGATGAAAACACAGATCTCTCCTGGGGAAAACCGGTGCGTTTACGGCATATATCAGACCTGTATGATGCCACACAACCTGTACACTTTGAATACTCAGGGTTGTGCCTCCTAGGAGCTGAAGAACCGGCCTCTGTCATTGAAGCACAACAAGAAGAAAGTTGGATGAGTGCCATGAGAGATGAGTTGAAGTCCATTGAAGAAAATCAGACCTAGAGCCTTGTTGATCTTCCCATCGGACATAGGCCCATCGGTCTCAAATGGGTGTTCAAGGTAAAGAAGAACATTGAGGGAAGGACCGTGAAGCACAAGGCTCGTTTAGTTGCAAAGGGTTACGTGCAAAAGAAAGGAGTTGATTATGATGAAGTATACGCTCCTGTTGCAAGGTTTGACATAGTGAGGATGCTCGTTGCACTTGCTGCTCATGCAGGTTGGTCATTGCATCATATGGATGTAAGATCCGCATTTCTGAATGGGGATCTAGAAGAAGAAGTTTATGTTTGCCAGCCACCTGGGTTTGTTGAACCAGGAAACGAACTCAAGGTGTTTAAGCTTCATAAAGCCTTGTATGGACTACGTCAAGTGCCAAGAGCGTGGAATGCTAAGCTGGACAGCACCTTAGCATCACTTGGTTTTAACAGAAGTGAACATGATCATGCAGTCTATAAACGGGGCAATGGTCTAAATCTTCTATTAGTTGGTGTTTATGTGGATGATTTGTTGATCACAGGAGCTTGTATTGAAGAAGTAAATAAATTCAAGCTTTAGATGAAGGAAAGTTTCAAGATGAGTGATCTTGGCTTATTGAGCTACTACTTGGGCATACAAGTAAGTCAATTACCGGGTATGATTTTATTAAGTCAAGAAGCTTATGCAAAGAAGATTCTTGAAATGCATGGCATGGCAAACTGTAATCCAACACAAACACCAATGGAGCCTAGACTCAAGCTGAGTAAGAAAAGTGAAGCGCCATCTATTGATCAAGCTAAATACAGAAGTATAGTAGGCAGCTTGAGGTATCTAGTCAACACAAGACCGTATTTAGCATATTCAGTTGGTGTTGTTAGTAGGTTCATGGAGGCACCTACAACAGAGCACATGGCTGCTGTTAAGCACATCCTGAGATACATAAAAGGGACGCTTGATCTTGGGTGCTGCTATAAAAGAGATGCAAGCATGGAGTCACTACACTTAAAGGGATTTTGTGATAGTGATATGGCCGGTGATGTCGATTTACGTAAGAAGCTGGATCGAGTTCTATTCTTCATGGGATCAAGCATGATTAGCTGGACATCACAAAAACAAAAGGTAGTCGCTTTATCCTCTTGTGAAGCTGAGTATATAGCAGCGGCTACTGGAGCATGTCAAGGAACATGGTTGGCCCGTTTGCTTGGTGATCTGATGAATCAAGATGTTGGTAAGGTATTGCTTAAGGTTGATAATAAATCAGCCATTGCCTCAAGCAAAAATCCAGTGTTTCATGATAGAAGCAAGCATATCAATACCAAGTTTCATTACATCAGAGAATGTATATAGGAGGGTCGCATAGATGTTGAGCATGTCAGCACAAATGATCAGCTTGCTGATCTGTTAACCAAATCTCTAGGAAGAGTCAAGTTCTTAGAGTTGAGAGAAAGAATTGGGATGCAGATCATCAAGAAAACACAACCAGCTTAGTGAGGTGAATGTTGAAGTAAGCTAGTTGTGTCAAGTTTTTCGTTCTACCATTTTTGAGTCCTGATTAGTCGGTCTGTTAACGCTATTTTTGCAGAGTAATCTTTACATTCCTTTTCTTTGTAAAGCATTTGGAAATCTGCCGTGGAATGGCACAGATTGTGGATGACCAATTGCTTCTTTCCAAGTCTAGT
Source organism: Guadua angustifolia (assembly GCA_036346375.1). NCBI lineage: Eukaryota > Viridiplantae > Streptophyta > Magnoliopsida > Poales > Poaceae > Guadua > Guadua angustifolia. The sequence continues at coordinate 2,359,397 of CM070506.1, forward strand.
CTAAGTTTCCTTATTTTGTAATCTTTGGGCTAATACAAAATAAAAGGAGAACAACCAGAAAAGGTCGCTTGCTTCACAGCGACACAAAACTTTGTGTCTGAATGTTTGCTCATTTTGATTCTCTTGTGTTCTAGTCAATGCATCCAAGGGAAAGGTGTGTGTTAGTCCTGGCTTGATTCTAACACCCGCTTCAGCCCAATGGGTTTGTGGTTGTCAGGTAGTTGTACCTTCTCCCATGTGTCGTTACTGAGGATGACCCTCATTTGTTCCTCCATTGCAAGCTTCCAATGCTCTATTCCCAGGGCTTCTTCTACACTTGCCGGTTCTTCAGCTCCTATTAAGCATAATCCAGAATATTCCAGATTGACTTCCTGGGTTGATTCATAAAGGTCCTATATAGTTCTGACCTTTAATGGCGGTGTCTCTTCTGATGAGTCACTTATCGGACTTGAGATGAGCTCTAGGACTACCTTCTGTGCTGCTTCTCTCTTCAGATGATATGGTCTAGGCGTAACCGGCACCCCTTCATTCTCAGCAACCCTTGTCGAATTTGGTGTAGAGGGCTCAACCTCATGATCACCTTCTTCTTGTGATTGATTTACAGTTTCTGAACTTGGTCTCAGTTCAACCTGAAAGACTTCTTTGAATGTTGGTGTTGATTCACCCTGTTCAGCCTGATCTCTCCATCACCATGCTTCATCCTCTTGAAACACAACATCACGGGATACATGCACCTTATTTTTGACAGGATCATATAGCCAATATGCAAAGAAGAGATATGCACACTCTGCAGAAAAAATGACTCCCCCACCGCTCCAGCCCCCGTCCCCTCCTCATCTCTCCCCTCCCCACATCCAGAGATCTAGCCCAGATACCCCCCGTCCCGCAGTAAATCAGCTAGTCCAGCCTCGGATCCGGCTTCCCCACCACCAGATCTACATTCTTCGGGGCAAGTTTCACCCCAAAATCCACTGGAAGAAGAAGGCTCGAAGGAAGAAACCGGTCAGAAAGGATGTGTGGAGGTTTCGAGGGAGGTGCCTCCGGCGGAAGACGTTGAACCGAAGGGCAATGCACGGATCCAAATCCCGAAAATCCGCAAGGACCAAGACTAGCGCATCCAGCCAGCTTCATCCCAGAAGGCGCTCTACCGGATATCAACAGAAGAGGAAAGGAGATATGGTCAGGACAAGTTTCAACCAGAGCTACGTGAGGACATTGATGGCTGTAAAACGGGAAAGCATTCATGGTTGGAGGATGAAGGAAGGACCTACAAATCTAGGTTCTCAGCCGCTTAGAAAGGGAAGCGATTTCAAGCTGAAGAGTGCATTGTTCGGCAACCTGGAAGGAAATGGTCTGAAGTCCAACAGTCCGTCATAAGGTCCAGAACCAGCCCGGAAGAAGTAAACCAAAAACAGTTGCAGCTGCACAACCTGGGAGCATTCATAGTAGAAGGGACAAATGAAGATGCAGGAGGATGGATCCGAGTCAAGCCGCAGCACTGGTGGCGAAGATTCAAACTCATTCATCATCACAAGGCAAGTCGGAACAACCATTTCACCACATCAGCGGCTCTGTGTTCTTGAAATAGAAATTGCAAGGGAAATGCTTTAATTGTTTTTCACCACAACACTTCGCTGGGTTCTGCGAGGCTTTGGTGAGATGCTGGCGCTGCCTCCATTATGGGCATAAAGCTTTTGAGTGCCCAAGCGAAAGAAGTGCCTTCAGAGATAAAGCTCAAGACAGTCGGAAGCCAGCGCCTCAAACACAACAATCCTCAAGCATCCTTCCAAAGAACTTACCAAGTGCCCTCACAAAGACTTACAGTGAAGTTGTGCGTAAGGGTAGTGACATGGAGGCGAGATACCCCGGTGTCCCCAGGGTGAGGCCGGCCAGGGCTTTCTGTGCTATCTCGGCTACTGGGGCTATCAAGCGCTGTCGCAACGAGCTCATCGACCGGGCGGCGGTGTGCTAGTTTGATGGGAACAGCCACGATGTGGAGTCATTCACGGTGGGTGACATGCTTGAGAGCGCTTCAACCTTGGCCACGGCGACTTCCAACTGCTTAAACACTTCCCGGAGCAATTCTTGGTGATCTTCTCGGAATGGACAATAAGGAGAAGGGTGGTGGGCGCTGCGATGGTGACATACCATGGCCGCAACTTCCACTTTGTAGCCTGGTCAGAGCAACGGTATGCAACCAATGTCAATTTCGAGTTTCATGTAAAAGCTCGAGTTGAAGGTATCCCTGTCCACTGCTGGAGTGAAGAGGTGGTGGCAAGAGCTTTGGGAAGGAGCTGTGCTATACACTATGTCCAAGAATGCACCAGACGCAGAGAGCGAACAAGATCCTTTGATCTCTGGGCCTGGTGTTTTGATCCTTATGACATACCGAAGGAAGTCTCTTTGATAGTGATGGAGCCTGACAGGGAACTTCCACCCACCAATGTCCCTCTTCCTCAAGTGGCTTTACACTATGACGATCCAACCGACCTGAAGAGAGCACAAGTTTTCATTCTCCGCAATCACTTGGAAGTTGTCGAGGACCTTTCCTTCCTACGTGGCCGCGGATGCTCCGGTGGACTTCCGAACCGCAAGCAGCGACGGGATTTTGTCTGGACCTATGGGACTCCGGATGAGATTGGGGAGAGAAGGGACAGTTTGGTGCAAGGAGGGGGTAGAGGCAGAGATCGCCACCGGCGTTTCGAAGACCATCGATGCAGTACACGAAGGCACCGCAGCTTGTCCACTTGGGTCCGGGATTTGAGGTGCAGAGGAGGGATGGAAGACTGCCACAGCACATCTTGGCGTGGCAACGGCGGATCATCTTCACGTCGCTACAGGCAAGATTTTAGACCATCGCAATAGATGTTCATACAAGTGAACAAGCCCAGTTGTTTATCAAAGAAGCCTGAACAAGGAAAGGTCAAGAAAAAGGTCACTTTCGCTGAGCCAATGGTGTCTGTACTAAAGAAGTGCCAAGGGGGAGTCGGGGAGGCACATATCAGTTTGAAGAACAAAGCGAAGGGATCATCCTCGAGCAAACACGCTCATTTGGGGCTGCAGGTATGTCACTATAAAGTCGCATTCAATATTCCTCATTCAGTTCAGAATGTTTGCTCTGATGACATCAATGCCGGTCCAAATAGTGCACGGCAAGATGAAAATGAAAATGGTTGTCTTACCTCTTCTGCCCTATAATCTCGGTTGGTCTGTTTAGAATCATCACAGCCATCAGAATTCACTATCTATGATGCTTTAACTCCTGAAAATCAAGTAGAGTTAACCTGTGAGTGGAATGACGGATCCAGCCGAGCTGTAGAACAAGAAAAATCATCACAGGCCTTCACAACCGAAACTAAAGTGTCACAAGAAATAGCAATAGAAGAGCTAACAACACAAGTCTTACCACCAGCCAACATTGTTTCTAGAAACCTATCCCCAAGAGGACTGCTGCAGGGGTTGTCACCGACAACTATACCGTGCTTACCAGAAGCCCCATCAGAAACACTGCATGCCCCTCTTTCAGAAAGATCATCTCCAGAAAACATTCTAATCACAACAAATACTACTACTACAAACCCTCATAGAGACTACCAAGAACAATTAGCATCACCAATGAGACTAACACAGAGTAGTCCACAACCAGAAGAACAACCAGAAATTTTACCTCCTGAGGAGCGGCCAGAAACATCAGCTGCACACGACTTTCAAACTACAAAGCAAAGCTTAATAAATGACCAAATAAGTCTAGAAGATTTCATCAATGAGGTATCACACAAGCCAGAAAGCTCCCTCATCCACATGCCCCCATGCCACAATAAGCTTGAACCCGACTATTCTGTGAGCCAAAGTATCACTAGCAAAGGAAAAATTCATGCAAAGAAAAAGTGCCAGGCTAGCAATAAAAGCTAAAAATAGAATAGGACCTAACAAAGGCACAATTAAACTAGCGCAAGAGCTCCTAGCATCAAAGCTTAAAGATCTCTCCCCACCTCCGCAGCAAATTCATTCACAGGAAGATTTTTTCGAACAGTTTGCGAGATATTTCGAGAAGCCTTTGAGCAAAGAGAAGGTGGACGCAATTCTAGAGCTGGTGAATTAGGGCATGATCAAACAAGCTGGCCGGAAGAATGCAACAAAAGAAAAAAGGGTGATAAAGGGCGGGTCTGGGCTGAAGGCCTGATCAGGGGAGTCCTTCATGAGGTGGTTGTTGCATTTTGATGTTCATGTCTCGAACAGAAGTTGCGCAATTTCCTGGTGACCTGGAGGCACAGGGTAGTATTCGGTTTAGTTGCTGTGTTGCTTTACCAGTGTTGTATCAGTTTCGTTCGAAGTTGAGGCCAAGAGGCCCTTGTATCGTAGTGGTGTTGTTTAAGACTGTCATTTTATCTTATGTCCAGGTTGAGGCCAAGAGGCCCTTGTATCGTAGTTGGCATGTCTTGTATCAATATGGTCTGTCGTGGGTATGCCTTGTATCAGTTTGGTTCGAAGTTGAGGCCAATCGGCCTTTGTATCGATGTGGGTATGTCTAGTATTGGTATGGGTTCGAGGTCCAGGCCAATAGGCCTTTGTATCAGTGTGGGATCGGAACCTGGTATGTTATATTACCTTTGCTATGTCCCTACTACCATGACAAGTGGAATATCCAAACTACCAATGTCAACAAATTGCATTGTTCTGTCGTGGAATGTTAGAGGCTTAAACAATCCAGCAAAGAGAGAGAGCATCAAGCGTTTAATTCTATCAACTAGTGCTACTGTGGTGTGTTTACAGGAGACAAAAATATCTAATTGGACGATAGGTTTAGGGGTGAAAATGGTACGGGTTAATCCCGACCGAACAAGATCGAATCCGGCCGATCCAGATTCGAAAGAAAATCCGATCCGCCGGATACGGTAATAAGACGATAGTTGTTACCGGATACGGTAATGGATACAGGATACCTGAAATCCGACCATATTTTGCCGGTAAACGGTATCCGGTAAATATCCGACCGGATATCCATAAACGGTAATACGATAAATATCCGACCGGATATCCGGAAAGTATCCGACCGGATATCCGATAAATATCCGACCGGATATCTGTAAACGGTAATTCGGTAAATATCCGACCAGATATCCAGAAAATATCCGACCAGATATTCGTAAACGGTAAATATCCGACCGAATATCCGTTAACGATAAACGGTGCGGGTTAATTTCATTAATTTGGTTCATTATTGGATAGAGGGAGTAGTTGTTTGATACTGGCACAAGAAATACTACTTTGTCTTTAAGCGTGAACTTCAACAAATCTATCAACAAATAGAGTGGTGATATAATGCTTTTACCTAAATTGATTTGTTCAACTTATTTGTTCAACATGATGTCTATATGGTTCCATGTATATTCCTTTTTATATGCTGCATTATCCGCCTATATTATCCGCTTCCGATCCGAATCCGGTATGTATCCGTTCCGACAGTACCATATCCGAAACTCCGAAATATCCATATCCGTATTCGTATTCGGCCTTACCGTATCCGATCCCGAATCCGGGAAAAAATGGGTTAGGATACGAGAACAGCAATATCCGACCGTATCCGACCCGTTTTCATCCCTAGATAGGTTTGTTGCATGAGACTCTAGGACCGAGACTAGCCAATCAGACGGTCTTTATACCATCCAATGGAACAGCTGGTGGAATACTTCTTGCGGCCTTGGATGATCTGTATGATCTTCAAAATCCTAGATCAACACCCAATACGATCACCGCAACATTGGCCTCACAATGTGATACAACGACTTGGGACATCACCGGTGTTTATGGACCGCATTCCGAGGATGAAAAGAGATGCTTCCTCGCTGAATTAGAATCGTTGCAAGGTACGGTCCTTCCCTCATGGCTCATCCTGGGAGATTTCAACCTCATCAGACAAGCCAATGAGAAGAGTAGAGGTCCGACAATTCGGAGAATGATGCAACGCTTCAATCACACTATCAATAGACTACAGCTTTTGGAACTTGACCCCCAAGGCCGCCGATTCACGTGGACAAATGAACAAGATCAACCGATCATGACGAGAATTGATCATTTCCTAGCAACAATAGAATGGCATGAGATCTTCCCGAACGCGGACCTATGTGCGATGGCAACAATGACATCATACCATTGCCCCCTAATTATGCAAGGAATTTCAACCTTTCAATATTTTATAGGTTTTCGCTTTGAGGCTTGCTGGACCAAGATGCCGGGTTTCTAGGAGACTGTATCACAATCATGGACTGAGCCAGTCCTCACATCAGACCCGATCCTTAGGTTGCATGTCAAAATGATCATAACAGCTAAGGCATTAAAGATCCGGAGGAGGAAAACTTTTGCGAGCATAGCGCTGCAAACAGATCTGATACAAGTCACGATCACTATTTTAGAAAGTTCTCAAGAAACTCGTCCACTATCACAAAGCGAACTGGAACTACGAAAAATCCTCAAAGACAAGCTGCTTGGTCTTGCTGCAATACAGAAATCCAGAGCGAGACAACAAGCAAGGCTAACTAAAATCCGCCTGGGGGACTCCAACACATGGTTTTTCCACCTGATGGCCAGCTCAAGACGGAGAAGAAACTTGATCAGGGTGCTACAAAAAGAAGACAGTGGGATATACAGTCAGCAGGATAAATTCAAAGAGACTTACCAATATTTTGTAAAGGTTTTGGAACACCATGGAGCACGAGACAAAGCGATCCACTGGAATACCTTCGGTTACATTGGGACGGATCTCAACGATTTAGAAAGTGAGATCATTGAAGAGGAGGTAATTAACACCATACAGAACCTTCCCAATCAAAAAGCCCCAGGACCTGACGGATATATTGGCCTATTCTACAAAACATGCCTCCATATCATCAAGTCCGACCTGATGGAAGCAATTAGGGGCTTCTTCAATCTCCGTCATAGAAACCTGCATAAGTTAAATGAGGCGAACATTGTTCTTCTCCGAAAGTGGAGAATGCCGATAGATTAGATCGTTTCAGACCAATCAGCCTTATAAACAGCTTCATGAAGATCATCACCAAAATACTCGCAAACCGACTAGCGCCCAAGCTGGATGAACTAGTATCAGTTTCGCAGAACGCCTTCATAAAAAAGAGATGCATACATGATAACTTCCTATATGTGCAAAGAGTAATACGAAAACTACATAGAGACAAAACACCGGCTCTCTTCATCAAATTGGATATCTCGAAAGCATTCGATTCACTAAACTGGAGCTATATTCTAGAGGTGCTGCAAGCTCTAGGCTTTGGTTGTAAATGGTGAGAGTGGGTAGCTGCTATTCTCGGGACTGCCTCTTCTAGGGTTTTAATCAACAGTCAGCCAACGGCGACAATAAAACATGCGTGTGGGGTGCGACAAGGAGATCCTTTATCTCCCCTTCTATTCATCTTAGCAATTGATCCCTTACAAAATTTGCTAGAGTTGGCTGCGAACCGAGGTATCCTCAAACCGGTGCTACCGGCTGCAGCAAGACTAAGATGTTCTCTTTACGCGGATGATGCAGGGATATTTTTAAATGCAGATGAGGATGAGCTGACAGCCCTTAGCAGAATTCTGGATATTTTTGGAAGGTGTTCAGGTCTGAAAATCAACATTTTCAAAACAGAAATTTACCCAATCAGATGTCAACACGATCTCTTGCAAGAATTGCTGAATGTTTTCCCTGGAAAAATTTCAAACTTCCCAGGAAAGTACCTCGGCCTGCCATTACACATCAGGCAATTAAGGAAAATCGAAATACAACCATTGATTGACAAAATAGGCAACAGACTCACCGGTTGGAAAGGTAAACTACTTTCCAAGGCCGAAAGGGAGACCCTTGTTAATTCCGTGTTAACATCACAACCTATATATCATCTCACGGTCTTCCCTACTCAAAAGTGGCTAATTCGATGCATTGATAAACTCAGGCGGAGTTTTCTTTGGAGATGTTCAGAACCGGAAAACTGTAGCGGGGGCCATTATTTGATCAACTGGCCGGTGACCTGTCTGCCAAAAAGCAAAGGGGGTCTTGGGATCAAGAATCTCAATCACTTCGCCAGGGCTCTTAGACTTCGTTGGCTTTGGTTTCGATGGAAATGCAATGAAAGGGTCTGGACGGGCCTTGATCTCCCGTGCGACAAAACAGATGTGTCCCTGTTCAATGCTTCAACGATTGTTACAATTGGAAATGGTAAACTGACAGACTTTCGGAGATCTAGTTGGGTAGAAGGACAAGCGCCGAAAAACATGGCACTGAACCTGTTCAGAATAGCGCGAAGAAAGAACATCACGGCCCACCAGGCTTTGTCAAATAACTATTGGATCCGTCTCTGCACACCCGTGAACTCGGAAATCGAAGTCAGGGAGTTTGTAGCACTCTTTGAAGCGATACAACGAATTAATAGAGACGAGATGAGAGAAGACAAGATAAGATGGCGTTGGACTACTGATGGTCAATACTCAATAAAGATGGACTACCTAGTGCAATTCCAATCTATTTACTGTAGGATGAAGATCTGTCCAATATGGAAGGTGCACGCTGAACCTAAATGTCGTTTCTTTGCTTGGACCTTGCTTCACAACAAAATTTTAACAATGGATAACATGCTCAAGAAGGGGTGGCCATGTAATGCCACCTGTAGTCTTTGCAACGCGTCATCGGAAACATCAATCCATCTTTGTAAAGATTGTCCTTTTGCCAGATAGGTTTGGGGTTTCTCCTGCGCTGGGGGAAATTGGAGCGGTGCCAGAATTTGAGCCATACCGGCTTGGTATATTTATGGTGGCGGAGACTGAGATCCCAATTCCACAAAGAAAGCCGAAGACACTTTGATGGGCTGCTCGTTTACTTCTGGTGGAATTTATGGCAAGAGAGAAACTAGCGCATCTTCGAGGGGATCACTAGAACGCCGCAACAGGTGGCGGTAGCGATCAAGGATGCGGTGCTTATCCGTGGTTTCGCTGCGTCCTGGAAGACTTCGGATTAGTTCATTTGGTTGTCCAGCTCTATTTCTATCCTGTTGTAATAGGCAATGGATCATGTCTTCTGTAGGGCTCTCTTCGGGCCTTTTTCTAGTTTATTTTTTGGTTTTCAGTGGTATTTTCTGTTATCGTCTGGAGGGTTGCGTTGTGAGGTTTTTTCTACCAGTTTTTTCCTTAAAAAACTAGACCTAACAATCTCTTTCTCTTCTTAATAAAGCTAGCAGCAACTCTCTTGCTGCTCTTTCAAAAAAAAAATATACCCAATATGCTTTTGAACCTACTTCATACCCTAAGAACACCATGGGTATGCTTCGATCTTCGAGCTTCTTAAGGTTTGGTCTCACAATTTTAACATGCGCTAGACATCCAAAGGTGTGCAAATGATGTACCTTCGGTTTTCTCTGGAACCATGCCTCATATGGAGTTTGTCCTTCCACACTTTTCGCTATGCCCAATTTAGTAGATAGATGGTCATGCTACTCGCTTCACCCCGAATCTTCCCGCATTCCTTTGTTCTTCACTAGGCTCCTTATGTAGCTACTATTGTTTTTAGAGCAACAGTTCCCCGCTTTTATTCCAGAATAAACGACTACATCACATCGAAACTCTGCTGAGGTGCGCCTACCATACCGACCCATCCAAAACATGATCAAAACAACACAAACAACCGCCAACCACCGAATGCATAATATGCAAGCTCCTAAAACAAAATACCCAAATGGACACCAAAGAACTGACAACAACCAAAATTCCAACACAAAACACAAACTAAACCTCGACTTCCATCTCCCGACACAATCAACATTTACCAAGCTCACATGCAAACAATTTTCTTCCGTAATCGGTGATCCTTCCGATATGAGCTTCTTACGATATCCCTTTGATTCCAAATAAGCATCGTAACCCAACCGATTTTTTTCTTCCAACTTTTTTGCCACTTCTTCCACTTGCACTTTCTGATCTTCTTTCAGCAATACCAGCTAGCTTCTCAATCTCCTTGCTATCTGATTCAGCACCAACCGGATATCCTTCCAATGCTCTCCCTGAAAACATAAAGCATTCCTTAACTTCCATAATGTCCAAAGCACAGTAGAGGAACAAATATTCACAGCTGCATGTTTCTTTCTACTAATCCACAAGCGAGCCACACTCTCAAAAGATTCACCCAAATTCAAGTTCAGAATCTCAGCAATACCATGCCAAACCACCTTACTAACACGACATGTAAAGAATAAATGAGATATTGATTTAGGTTTAGTACAAAGCAAATAAGTAATGTGATCCACATTTTGCCTCTTAATGAGATTATCTCTAGTCATTAATTTATTGTTAGCCAAAAGCCATAAGAACACATGAACTCTAGGAGGAACATTAATCATCCATACCGCAGGGATATACACAGGTTGAACCCCTCTGAAACTGATCACCGCATAAAGAGACTGTACAGAGTACACTCCTTTTGAATCGAATTGCCAGATAATCGAATCACTATCCTCATTAAAAACAATGGATTCAGTGATACTAACTAATTCATGCCACAAACACATAAGCCTCTGAGAAACACTTCTTCTAAAGGAGATTCTCAGATTTTCACCATCCCAAGCATCTTTAATAGAAATGTTTTTTTTCATTAGAAATCACATAGAGAGGCCAGAACTGAATAGCTAAGCTAGAATTACCAAACCACTGATCCTCCCAAAACCAAATATTCCTACCATCACCAACCTTCCACCTATATCCCATTTTAGCAGCTCTAGCTGCCCACAACACACCTTTCCAAAAAGGAGAAGATTTATCATCAGGACAGCAAAACAAGTTAGAACTCTGCGTTTGATACTTATTATCCACAATCTGCCTCTAGAGGCTATCCTTTCTCAAATGGTATTTGGAAACCCAAGAGGCCAACAAGCATAAATTCATAATTCTTAAATTAGGAACACCTAGACCACCAAACTCTTTTTTCTGAGCAATCAGCTTCCAATTTGCCAAATGATAATGCTTTTTCTGATCACTGTCATTCCAGAAAAAGTGAGCCATTTGCGAATTAATCTCCTCAATCGCCCACTTAGGAAATTTAATAACCGACAACAAGTAAATGGGATTGCTAGCCAGGCAGGATTTTAAAAGGGTCAATCTACCACCATAAGATAGTAAACGCCCTCTCCACCCAGCCACCCTTTTAATCACTTTATCAACTACAGGTTGAATGTCTTCTTTCCTTAACTTTGCATAATGCAAAGGAACCCCTAAATATTTAAAAGGAAAAGACCCCACATTACAACAAAATAATCTGGCAAGCTCATTTTGCTCTCTCTCATCTAAACCAACACACATCAGATTACTTTTATCATAATTGATTTTCATACCAGATAGATGTTCAAAACAAGAAAGCAGCCATTTAAAATTTCTAGCCTTATCCAAATCATTTTTCAGAAAAAGCACCGTATCATCAACATATTGAAGGCTAATTATACCACCAGAGCACACATTTGTCATCAATCCTTCAATCAAACCATTCTGAGCAGCTTTAATAAGCATTCTAGAAAATACATCGGCCACCAGATTGAAAAGCAAGGGGGAGAGAGGGTCTCCCTGCCTCAAGCCTTTACCAGGCTTAAAGAAACTACTATTTTCCTCATTAATCCTCACACACATAGAACCCCCTATTACCACCTATTTAATCCAACTAATCCACTTCTCCCCAAAACCTCTACTTCTCAACATATCCTCAAGGAAGCTCCAAAAAACTATGTCATAAGCCTTTTCATAATCAATCTTGAAAATAACACCTTGATTTTTCTTCCTTGCCACATCATGAATAATTTCATACGCAGCCATGACACTCTCAAGAATGAACCTGCCTTTAACAAAAGCAGTTTAATTCGTGAAATGATCCTATCAGCAATTTTAATCAGCCTATTGTTCAGGACTTTAGAAAAGATCTTGAAGCTACAATTAATCAAACTAATAGGCCTAAACTTCTTTAAACTCTTAGCTTCATTTTCTTTTGGGGTCAAAGTTATAATGGTATAATTCAACCTAGAAAGGTTCAAAACCCCATTACCAAAACAGTGCACTATAGCCATTAAGTCATTTTTCACTAGATCCTAGAATCTTTGATAAAACATAAATGAGAAGCCATCAGGGCCAGGAGCCCCATCAGCATAAGACCCAAACACCGCATCTTTAACTTCTAATTCTGAAAAAGGGGCTTCCAACAACCCATTTTCCTCAACACTAATTCTACTATCAGCATCCCAGAAATTCTCCTTCAAAGAGATATTTAAAGTATCTTCAGCACCAAACAGGTTCTTATAAAAATTCATGGCTAAATCTAACATATCTTTTGTATCCTCCACAGGACCATCAGGACCATCCAGAACACTAATATGTTTCTTCCTCCTTTGCTGATTAGCAATTGCATGGAAGTATGCAGTATTTTTGTCCCCTTCTTTAATCTCCCTATCTTTAGATCTCTGCTTAGCTTTAATCTCTTCCAAACTCCAAATCTTATTCAACTCATTCACCAAAAACTTTAACCTATTAGAATCATCCTCAGATAACTGAGCAGATTCCCTATTTACATCTAAAACATCTATTTCTTTTATCAAATTAGCTTTATATCTCCTTATCTCAGAATTGACGTTCATAGCCCACCCTCTAATCTTTTTCCTTAAATTTCTAATCTTAAACTGCCAAATCTCTAAAGGATCTGTCTCAACACAATGAGAGTTCCAAGACTTCTCAACCACCTTAATAAAGTCAGCATTATTCAGCCACCACTTTTCAAACCTAAAAAGCTTCTGCTTCCTACTTTTCACATCGCCCAAATCGAGCAAGGTAGCTATTATTGTTTGATTCCTCCGTTCGGCTACTCCGTTTTGTTGGGGAGAGTATGGTGTTGTCAAATGATGCACAATATATACCTTGCTCTGCTAAATACTCATCAAATTTTGATGAGATGAATTCTCCACCGCGATTCATTTGGAATGCCTTCAATTTACTTTGTGACTCCATCTTAGCTTTTGCTTTTACCAGTTTAAATGCTTTGAATGCTTGATCTTTTGAGCTAAGCAGCACCACCCACATGTATCGAGAATGATCATCCACCATCAGCAAGAAGTACCTTTTCCCGCCTGGAGTTGCTGGAGAAATGGGACAGCACAAGTCCGCATGGACTAGCTCCAATCTCTGCTCTGCTCAAAACTTGCAGTTTTGGGAAAAGGAAACCTGCGTTGCTTTCCTACCAAACAGGCCTCACAGACTTGATCCAGATGATCAATACACGCGGCATGCTCGTTGCCAGTTCGGCAACAGGGCCATGCATGGCACCTGTATTTGGCATTGTAGGCTAAGATAGGTATGACCAGGATTAGTAGATGCAATCTCTTATCTCTCCCTCGGTTGTAATCCATCCTATATATTGCCGGTCAGGCCAATGCAATGAATCATCGCGTGAGATTATATTCCACTTTCATGGTATCACGAGACCGGTATCATCCCGTCCTCCTTTCGCTGCCTACCACCATGCCGCCGCTTCCCCGCTCGATCGCCGCCAAATTTCGGTTGCCGCACTCGTGTCGCGACGCCCACCATCCCGAGCGACTTCACGGACGCTCGTCTGTGTTTCGTGCTCGCGTTCGCCTCGTTAGCTTCTCATCTACTACGCCCGTTGCTTCGATGGCTAACGATGCCACCGAATTGGAGCTGCTCCGCCAGGAGGTCGCCACGCTACGTGCCGCCGTTGCGGAACGCACCTTGGCCAATCAGCGCCACGCTGAGGAGGAACGCCATCTCGTCGAAGCTGAGACCACAGCCGAGCACCAGCGCCTAGCAGCTGAATCCGAGGCCGCTAAGCATCATCGCCGCGAAGACGAAGCCGACGCCCTCCTCATCGTCAACCTCCACGCACAAGCGGTGTCCCTCACCAACATCAAGGCTCTCGTTCTCCTGGTTCTTGAGGTCGGTTTCATGTCCTACCCCAAGTGGCGTGGCCTTCACCTCATCACCCTTGGGAAGTATGCCCTCACCGACCACGTTCTCTCCGACGCTATCCATCCCGACGTCGCGCCATGGCATCGCATGGACTGCGTCATGATCTCCTGGATTTTCGGCACCATCTCCGCCAACATCCTCGAGATTGTTATGTCCACTAGCGACCCTGATTACCATCCTACCAGCCGGGCTGTCTGGCTTGCTCTCGAGGACATGTTCCTTGGCAACAAGGAGACCCGCACCCTGCTGCTCGACACGCAGTTTCGCATGTTTACCCAACGTGATCTAACCATCTCCGATTATTGTCGTCATCTCAAGTCCATGGCAGATCAATTGGGCAACCTTGGTGAGCCTGTCTCGGACCAGTCCCTCGTGCTAGCCACCCTTCGCGGCCTCAACGACCGCTATGCGAGCGTGGTGGCATTCACCAGGCATCAAACACCGCTGCCATCGTTCGAGCATGTCCAGAACGATCTTCTCCTCAAAGAACTCACCCTCAATGACAAGGCCAAGGGAACCCCTACGGCTCTTCTATCTACCGGCGTCTGGTCGACTCCTGGTAGCGCGCCTTCTCTGTCCACCGGTGGCGCTCCTATGCCCTGTGCCTCCAACGTTAGCGGCGCCCCTGCTGTCCCGCCTGGCAGTGGTGGCCAGGTCACGGCAGGGGCCAACCGCCCCAACAATTGATGCCAGTGCAACCAACGCAACGGCGGCGGCGGCGACGACCGATCGCAGCAGAAGGGGGCCGCCGCCTTTCAACCTCGACAGCACTGCCCAAATCACGGCGGCGGCGCGCGTAGGATCCGTGGCCAGCTCCTCGTCTCGCACCGAAAAGGCGCCAGTTCACTGCTGCTTGCGGCCCAGCGGACTGGCTGTCGACCAAGGCGGCCACCACCGCTCGCCGCCCTACTACACCCCTCCCTACGGCCCGGGCGTGGCCGTTCCTGACCCACAGTTGGCCTTTGCTGGCTTTCCAATGGGTCTCGTCAGCACACCTCAGCAGGCTCCTCAGGCCGTCGGTGGTTGGGATCAGGCCACTTTGGCCAACACTTTCTCTAGCATGCACCTGACGCCACCACCGTCTACCACATGGTACATGGACTCGGGCGCCAGCAACCATTTGACATCCGACCCCGGTAACCTCTCTATCACTCACCCATCTTCCACTCCTTTTCCTTCGAGCATCGTCGTTGGCAACGGCTCCATGATTCCTATCACTTCTGTGGGCTCCACTCATATTCCTGCCACCCATGGTACGCCATGTGCTAGTCACACCACAGATCATTAAAAACTTGATTTCTGTTCGTCGCTTTACAATCGATAATAATTGTTCTGTTGAGTTTGACCCCTTTGGCCTTTCTGTGAAGGACCTTCACACCAGGAGCGTGATCGCCAGGTGCAATAGCTCTGGTGATCTCTATCCTCCGCTGCCATCGCCACCACATGCTCTCCTCGCCACCAGCGCCGCTTTGTGGCACCGTCGTCTTGGTCATCTTGAGGCGGATGCACTCCATCACCTAGCTTGTTCCACAGCTATTGCTTGTACTCATGGAACCCCCGATGCTCTATGTCACGCCTGTCATCTAGGTCGTCACACTCGCTTGCCATTTACACCCTCTAGCTCTTGTGCTTCTCAAAATTTTGATTTAATACATTGTGTCCTATGGACCTCACCTGTCGCTAGTGTCTCTGGTTATAAGTATTATTTGGTTATTCTTGATGATTGCTCTCAATTTTTTTGGACATTTCCCTTGCGCTTCAAGTCGGACACCTTCGCCACCCTGTCCCATTTTTTGCCTATGTCCAAACTCAGTTCGGCACCACCATTAAATCCATTCAATGCGACAACGGTCATGAGTTTGATAATCTCTCTGCCCGCTCCTTTTTTCTCACTAATGGTGTCTCTCTCCGTATGTCGTGTCCTTACACGTCTCAGCAAAATGGCAAAGCTGAATGTTCCATCCGTACCATCAACAACGTCATTTGTTCTCTCCTCATTGAAGCCAGCAAGATGCCTCCTCAAAGATCGGGTTGAAGCTGCTCATATCGCTACCTATCTCATTAACAGCACCCCACCAAAACCCTCCACCTCCACCTCACCATGCCATGTATGGCTCCCCACCTACATATGACCACCTCCGTGATTTTCGGTTGTCGCTGCATCTTAACCTTTCACCCACCGCTACAACAAACTCCCGCCACTTTCCACATTGTGCTTTTTTCTTGGCTATTCCTCTGAGCACAAAGGTTATCGGTGTCTCGACATGACCTCAAACCACGTCATTATTTCTCGTCACGTCACTTTCGATGAGAACTCCTTCCCATTCGCTGGCTCAATGTCCGCTGGTTTCATCGCCATCGACCTCGATTTTTTGATGGATATGGAGTCCCCCTTACTCGCCCATTGAACACTTCTTCCTGCAGTCCCGATGCCCGCATAACCGCCTCGCTAGTCCTCCACCAAAGAAATCTAGCCGGGTTGTCTCTGCCATGCTTCCAACTCTCGGCGATGCGGCCTGGACCAGCTCTGTCCCCATTGGCTCCGCCACGGCCATCTGCAAAGAAGATCGCTAAGGTCCCGATCAAGGCCACCGGTCGCTCATGTTCTCAGAGGCCACGTGGACGCAGTTGTTGCTGCCAGAGCCGCCTGCCCGTCTGTCTCGCTGCCCCAACCGCCTCCTCTCCGTGGCGCGCAATGCTTAGCCCACTCGACGCGGCACCCGCGCCTTCTGTCCTAGCTCTCGCCATAGCCAGTCGAACAAGAAGACCTCTGGTCGTTGTTCCAGTCCCTCCTGTGGTCAATGCTCATCGCATGATGACTAGAGGCAAGACTGGCTTTCATCTCCCGACTGATCGGATGAACCTCCACGCTGCAATTCTTTCACCAATCCCTATGACATACCGCGGGGCCCTTGCAGATTCTAATTGGCGCTCTACAATGGTTGCTGAATTCAATGCTCTACGGGACAACGGCACTTGGGATCTCATTCCCCGCCCGCCTGACATCAACCTGGTCACTGGTAAATGGGTTTTCCGTCACAAATTTCATCCTGACAGCTCTCTTGATCGTTACAAGGCCCGGTGGGTGCTACGGGGTTTCACACAATGCCCTGGCATTGACTTCGATGAGACCTTCAGTCCAGTTGTGAAGCCGGCGACCATTCGGACTGTTCTCACTTTGGCTCTTTCTCAGGATTGGCCAGTTCATTAGCTCGGTGTCAACAATGCTTTTCTCCATGGCACTCTCTCTGAGACGGTCTACTATGTACAGCCCTCTGGATTTGTTGATCCTAACCACCCCGACCACGTCTACCACCTCAACAAATCTCTTTATGGCCTCAAGCAGGCACCTCGTGCTTGGTTCAATCGGTTTGCCACACATCTTCTCTCGTTGGGATTTGTCGAAGCAAAGTCTGATCCATCTCTATTTATATTTCGTCGCGGCACTGAGACTGTCTACCTGCTGCTCTACGTTGATGATATTTCCTCACTGCCTCATCCGACGCCCTTCTTCGCCATACCATTACAGCCCTTCAGTAGGAGTTTTCTATGAAGGACCTCGACACTCTACATCATTTTTTGGGACTTTCTGTGACTCGCCATGATGGCTCCATGCATCTTTCTCAGCGTCATTACATCTTGGAGATTCTCGAGCATGCTGGCATGCCTGACTACAAACCTTGCAAAGACCTCGCTGACACACACTTGAAGCTCTCTCATCACAGTGATCCGTTCCCGACGCCATCGACATTCTGAGCCTTGCTTGCTTTTGCAAGACCTTACATTCACTCACCCTGACATTGCATATGTAGTTCAGCAGGTCTGCTTATTCATGCATGACCCTCGGGTTCCTCACCTTGCCCTGGTCAAGTGCATTCTCCGCTATCTTCGCAGCGCTCTCTACCATGGTCTTCTCCTCCATCGGACATCCCCGGCTTCTCTGGTTGTCTATACAGATGCAGACTGGGCAGGCTGTCCTCATACTCGGAAGTCCACATCTGGTTATGGTGTCTTCCTTGGGGATAATCTCATCTCTTAGTCATCCAAACGACAAGCAGATCGCGGTCCCGCCTCCAAATACCGAGGTCAATATCGTCTTTGCCGCCAATGGGGTTCTTGGGTTACATGGCTCGCTTATTGTTGCTAGAACTTCACTCTCCTCTCAATGGGGCTACCTTGGTCTACTGCGACAACATCAACGTGGTGTATCTCTCCACCAATCTGGTTCAGCATCAGTGGACCAAGCATGTGGAGATCAACTTGCACTTTGTTCGTGAACGTGTCACTCTCGGTCAAGTTCGTGTACTTCATGTGACTATATCCACATAGTACGCGGACATCTTCACCAAGGGCCTCCCGACAACTGTCTTCACAGAATTTCGGTCCAGTCTCAACGTTCGTCCTGCTACCGTTCTGACTGCGGGGGAGTGTTAGGCATACATGCATGACCATTTTTGCCCTTCGGTCCATCCTGGACCCACGCGGCATGCTTGTTGACGGTTCGGCAATAGGGCCATGCACGACACCTGTATTTGGCATTGTAGGCTAAGATAGGTATGACCAGGATTAGTAGATGCAATCTCTTATCTCTCCCTTGGTTGTAATCCATCCTATATATTGCCGGTGAGGCCAATGCAATGAATCATCGCGTGAGATTATTTTCCACTTTCACTTGATGCCTCGTCTACGCTCTTGCTTTTCAATGACAATGCTTCAAGATTTGATGCCAACATTAACTGATTACCATCTTCCTTCCATTGGCGCAGGCCCTTCAATGTTTCTTCAAACGCCCTCAGCCGGCCGATCGCTTTCGGGACTGTCATGGATGAGAGATCTCCCCACTGCTCAATTGTTCCGACGATCGGCATGAATTTTTCTGGAATTGCACTGAATAATTTCTCCGCGACGTCTGATTCCTTCAACTCAGCACCGAGAAAACTTATTGATACTCTCATCCTCTTCCATATTCAATCGGTTGAAATGTCTCTTCAGCAATTGAACCCGTGCTTGCTTCACACAATCCTCTCCTACACACATTTCTTTTAACATGTTCCATGCTTCTCTCGCCGTTTCTATCTATGCAATTACCATTAGCACCTCATCAGGAACGGATTGTGCTAGAGCCGCTAGAGCCCCTTGATCCGTTTCTGGATCTACCAGGTTGGCTCCTTCAATTGTAGCCCAGGCTGCGAGAGAGCTGAGAAGGATCTTCGTCTTCATCGACCAGACACCATGTCGACGTTTGTTGTCGGCAATAATTAAAAGGGGGCTAGGCGCTGGATCCAAGCTTGATGGTAACACAAGACACTGGAATTGTACAGGTTCGGGCTCCCGCGGAGGAGATAACACCCTAGTCCTGTGCTCTGGAATTATATGTGGCTAGCTATTCGCTAATGAGATCGTATGTATATGTTCCCCCGCCCCCCTCTTTATATAGCAGAGAAGGGCGATTACAGAAAAGAGTCCTACTCGGATACAAGGTTTGGATTACAAATCTTGCAATATTTACATATCATAACGGACCAGATTACAACCGCATCCTTCCTAATCCGAGTCGGTTGATAGCTCTGGGACTTTCTTGTTGGGCACGTCATGGCCTGCCCTTTACGGCTTCCATCTATCTACAATTGGCCCAACCCAGCCATACCTGGTCGGGCTTTATTGGCTTGTCATGCAGACTCCTGGACCCATATGTTCTACAGTAGCCCCCGAGTGCTTCACGGTCGGATAGCCTTCTCGTTTCTGAGGCCTCCCGACTGGTCTTTTATGCTGCCGAGTGCTCTTCAATAGGCGAGTAGGCCGTGAAGGACTCAACGAAATTCCACGTGTCATTATTCCGAGTGGTTCCCAACCTGATTTTTCGGATCAGCACATGACTCGACATGGGGAATATCTTCCACTCAAATTGGCTTTTTAGCCAAGGGGTACCTGTACACCAGAGCGCACAGCTATCGGCCTGCTTTGAGGCGTACCACCGAATTTTATTTTTTAGACCATCTTTATGATATCTGATTCTGTTTCGAACGGTATCCAGCATATGACCTATCATGAGGCATATCATAAGAGGATGTTTCATATTTGGAGGGTACCCAAATCCCGTCTGATGCGGTCATTGGCTTTTGGCCTATCATGGAGCATACCATTTTCCAAATCAACTTTTGGGCCTTATTAAGCTTATGCACAGTGATTCACTGTATGCCGCTTTAGGCCCACCTTGAAGCGTGCCCTAGGGCTACCCCAAGTTACGCAAGGGACGAAGGGTTTCCCGCTCAGAGTGAAAGCCAGCGTCGTGCCCTATAAATATGAACCTGGAGCAAGCGAGACGGTTTTCCGCACACTGTGCTCATTTGCTTCCTCATCTTCTTTCATTCGACATTTCTCTCGCAAAATCCACCGCTAGGGTTAACAGCCTTCATCTTCCCAATCCGACGCGATCGCAGAGTAATTCCCTTCACAAGATGTCTTCTTCTTCTCCCAAGGACTTTCCTTCATCCACATTGGCCAGAGATTGGGCCTCCTCTGTGACGACGGAAAAACAACTGGAGGGATTGGTCTATGCCGGCGTCTTTCCCCCTTTGGTAATGCTTTCTGCTCGTCCTGCCGCCGGCGAATCATGCCCCACCCCTCGCTCTGAGGAGGTGGTTGTATTCAAATCTTTCTTCTTGCGCGGATTTGGCCTCCCCACATGCCCCTTCTTTCGAGGTATTCTTGAATTTTATGGAATCGAATTGACTCACCTCAATCCCAATTCTATCCTTCAAATCGCTATCTTTGTTCACCTTTGTGAAGCTTTTCTTGGCATCCGCCCGCATTTCAATCTTTTTCGCCATCTTTTCCTTTTGAAACCTTTTCCCAACAAAAACTCCCCCAAACGAGTCGGAGGCGCCGGCTTCCAACTAAGGGAAGGCTTGAAAAGAGCCTATTTTGCCATCCCCTTCAAAACTTCGAATAAGGGCTGGCACTGGGAGTGGTTCTACTGCTCCAACCCCACGCCCTCTTTGCTTGCTTTCTTCGGAATGCCTCCCAGGCCATCGATCAACTGGACGTCACTTCCTACGGGTGACGGAATGGACCAGGTGGTAGACCTCATAGGGCTGATTGCTGATCTGAAGGAAGGCGGGCTCACCGGGGTAGGCATCGTCCTCAATTTTGGTTCGCGCCAAGTTCAACCCCTCAAGGATAGGATTCATCTCGGATTTGAACATGGAGGACCAAACGACCCTACTCGAGAGGTGCCTGAGCCGATTTCGAGTGACAAACTTCTGGACCGTGTGGCCGACTTGTTCGCTCCGGGCGTCCGGATTGCTAATGAAGGATGCCGGAGACCTTTCAAGCAGTCGAACCCCCCGCCTCCAGTGAGTTGTCTTCATATTTCCTAGGGTTGACTCTTCTGGTTCTTGCTTGGTCATGACCATCCATGCGCCATGTTTTCGTTTGCAGGGTCATGATGCCTTCTTCTCTGATGCGCCCCTGCCCGAGTTCCCAGTGTATAAGAGTGGCAAACGCCACCGACCTGCTCGCTCCTCGTCCCCGAGCCCCAGCACCAAGAAGAGCAAGGCGATTGAGGCCAAAGACCCCTTTGGCAAGGGAAAACGACCCGTCGTCCGCGCGACTAAGGGAGAGAGGAAGCAGTCAACGACAAAAGCACGCCTGACTGGTGGTCCCAAGATTCAGGACTCGGTGGCCACGCGCCTTCCGACTTCATCGTCTTCGAGTCAATCCGTGACACCGGCAGCCCGTGAGCCCCCGGCCCAGCGCTTGGCTGATGACACGCCGCCGCCCCACTCGGCTGAGGTCCCTTTGTCCCTCACCCCAAATGCGCCGAGCGGTCCTTCTGCAGGTGGCACCTCTGCCCGGAGAAACTCATCTTTCAAGATAACTCGATCTGGCAGGTTAGTTTCCTGATTCATTCCTCCTTCTCTAGGTCATGTCTTGATCTATTTCTTCCACAGGGAACCTTCTGGCGAGAAGCCTGTTGATGCACCGCCTCCAGAGCCCTACGTTGATTTCACTGAAAATGTCGCAGACGCTTTGGAAGCACATATGACAGAAGCGACTGCGCCGGCCACCACCGAAGCCGCCGTGGGGTAGTCGACAACTATTCCCTCACCTATTACTGAAGCTGAGAACGCCGAAGCAGATGTGAACCCGACCAGCCCCCGGTCGCCGACTCCTTCTGAGCCGCCCAGCCAGGACGTGCCTTCAGAGGCCATCCCTGATCCTGCTGCTGTTCCTCTAGCCTCAAGAGCCTCCCCAGCCCTCTCACCAATCGCCACTGCTAGAAGAGCTCCCCGCCCGCCCGCCTAGATTCTCCAATACGGGTTGCCTTTTTTGACAAATATGACAACGGGAGGAACTTCGATGACGAGGACGAGGTTGAGGAGTGGGCTTCATTCCGCAATGCCGCTCTTACTTGTTATCGTCTTGGCGGCGTGAGCTACACGTGCTGAGTTATTTCTGGATTTCCCCTTTTTGTTATCTATGATGCGCTACATGTCTTTATTGCTTTTGTGGCCGTTTTTAGCATCTGGCAGAGCGTGCACAAGACCGGAACGCCCTTATCCGGGAGTTGCTTCCAAGGACCAAAATGCAGAAGGACTACGAAGCCGAGGTTGAGCGGTTTCGCGTCCAGTTTCAGGAGGAGCTCAATCGGGCCCGAGTCAAAAGCCGGGAGGAACTGGAAACACTCCGGTCCGGGTCTCCAAACTTGAGGCTGAGAGGCTAAATTTGACGTCTTCCCTTGGTGGTAATTCCCCTGTCCGACCGCCTCGGTCCGCTTTTTAGGTCTTGCCTTCTCGACTGGCCCTTCCTTGCCTTGACTTCTATCCTCGATGCCCCAGACCTCTGCGCGAAGCTTATGTCCTCCGACGAGCGAGCCGAGAAGTTGGAGAAGGCGGAGGGGGAGGCCAAATAGGAGTCGGCCAAGCTGAAAAGAGAGCTGGAAGGTTTGCTCCCGACTCATTTTTTACTTCTTGCACTTTTGCCGCAGCCCCGAACTAATCCGACTGGTTATGCAGTGCACCGGGTCAACTCACAGGCTCAATATCGCGTTCTTGATGAGAAGATCAAATCTACTGAGCTGCGAGTGCTAGGTCGTGCCTAGTTCGCACGGAAGGCGAAGTGTTTCCCGCTTGAGGCAGAAGCTGACGTCGCCCTTTATAAGAGCGGGCCTTGAATGCAGCGGTCAGTTACGCCCCGCCACGCACCGTCTGCCTCTTCGTCTTCCTTCTTCAGGCGGCCCTTCGTCCGCTGCTTTGGGGCTTGCATCCGTTCATCTTCCCGACCTTTGTAAGTCCTTCGTCCGGCTTTTCCTACTTGCTGCTTAACTTCTGTTCTTCGCGCGCTAGGACGTAACCACCGTGTGAGCGATCATCCTTTTTGAGCTATTGTTTCTTCTTTTCTTCTTTTCACAAGATCATAAATGAATATTGAAAAATAGTATGCAAATTTTAGGGTGTTACATCTTTGTAGTTGGAGGAGCAAGAGGATGTCGATGATAATGATATTGAGTAGGGCATGATGGTCTAATCTGGGGAACAAATAGCAAGCCTTCAGCTAACAAACATGAGAAAAAACTTTCTAATGATAACGGCGAACAAAACATTATTCTGATGTTCACCTTGAAGGTGGAATGAGCTATATTATTCTTGTGGTGATGTATATTGTGATCATGTACTATGTTCTTGTGGAATTTTTCGTTTTCCTTTATGTATCCGCTCCGTTCCGCTCTGTATTCGTTTTCTGTCACTATCCATTTCTGGGGTTTACGATTTTGTTTCTGTTACCAGTAAAAAATATGAAAACAGAAATAAAACAACCATTTACTAACCATTTTCATTCTATTTTATCTCTGGTAGAGACAAGACCCTATAAATCATTAAACACTGGCCCACACACTCCATGCTATGTTGGTTCTTATGCCAATGTCATTTCTTGCATAAGAGGTCTTAGACCCTGTTTGGGAGAACTTCAGATCTCAGCTCCAACTTAGATCTAAAACTTATAGGTTAAAATAAAGTAAATTAAGTTTATATTTTTAGTTTAAAATGTAAATAAGATGATCTACCTAAACAATCTTAATGTACTCACAGCTCCAGCTCTATAAATTTTGGAGCTAGAAATACCCTGCTCTACCGACTCTACAGATTTTAGTGGAGCTGGAGCTGTCCTAAATACCCCCTTAGATTATCTCTTGAGTTATAATAATATAACTTTTGACAAACATATTCATAAAAAAAGTGATTGTCAAAGTAAACCAATGTTCGCCAACGATGACAAATGTTCCTCACTAAAACTTACTAGAATTTGGTCACCAAATTGGCTACCAATATTTTGGTCAAAAATTAGCAAACAAATGAACTAAAGAAGCAATGGAGAAGATAATCTTGCCAAAATTTGGTAGTAAATCAAATGCTTTCTAAATTTGATCAATGTAACATCCCAAAAAATACTAATAAAATGAAATAGACATTTTGAATTTAAATGTGATTATTTCTGAATTTTCCTAGCATTATTATTTTTATTGGAAATTCTTGGGTTTTTGGCTTTAAGGAAAATTCAATTATTAGTATTAGTGAAAAGATAATACTAAAAATATATTAGTAAAAAAAAGAAAAATTGTTATTAAAATTTATGAAGTCTGTAGTGAACCTTTCAGCTGTCGAATGAATTTTAATGCAAAGGATAATGATTTGAATTATGAAATGACTCCTTTTGACCCTCAAACAGTGCATAGTTAGAATTTTACAAAAATATTCGACAATTTTCTTCGGCTGAAACATTTACGGGTTTTTTTGTCTTATACTATTTATGTGTCTATGCGTTGCAATGGAAACATATACTATATTGTTCATTCCAAATAGTATTTAATTTCCAAATTATTTTTTGCATTTATTATGAATTTTCTGTCTTTTCTAGAATTTTGTACATCTAAAGAAAGGACCTTTTTCATTTCCTAACTATTGTTCTTGTGTTTTAAATTTCAAATTCATAAGTGTAAAAACCTGGAGGTATTTTATTTAGGTTCTAAATAGTCTCAAGTGACTCTCCAAACGTTTTTATGAATTTTGGAGTTAAGTTACTATTTTTGCAAAATCAAATAGTGCATCTGGCAATAAAATAGTAGCTATAAAGGAATTTCTGAGAACAAATCTAAGACACCTAAAATCCTGGAGATTATACAAAAACATCGGTTCCATGTTTGCCTCATCCACTAAAATTTTTCTAAATTTTTTTAGTAACATAGCTATGCCTAACCATTCGGACAAAGCTTATGATAAAAAAAAACAAATTTCAAATCACTCTCTTGTCTCACTGACCCTGAGCCCGCACATCAGCTTCTTCCCTCGCTGACTTGCTAACCCCACTTGTCAGCTGCCATCATCACTCAAGGCATCTACATTTTCTGTTTTTCCCAAATGAACACATCTTCTCACTTATGCACCTTCTCTTGTCCCCAACGCTGATAGCGGAGACCCACTGGCATGCGTCGTCTTCCACGAGCCCTGCCATGGCCGCATGTGTGAAACTTTTCCATGCACGTTTTGTGACTTCGCTCGTCTGACAGCTTACGCTGTCACATCGCCTCGAGCTCTCTGCTGACACTACTACCGAATATGTGATTACTGCCGAGTCCACATCGACATCACTGTCGGATGTAGACCCGGCACAACCTAAGTGGCAGTGATAGTCGAGGATCATCATCGCGGATATAAACCGCAAGGAAAATCACTATCACTGCCGCTTTATACTTACCAACCGGCAGTGATAATAACTATCACTGCCGGTTCATACTTTTCAACCGGCAGTGATAATAGATTATCACTACCGGTTATTATTTACAACCGGCAGTGATAAATACCTATCACCGCCACATTTTCAACAATATCCCAAGAAGGATAAGTATCTATCACGCCCAATTGTTATCAATATCCAAAGAAGGATAACTACTATCATCGCTTTTTTTCTTCTTAACCGCAGCGATAACTCGTGTCCTATTTTGATATATCCAAACCGCGCTATGGATTTTTTAAACCTTTTTGCATATATATTTTTGCAGTATATGTTGTAGCATGTATATACATTGTACAGTAGATGTATTCTATACGGTATATGTAGTGCACAATAGTACTGAAGCATCGCTAAAGTGTAATTGAAATACATTGAAGTATCATAATATTTAATTATTACATTGTTCATTCACTTTTGAAGCATTACATTGTTCATTCACAATTGTTGGCATGGACAAATGCTCAGAAACTCGCCTTCGGTGGATAATTTCTAATGATGAACCCAAATTATCTGCTTTGAAGGGCATCAATTTCGTGGTCGAAAGCAAAGTCATTGGTGCCTCGTTGACGCTACTGTCATGGGAGAAATTGAAGCATTCATTAGTGCCATCGCCTTTATAAAGAAAAGTACGGGTCAACATGTAATGATCGATATACCAGCTGGCCGTTGTAGTCCGTATTGTCAGTGATGAACTCATGGATATGTGTCATTGCGTAGTATCCACATAAATTGTTCCCTTGGGGTTGTTTCAGGCATAGAAAATCGGTGTGTATTTTGAACTTTTTCGCGTATGGACGATGCCATTGGCTCTTCTTGCAGTATTGTTTGTACACCCTGTTCATGGTTTCAAGTAGTCATTAAAATTAATTAGGTGCAATGGGATGGAAGATTATTAGAGCAATAATACAACGACCGAGTTTACCTGTTTAGCAAGTCTGTTAAATCTGTGTATTCGCTTGTCGGTTTCATCATTGAGTCCAAGATAGTGATGTTGCTTTCGTTTAACATGAAGACAAGGACGATCCAGTGAAAGCTGCAGAAGCCAATTAGTCGTCACATTGTGTTGCGCATCAAATATGAGAGACTAGTAGGCAGGAAACACGATCGAAAGTTGTAGGGTAAAAGTACGTAGTCCTTATGTTGTAGCTTTAGCAGCGCCTTGAGTACGTACACCTCAACATCATTTGTTGTTCTTGGATCTTCAATAAGTTTGCAGTTGGCCATTCCTGGGTCCAGGAATCCTATCTTTTTATTGTTGTCTGCTCTAAGTGTCTTTGTCTCCATTCTACGTAAAAAAAAGTCAGACCCTATGTTTAAGAGTATGTGAATATACAACATGAATTATACAAGAGACTTATAGAGCCCATATTCTTAATATAGACACGTCCAGAGCGTCTCGTTGGTACATCTGATATAGTTCCACGTGTTCAACCTAGAAACAGTCGTCATTGTTGTGAAAGTCCATATCTTTGTATTTGACGGGGAAAGCAGCTTTCTTCGATGACGCCGGAAGAGGAGGAGGAGGACTGTTCCTAGATGGAGACTCCACCTCGTCATCGTCGTTGTCATCTTCTGAGGCAAACTTTATATAGCTCTTGCACCACGCGATGAATGTGCCCATGCTTTGTCCAAGACTTTGCCCCTCCTCGCCCGGGATCTCAACCTCCACTTTGCGATATCTGTCAATCACGCTGTCAACTGCAACTCTGGCGTATCCCCGAGGAATTGGGCGGTTATGCAACATCTGCCCCTCGTTGCATGGCCAAGCCATCCCTTCAGCCACCTTGATGGTAATGTTCGCTATGGGCAGGTGCAGACTGCAGCGTGTCGGCTCTATGATTTTGTCCATGGGAAAACTACACGCTGAGTCCTCTTTAGGAGGGTTAGCGGACGCTTGGCTGCTTTTGTGAACCCCGACGAGACTACGTGCTGGTGACCTACGTCATGTGATTGACGTTCGCTAAGGACCTTTGTTACCATTTCTCGCATCATTTTCATCTGTTCTTCAAATTCGACTTCCCTTTTGTGCATCCGGACTTCTATTTCTCGTACACGTTCATCCAACTGTTCTTGTCTGGATTTCTTTGGTCGCTTGTACATGTAGGCATCCTCTGGGAATGCTACTTTCCAGGGCACCAAGCCAACCCCTCTGGTGCGACCAGGGTGCTCCCTATTACCCAAGGCGCGTGATAGCTCGTCGTCCTCCCTTCTTTGCAGGAAGGAGCCCTCAATAGTTTCGGAGGGGCATCCGCGATCTTCCTCAAGATTTCCTCGTCTTTCGCTTCGCTTAAGCCGCCATCATCCGACACAAGAGCTCCTCGCAAGCAACCAAGATTTGATCTTGAGGCCATCTCGAGACGCCGCAAAGAATAACTCCACTAAGTGTTAGCTGTTCTTCCCGTGCATCCCACTTGGGTACTTTCCTCACGTAGCCACCGGTGCCTAGCACATGGGGGTAAATGTTCTTGGCCGAATTTGTCTTGTTCTGACGGGTTGATAGCTTGGGCTTCAACAGATTTCTTATATTGCTTGAATTCATCCCAAAATTGCTGTAACCTCGGGTATCTATTAAAATCCGGCGTTCGATCCTTCTTGACATACTCCTTATTTAGCTTTGTCTTCTAGTTCTTCCATGCAATTCCCATAACGCTTAGTGCATGTTTCCTGACAAGCTCCAACTGATCTTCAGGAAACTGAAACTTCATTGTCAACGCTGCGCTGCTGGCCGTGGCAAGCCCATCGGCGACATAAGGTGCCGCCGTTGAGAAGGTCCTGTCTGGCTTCATCAGCCCTTGCAAATTCAAAAAGCACGGCTGTCAGGAGAGCACACGATACACTGGGTGAAGAAGGCCACGAGGTGACGTGCTTGGTTGACATGGAATGATCGCTTTGCTTTCTTTTAGTGTAATAGACTATTAACATTCTAGTTGTGGATTTATAACCTTATTTCATTTTTTGAAAATCATATTAGTGTGGAAACCGGGTGATTCATTATTTTTTATTGAGGAAATAAGCAATAATATTCTAAAGAATATATGAGTTGGGCCCTCGCCTCTTGGGCACTGCCTCGCCGATTTATTAATCATAGCTCGTACATATACATATGGCAACAGATCACAAATTATGATACTGAACAGAGAACAATTCATGGCTACAAAATCTATTGAATAGATGAACACAGTACAGAATAAATGTTCTAACAGTAGGATCCAAAAACAAATTACAGATCACAAGATTACTACAGTAATCCTTGCAATTATCCAACAATTCACAAGATCCTCCCAGAGTATTATCAATTCACCGCCGATAACGAGTTGGACGTAGGCATCGGCAGAGCAAAAAGATAGCACATATCATCACATAGAGACTGGGAAAAACATAGCACATATCATCACATAGAGCAAAAACATAGCAGCTTCATGATATACTTTCTGAACATGTGTTTCTGTTTCTAGCGTGAAACAAGCAATCATACATGGGAGCCATGGCCAAAAGATGAATCATACATGGGAGCCATGGCCAAAAGATGAATCATACATGTGTTTCTGTTTCTAGCGTGAAACAAGCAATCATACATGGGAGCATTTTCTTTTCATACCCTAGATGGCTCTAACAGAAGCTAACATAGCAATGTTTAAGAAAATTGTACAAGTACTGGCCCTAGAGAAAGCAAGAATAAGGAACCAACATGCTTACGAAAAATGATGGTTTAGCATTTACCCTAGTCATCGTCCTCATCTGTATCACAAAGGGATTAGGGTTTAGGCTTACCGGAGCGGGGAGGGGTCGACGCATGGAGGGCCGGGCGCGGGAGGGGTCACCTGCAGGAGCGCCATGCTGGGAGGGTCGCCACGACGGGAACACCACAGGAGGGCCAAGGGGATGGGTCGCTGCACGGAGGGCGGGCGCGGTGAGAGTCGACGGCGGCTAGGGCACCAGAAGAACTCCAAACGAAATGCGAAAATGGCTAAGTGCGGGAAAGAAAATGTATATATAGGGAGGATTATTACTGCCGGTTCAAAGAAACGAACCGGCAGTGATATATTATCTATGCCGGCTTGTTATATATCCGGCAGTGATAATGTTTTTTTAGTGCCGGGCATTTGTGAACCGGCAGTGATAATCTTTTTTTAGTGCCGGGCATTTGTGAACCGGCAGTGATAATGTTTTTTAGTGCCGGGCATTTGTGAACCGGCAGTGATAATGTCTTTTTTAGTGCTGGGCATTTGTGAACCAGCAGTGATAATCTTTTTTTAGTGCCGGGCATTTGTGAACCGACAGTGATAACTATTACTGCTGGTTGGAGACTATGACGTGGCACTGATGTGTTTTATTAGTGTCTGTTCTCGCTTGTCAACCGGCACTGATGTTCCCTGCCACCCAGCTCCTGTTGTGGCAGAAGTGGCATGGTGGCAAATGCTGCCACGGCAAGGACTTTCTGCCGCGGCAAGGAAAATTGGCACACCCATGACCTTTTGTTTTATTTAAAATTTCTGTTCATTAGGAATAATCAATAAAAACTTGCTCTTACTATCTCATCTTCATCCATTGGACATTTACTATTTCTGAATGGTTATAATAATCAATACTACATAAATTTCAAATTGAAGCATGTCCTTCATACAAAATGTTTGTATCACAAATTGAAGCATGTCCTTCATACAAAATGTTTATATCACAAATTGAAGCATGTCCTTCGCACAAAATGTTTATATTTAAAATTGAAGCTTGACCTTCATACAAAATAAAGCATATTCTTAATTACACAACTAAGTTACAATCCGACCTTCGTCATGATCGCGACGTATGTATGTAGCTTCCTCTATGTCTTCCATGAGACCTAGGTCGATGTTCTCACCGAAAGGAGGAAGCTCATCGAACTGGTTATAGTCTTCCTCGTCGACTACATTCTCAACTCCCACAATCCTTCTTTTTGATTGAAGAACCACATGGCATTCCTTGTCAGCTGGATCCCTTACAAAGAAAATTTGTGTAATGGCATTAGCAAGTACAAATGGTTCTTCTCTGTATCCAACGTATTTGAAGTCCACGGCGTTGATACAGATTTGTCGATGTTCACGCCCCTAGGTAGCCCTGACCCATCGGCACCGAAAGAGGGGACCTTCAAAGGCCCATAGTCAAGCTCCCAAATCTCTTCTATGAATCAGTGAGTACGCCCGCATATTGCCATTGTCACATAGGCATCTATACGGACCCCCATCGCTCGTTGGTGCTCTTGTTATCTTGTGCTCTCGTATAAAATGTATATCCATTGATGCGTATCCTTCAAATGTCAAAATTGTATATGATAGTCCCTGAGCCAGCGCTCTCAATTGAGCACACTCTGTTTGCGTATGCACCATGTATCTATGCAACCAATCTCCAAAGTTATCTCTATGCTCTCTCGCGATCCAAACCTCAGACTTATATGGGTTTTCTCTTCGTAGCATGTTCTTGTGCATCTCGACATACGGGGCCGCTACAACTGATTGGTGCAGAACTATAAAATGTGCTTGCGTGAATGAAACACGATCATTTGTACGGATCGATTTCTGACCTAGTGTCCCTTTCCCTTGTAGCCTCCCTTCATGGCGAGATACGGGCACACCAATCGGTTTGAGATCCATATAATCGATGCAGAACTCGATGACCTCCTCGGTTCCCTAACCTTCGGCAATGCACCCTTCCCGCCGATTTCGATTACGAACATATTTCTTCACAACCCCCATGAACCTCTCGAAAGGGTACATCTAATGTAGAAACACAGGGCCAAGAAACTGTATCTCTTTCACAGTATGAACAATAAGGTGGACCATAATATCAAAGAAGGATGGAGGGAAGCACATCTCAAGCCGGCATAGAGTGTGGATCACGTCTTGCTGCAGCTTATCCAGTTTCAACGGGTCGATGACATTCTGTGAAATCGCGTTGAAGAATGAACACAACTTTATAATTGGGTCTCGTGACTTTCTCTCGCGTAACACCCCTAATTGCTACAGAAGCATCTGTGTCATCATCACGTGGCAATCATGAGACTTCATACCAACTAATTTCAAGTCTTTCATTGAGACTAGCCTCTTTATGTTGGCAGAATAACCGGACGGAACTTTGACTCCGTGCAAGCACTCACACACGCTAATTTTCTCAATCTTGCTTAAAGTGTAGCAAGCTACGGGAAGGTACTTTTTTCCTTGACCCAGGTCTTCATGATGCATCTCCTTCCTGGGTTTCATATCTTCCAGGTCCATCCGTGCCTTGAGTGTATCTTTTGTTTTACCAGGTATGTCTAGTAAAATACCAAGCAAGCTGTCACACACGTTCTTCTCTATATGCATGACATCGATAGCATGTCGAACATCCAGGTGCTGCCAATAAGGTAGATCCATAAATATTGATCTCTTTTTCCACAAAGGAGCTGTATCACCGGAACTCCAAACTGATGTACTTCTGGCTCCCTTTTCTTGGATAATTTTAATATCCTTTATGGTCAAAAATATCTCTTTGTCGTTGCAATGTTTCGAGCAGAAGCTCCTTTGTACCGTCAAAAGCTCTCTTGTTGTTGCGACACGGTGGTCCTTGCAAAGAAACCTACGATGCCGATGTAACACATTTTTCGACAAGATTTCAGCCACCGGCCCTCAGATCACCCATGCAATGCACACACCCATTGAATCCTTTTATAGTCCGCTCGAAAGATTGCCAAGAGCAGGTAATCATTGATGGTTACGAACAACAACGCTCAGAGCATGAAGTTCTCTTTGTACTCATCCCATACCCGCATAATCGCCGCTCCACAATACGTAAGATCTTCAACCAAAGGGTTTGAAGAACACATCAATATCGTGTTGTTTACCTCGCCCTTAGATCAAGAACGCATCATAATGTACTTCCGCTTCATGCAAAGCCAAGGAGGAAGGTTGTACATACATAAATTCACCAGCCAAGTGCTATGACGACTACTCATGTTGCCGAAAGGATTCATCCCATCCGTACTGAGTCCGAACCTTATATTCCTCATATCATATGCAAAGTGTTTCTTGTATTTTCTATCGATATTCCTCCACTACGCGAGTCGCCAGGTGTCTAAGCATTCCATCCTTTTACGCCTCGGCGTACATCGCAGCAATTGAGCATGCCTTTTGTTTGCAAATAGACGCTTCAGACGGGGGATTATAGGGAAATACCACACCACCTTTGTCGGAGGTCTTTTCTTCTTACACAGCCCCTCGATATCATCATCGCCACGCTTATACCGAGATGCCTTGCAAACGGGACATGCATCCAAATTTACAAGCTCATTGCGATACAATATGCAATCGTTTGGACATGCGTATTTTTCGCACTTCTAGTCCCAACGGCAAACAACCCGCTTGGCTCGGTATGTAGTTGCCGCAACACGCTACCCTCTGAAGGACATCTATGAAAAACCTAACAATTCGTGAAACTCTTGTCGACCAACCATTGCTTGCCTTCAACTGCAGCAGCGTAAGCACAACATGCAGCTTTTTGAACTCCTCTTTGCAGCTTGGATACAAGGGTGTTGTAGAATCCTCTACCATACGCAGAAACTTCTGAAAATCCCTTTCACATGTGAGGTCCTCCTCCCCATCATGCAACATCTGTTCTAGATCATCTTCATGGTTATCGATGAATGTCTCTTGATGGGTGTCAACGAACGTATTTTCCACCGCGGTCGAGTCGTTGTCTTCATCATCATCAATCATATGCCCTTCACGCACAATCTCATCTTCACCATGCTCGGTCGAACAGGTATAGGTAGGCTTGAAACCCCTTCGAAGCAAGTGTGCACGGATCGCCTCAAGGTTCGAAAATTGCTTCTCATTCTTGCAATCGATGCACGGGCAACAAATATAGTCCATCAGCTTATTTGACTTGTACGCCGCAGCCGCGCTCAGAAAACTTGTCACACCGTTAAAGTACTCTCTATCGCGACGGTCCGCTTCATACATCCATCTTCGATCCATCTACAAATATTTGCAACAAATAAAATCTCAGTAAATCAATAGGTGCTCACAAATTGTTTTATACATTTAATTTGTGATGTAGTGCTAATTAATCTAGAAATTTTCATTACTTATAAATCTATATCCAAATCTCGATTGTAAAACCAATTAAATAATTGCTATTAGTTATATATAATGGTCCGTCCAACAAATTTGAGTACTATTGTCTCCTCTTCTCTCATTTCAGTACTATTTTATCAAGGAGTATTGGATGACAAACATAATTCTTTTATGCATGGCCTTTTTACATCAATTATATACCTTTTCATCCAATCGACATTTACTTTTTCTGGATGATTATAATAATCAATACTCCATACATTACAAATTGAAGCATGTCCTTCGTACGAAATGTTTATATTACAAATTGAAGCTTGACCTTCATACAAAACAAAAAGCATATCTTTAATTATACAACTAAGTTACGATCCGACCTTCATGGTTATCGATGAACGTTTGGCCTGGAATTATGTGGTTGCTATCAGTTATATATAAATCTATATCCAAATCTCGATTGTAAAATCAATTAAATAATTACTATTAGTTATATATAATGATCCGTCCAACAAATTTACATTACTTATAGAAGTATTAAATTAACATACATGAAATAAAGAAACAACTTTAAGTATTTAGATTAAACAATAGTTAATTATGAAGTGCTACCACATTTAAATTCAATCAACATTTTAAATGCAATCCTTATACATATAAAAGTTGGTAATTTCAAATCTAAACTCCATATTACATATATAATTGTGTTGACTAGGCAATTAATAATTCTGATCACAACCTACAGCAATATAGAACGTAATATCCATCTAAACAATATACAAATCTTAGATCAAAAGTTAGAAACGACAAATTACACCAAATTTGAGAGCAAAAATTCGCCCCCTCTCCACCCCAATCGAGCAAGAACAGAGCTCCTCTCTGTTCTGGACAGCTTGGGTAAGGGAGCCAGGGTATATATAGTGCCATATTATCACTGTCGATTCTATCTCAAAACCAAGACTGATATGGTGCCATATTATCACTGCCGGTTCTATCTCAAAAACCAGCACTGATATGGCTGCCGTTTCCCGCGCAATTGACATTATCACTACCGGTTACACTGTTCAACCGACACTAATACATTCACTACCGGTTCTCTATCTAAACCCGGCAGTGATAAAGTCAATTGCACGGGAAGTTATCAGTGCCAGTTATACATGAACTGTTCTTATCACTGCCGGTTAAAAACAAAAACCGGCAATGATAAATCACTACCAGTTTTTTGTGTGAACTGGCACTGATATGTTCTTATCACTGCCGGGTCTCTCTAAAGCCGGCAATGATATTGTCTCTATTCTTGCGGAAAAATTATACTATTCCTATCACTGCCGGTTGAAGTTATAACCGGCAGTGATAATATTATCACCGCTAGTTGAATTTAGAACCGGCAGTGATAATATTATCACTACCGTGTCGGGCCTACCCGACAGTGATGGGGGGTCACGGATGAAGCAGTCTGTAGTAGTGTGATGCTGTTGTCCTGCCTGGATGTTACTTTCAATCTATATTTGCAAAAAGTTTTGTTACTAATTTTGGCTTGGGAGATGATTCAAACCAAGTAGCTAGGGTATCTTTAGATTTATCATACTATGAAGAGGGATCATGCACAAGTGAGAACCTTGGTTCATAGGCTAAGTCGTTTAGATTGCTTGGAGTTAAGGTCATATGAAAGATATTTCCCTACTAAAATCAACCTAACAACCAAACAGATAGTTTTCCATTCACGCTGAACCCACATTGTTTCTTCTATTCTTTGGTCCAACGCTAACTCAGCTAAATCCATTTACACCGGACCCACATTGTTTCTTCTATTTTTTAGTCTGGTGCTCATTCAGCCAAAATCTCATTCATGCTGGGCCATCCTGGTCTCCTCTGAAAAATTGTCTAGTGCAAACTAATACTACGCCGGACCATTCTTTTCTCAGTCCGGCGCTGAAAGCCTCTTATACAAAAATCAAACCAAGCGTATGCCATTTACGCTGGACTATTTTCCACTGGCACAAAATCAAGTCCTGTGCTAACTCATGTTTACGCCGGACTGACCTTTTTCTTAGTCAAATGCAAATGTGTATCTCTCGGGTACTTACCTCCAGCATTCTAAAAGTCCGTTGGACCAAGTATTTCCTGATATACCTTCTATGGTGGACCAAACATATTTAGTCGAGTGCAAACATTCAAATATCAATTTTCATGCCGGACTCAATTTCTTTCCAAAGCCTATGTACGACGGATCTAGATGGCTTAGTCCGGTGCAAATGCTCGTATTTGTATTTTTGGTCCGGAGTACAAAGAGCAGTTTGTTAAGCTTATTCAAGCTAAGTCTGGGGCAATTATGCATTAGCCTATTTTGATATTCTGACATGTCCAATGGCTACTGTGGTAGTTGCAATGGCTAGCTCTTGCTCAAATGGCTATAAAAGCTCATCTAGGGTATTCCATTGTAAGATTTTTTTATCTCCTTGATATTTTAGCATATTAGAGCCTTCAAGCCATCAAAAAGACTTGCTTCACCTCTAAAACTCATACTCCAAAATTCCTAAGTGTTCTTACTTCAAGCTTAGTCTAATTAGTGCTGTGCTCCTGAACCAAGGGACAGGGCTTGTGGATAGTCTATTGCTCTTGGAATTAGATGTTCCTAGACGAATTGGAGGAGTTTTGGTATGACCTGTCCAAAAGGGATTGTGGAAGGCCACCTAGTTGTGAGAGGTTGGGACTCACCTCACCGGAGTGGTGAAAGAGTCACCCTAGCGAAAGCCAAAGCTATTGCAACTAGCTTTGTGTAAGGACCTGAATCCACCAATTCAGGCCCACTGTGTGTTACCGCACTAGTCCTAGGATCAACGCTAGTGCACACAGCTTAACATCGGTGAGCATCAATTCATACACAATGATAAGAATAACAAGACTCCAATTTATTAGTATAACTAGTGTATGATCTTATGATCACTTACATTACTCAGCCACGTAGGGTTAGACTGAAAATAAACTAAGACTTAGCAGCATAAAATAGCAAAAGACGTTGATGGCTCTTCAGTACACCACAGGTGACTAACAAGGCTTGGCCTAGAGACTCGTGTGCACCTGGAAGTCCTCCTCCAACAAAGGCGATGATTCCTCCATTGTTGATTTGGTTGTTGATGGCAAGGGTGAGTACAAAAGCACTCAACAAGTTGTGTACAGAATGCATTCCTATCATAACTATATGCAGGCTTATTCCAAAGGAAGGCTATGAGGTTTGTTGCAGGGAAACGACATTTAAGAACACATATATTACATAGATTGAAAAGACAGTGAAACAAATAATAGTAGTAAATAGATTCAACGATTCTCAAGTAAACCAGGTCTTAACTCCTAAGTCAAGTTTCATCACCCGTATGGCAACCTACCATACCTTTTAATTACCACTTGCATCGATCTAAGTGATTACCAACCCAGTTGATTATCAAGCACCACGTGCTATCCATGAATCAACATCATCGTGCAACCTCACGTGACAC
Organism: Guadua angustifolia; assembly: GCA_036346375.1. NCBI lineage: Eukaryota > Viridiplantae > Streptophyta > Magnoliopsida > Poales > Poaceae > Guadua > Guadua angustifolia. The sequence goes on from CM070506.1 coordinate 2,396,760, forward strand.
ACAAGTTCATATCTTTGTTCCATATTCCATTAGTTAAGATTAATAATCATTGATTTGAGTACATGTGATGACATGGCATGGCTAAGAAATCTAATTCGATCTAACCAGCCCAAGTTGATTTCAGTAATAACCAACTATATTAAACCAATCTATGGTTACAAATGAATCATGGCATACGATTGACAAGGTAGGGTGTAGCTCAAAGGGTATGATACCTAAATCCCAATTTAAGTTGAAATCGTTTATATACTTGAAAGAACATGTAATAAGTTAAACAAAATAGCAACTTTATAAACATGGATTCAACATGATCAAAGCACAACTTGCCTTGATTAAGCTCCGGGTCTTGATCTAGAAACTGGTCTTGAGTTGCTAAATCCTCCTCCGAAGTGTCACACAGTTCAACGTCTACGCAAATCAAAGAAAACAACAAATAAATACCCAAAACAGAGAGAAAATGAATTCCAAAAATCAAACAAAAGCTACCATTCGATAGATCTCAATTTTATGAATTTTAAAAAATTTTAATCACCCCAATCAGAGTTCGTATGAGAGAGAACGAGCTCCTGGAAGATTCAAAAATCATAAAAATTAGAAAATTTGAAAAACAAATATTAACCGAATTATTTTTATAAAGAAAATCCGATTTATTGCATCATCATGATGTCATGCTAACGTCAGCCCTGACATGTGCCAACCGAGGTGCGACACGTGGCCCTCGGCACTCTGCTGTGGACCCGGTGCACCGTGGACTTGGTACACCGTAGACTATGGGCATTGTGCCGTGGACCGGATAATGTCATGGCTGACGTCATCCGCCACGCGTCGGCACTGGATTGGTCGAGCCGAGACGCGTTGGATTTCCATCGAACGGTCATAAGTCACTACGACGTGGCGGAACGGCAACCCTTCGATCGAGATCCAACGATGCACGAACACCAGCAGCGGGAGATGACGCGGCAAGATCTGGGCCACCCGATCAGATCCGACAGCCCATGGTGGAAGATGAGATCTACTGTTTTGGCGGCTACGTGGATTTATCACGACCGTTCGCTGAGGATCCAACAGGTACGCATCTGAGCCATGCGGCAAAACGGTGGCCTTTGGACCTAATCAACGGTCCTAGCTTACCGATGCAGTTCACTGCTACCGAGAGATGTGGTTTGATCTGGTCCACCCACTGGGAATCCGACGGTTGACGAGCTCTAGTGCGACGATGGCAGAGCGGCAGCGCAACTTTGCCATACTTAGGGACGACGACACGATCCACGGTGCTGCGGCGAGACTTCAGCAACGTGGAACGGCATAAAAGGCACGGTGCCACGCGATGAATCTGGATCCAAGCTCAAAACGGCGAAAGAAGCTCTCGTCGACAGTGAAACTTGGCAGAACAACGCTTTCAACTCCGGCGAGCTTTTGCGCGAACCTAGGTGCTCCTCGAATAACGGCGCTGCAGTAGACGATGCGGTGGCTTCTAGCGATCCTCGGGAGAGGCGCGTGCGCTTAAATAGGCCTCGGGCGATGCGTGAAGACCGTGGAGTCCAGAACGACATGGCGGCGGCGGACACCAATTTCGGTGTGGACACGAAGACCAGCAGCCGCACGATCAAGATCCAAGGGCCATGATGGAGTCCCGATGCTGCACGATCACAACCGCTTGCTACATCCAACGGCTGAGAGACGCTAAGGTTCTGAAACGCTACGATAAATCGCGAGCATACGATGCAGATCTGACGATCGGCAGCTTTAGGGTTTGCGACGCAACGCGGATCGTTGCATTGAGATCCAATGGTCGGCGTGGGTTTTCTAGAACTTAGCCCGAACGGCTACACAAAGGCCGATCAAGGCGAAGCACGATCGGGCTTCGCCCAAGATTATTCACAAGGATTTCGAGTTTTTCTAATTAAAATAATTATGAAATAATCTGATTTATTTAGGCCACTTAAACCACCAGGAAAAATCCAAGAAAAATCTCAAAAATACTTTGAGACATTCTAGACCCAAATAAAATATTTTTAGAAAAACTTTTTTTTAAAATTAGCTACATATAATTAATTTTTGAGAAAAGGCTTAATATACTTAATTCAAAATAATTCTAATAAATCCCAAAAAAATCCAATAAATCTAGGAAATGCACAAAACTAACAAATGACAATAAAATCCTATTAACTGATAAAGAAAGGCCAAAATTTAGGATGTTACAAACCTCCCCCCTTAACAGAATCTTGACCCCGAGATTTAGGGCAATCTAGAGAACAGGTTCGGGAATTCTGCCTTCAAATCTTCTTCGCACTCCCAAGTTGCCTCGCTCTCCAAGTGATTGTTCAAATGAACTCTACAAAAACAAACATATTTGTTTCTGGTTTTGCGCTCCATTACATCCAGAATCTTGATCGACTACTCTTTATAGGTCAAGTCTTCTTGCAACTCGATTGCTTCTAACGGTGTCTGCTCCGCTGGTACTCTGAGACATTTCTTGAGTTGTGACACACGGAATACGTCAGGCACTCCTGCCAATGACTGCGGTAGTTCCAACTGATATGCAACCTCTCCTCGATGGCTTACAATTTTGAATGGTCCGATGAATCTAGGTGCAAGTTTTCCTTGGCATAAAATCTTTTTACATCTTTGAGGGGAGTGACTCTAAGATACACATAGTTATTGGGTTCAAAACTCAAATCGAGGCATCGGTAGTCGGCGTAGCTCTTCTGCCTTGACTGCACTGCTTTCAATCTCTCTCTGATCATGGCAACTTGCTCTTCGGCCTCCTTAAGGATCCTCTGGCCGAACACCGAATGCTCCTCTGTTTCATTCCAATTCAGCGGAGTACGACAAGCTCGACCATATAAAACTTCGAATGGTGACATCTGCAAACTAGCCTGATAACTGTTGTTATAGTTGAATTCTGCATATGGTAAACATTTGTCCCAAGTCATGGCGTAAGATATCGCACAAGCTCTCAACATATCCTCCAAAATCTGATTGACTCTTTCTGTCTGAACATCTATTGCAAATGGTACGCGGTACTAAAATTTAATTGAGTTCCCATTGCTTCATGCAAATTATCCCAAAATCTCGAGGTAAACTAGGTACCTCGATCCGACACAATTTTCTTGGGCACCACATGCAAACATACAATTCTTGACATGTACAACTCTGCCAAACGATCTCCTGAGTAGGTCGTCTTCACTGGGATGAAATGGGCCACCTTGGTCAATCGGTCTATGATAACCCAAATTGAATCATAACCTCTCTGTGTTTTAGGCAACCCAGTGATGAAATCCATTCCAATCTCCTCCCATTCCATTATGGAATCTTCAGTAGCTGCAACAATCCTGCGGGCTTTTGGTGCATCGCCTTCACCCTCTGACATACGTCGCACAAGGCTACATGCTTTGCCACTTTACGCTTCATATTCGGCCACCAAAATCTTAATTTCAGATCCTGATACATCTTGGCACTTCCCGGATGAATAGAATACTTAGAATCATAGGCTTCTTTAAGGATCAGCTGCTTAAGCTCCTTCTCGTTCGGCACGCAAATTCAACCTTTAAACCACAGGGTACCTTGCTCATCCACTGTGAAATCTTTTGCTAAACCTTCTCCCATCTTGGACTTGATTCTGCTGATTTTCTCATCTTTACTTTGGCCCTCTCTTATTTGACTCTCAAGGGTTGGTTTTACTTCTAAAGCGGCTACAAATCCTTGCGGCACAACTTCTAATCTCAACCTCTGAAATTCTTCACACAACTCTGGTTGATCACTTGCCACTATCATATTGACACTATGGCTCTTTCGACTCAATGTGTCTGCCACCATATTAGCTTTACTGGGATGGTAATGAATTCCAACATTATAATCCTTAATTAGTTCCAACAATCTCCTTTGCCTCATATTATCATATGACTGGGTGGAAATGTACTTCAGACTCTTATGGTTCGTATATATCTCACATCTGTTTCCAATGAGATAATGATGCCATATTTTCAAAGCATGCACTACGGCAGCTAATTCCAGGTCGTGCATTGGATAATTTCCTTTGTGCGGCCTCAACTGCCTTGATGCGTAAGCCACCACTTTCCCATTCTGCATTAGCACACAACCGAGGCCCTGCCTTGAAGCATCACAATAAATGTCGAAACTGCTCTGCACGTCTGGTAATACTAGCACTTGCACGGATGTTAACTGCTTCTTTAGCTCCAGAAAACTCCTCTCGCATTCTGGCGTCCATGCAAACTTTTTCTCTTTCTTCAACAATTGCGTGAGAGGTTTCGCAATCATTGAAAATCCTTTTATGAACCGACGGTAATATCTCGCCATTCCTAGAAAACTACAGATCTGGGTAACTGTCTTTGGTTGCTCCCAATGTAACACATCCTCCACCTTGCTCGGGTCCACATCTATTCCTTTGGCTGTCATCACATGACTCGGAAATTCCACTTTCTCCTTCCAAAAGTCGCATTTGATGAACTTAGCATATAGCGGCTGCTCTCTCAGTCTTTCCAAGACCAATCTTAAGTGCTCCGAGTGCTCCTCTTCCGACTAGGAGTACACAAGAATGTCATCTATAAAGACAACCATAAATTTATCCAGGTATTCCATGAATACCTTAGGGCCTGTTTGGTAGAACTTCAGATTTCTGCTTCATCTGAGATCTAAAATTTGTAGGCTAAAATAAAGTAAATTAAGTTTATATTTTTGCTCTAAAATGTAAACAAGATGATCCATCTAAACACTATTAATGTACTCACAGCTCTATCTCCATGGATCTGGTGGAGCTAGCAATACCCAACTCTACCAGATCCACGGATCTAATGGAGCTGAAGCCCTACCAAACACACCCTTATTCATCATATTCATGAAATAAGCTGGGGCATTTGTCAATCCAAAAGACATGACCGTAAACTCATAATGTTCATAGCAAGTAGAGAATGTAGTCTTCGGAATATCTTCTGCTCGAATCCTTAGCTGATGGTATCCTGATCGGAGATCTATCTTAGAGAAAACTCCTGCTCCCTTCAACTGATCAAACAAATCATCAATCCTAGGCAAGGGATACTTATTCTTGATCGTTACTTCATTAAGTGCATGATAGTCGATGCACATTCTTAGACTTCCATCCTTCTTTTGGACGAATAAGACGGCGCTCCCCACGGGGAAGAACATGGTCGAATGAAACCTTTCTCGAGTAATTCCTCAATCTGCTTCTTCATCTCCACTAACTCATCGGTTGGCATCTGATATGGTCTCTTTGCTATTGGTGCGATTCCCGGTACTAACTCAATGACAAACTCGATATCCCAATCTGGCGGCATACCTGGCAAATCCTCAGGGAATACTTCAGAAAAATCTTTGACCACTAGTACATCCTCTAGGTTAACGACCTTTGTGTTGTTGACCACTAATTGCCCATTATGAACTGCGGTTGCACTCATTTCCACTTTCCTGCCACTAGGGCTTTCTAGAGACACCTTCTTTGTCCACAATCCAGAACAACTTTATGCTTGGACAGCCAATCCATCCCTTAGATGACATCCAAGGTTTGGGTATCTAAGAGGATAAGATTTGCTAGGAACTCTATCCCATTCATAAGCAACTTAACTCCCAAACACCCAAGGCTAGACCGAAGTTGAGATCCTGGGGCTTCGACTAAAAGGACACATTTAAGATTCTTGACCGCAAAACCATTCTTCAATGCAAAATTCTGAGAAATAAATGAATGCGAAGCTCCCGAATCAAATAAGACTATAGTAGGTACTGAGTTAACCAAGAACATACCCAGCATGACATCTGATGCTTCCTGGGCTTCCTCTATGGTGATGTGGTTGATCCTCCCATGCACTGCTGTCTAAGGGGTTGCTCCTAACTCCACTGGTACGCGATTTCCTCCTGTCACTGCTGCTTTGGCTAGAGTAGCGCCCAAATTGAAACGAACTGGAGTGATCCCTCCCTTCTTCGGACACTTGTTGACGAAATACCCTGGCTCATTGCAGGAGTAGCATCTCTTTATTGCAGACTGTTGGCTTCCTGTTGGTGTGTTGCCCCCTAGTGCTGGTGTCTGTAAACTCTGACTAGCGGGGCGAGGTGATGAAGTTGAAGTCCTGCCTGGCAACTGTGGCTAGATTTTGGCAAACTGTTGGGGAGTCATCCTCAACCTAAACTAATTAGCCATCCTACGCTTACGGTCTTCATCCAACTCCTTGCGCTTATCTTCTAGGATCAATGCCTTGTTGACCAATTCTTTGAAATCTGAAAAATTATGGGTGATCGGTCCCACTTGGAGTCCAGAGTTCGATCCTTTCAAGAAACGAGATTGTCATGCTTTGTTAGTAGCAACGTCTTCTGGGGCATAACGGGTCAGCTGCGTGAACTTGTTCAGGTAGTCCGCCACTGATAGGCCTCCATGCTTCAAAGACCTGAACTCTTCCTTCTTAAGGTCCATCATCCCTTCTGGTACATGGTACTGGTGAAAGGCAGTTGAAAATTCCTCCCAAGTGATTTCCTGTGGGTCTTCATGCGTGGCACAGTAGTTCTCCCACCACTCTGCAGCTGTGCCTTCTAGTTGATGTGAAGCATACAACACCTTCTTGTCGCCATCACACTGCATGATATGTAACTTTTTCTCGATGGTCCTCAACCAGTCATCAGCCTCCAAGGGATTAACATTGCCTCAGAATGTTGGTGGGTGGGTTCTCATGAAGTCTGACAACTTTGAGTAAGGACGCGACCCATTGTTTTGATGCGGGGCATTGTTGTTGGCTGTAGCTTGACTTGCCATACTTTGCATTTGCTGCATAATCGTCTGCATAAGCTGTGTCTGCGCTGCTAGGAAAGCTCCTAAGTTTTGCATGTCCACTGGCGGTGCTGGCTGCGGTGATACTTCATCGTTGAAATTGCCACTTGGGCGCAGTCCGCTTCCTGAAGCTCCATTGTTACCACGAGTGTTCACCATCTACTGATTGCTCTTGGGTTAGGAAAGGTAGAAGTAGCATAGATAAGATGCAAGATTTCCTAAGGCGAGGAACAGGTTAAACCCAAACTTAAACAACTTTATTAATTATTCTTGGTATGGTTGCTTACAAGAGCCTAAGGGCTATGCAATGCATACTGCACACTCATCAAACAATAAGAACCAAACTAAGCACGCAACCTTAACGGATAATACCATTGGTAAGACTATCTTATTGACGCGACTCAACATTTGAGTCTCAACTTAATCCTAAGACTCTCACTCCTCCAACCATCCAGGCTGCAGCTGGCCTAGTGCATACACCGATGGGTGGGCTGGGGCTAACGCAAACTGGTCCTGATGTCCCATGACTGGATGCTCCATGTTCTCCTGCACATCCTACTCCTCCAGCTCAAACTCAACCTCCTCCGGGTCATCATCTTCTTCTTCCTCGGCATTTGGCTGTGCTGGTGCGGCTTGGTGACCCCCTTGTAGTGCCTCCTTAAACTCCATTATCCTTTCAGTGAAAGCAACTCGGGTATTGTGCAATTCCTCTTCAGTAACGCAAAGAGTCTCATACGCCATCTTTAGTTCTTTAGCTATGTCCCTAGCGTGATCCTCCTGTGTTGTTGCAAACCGGGCTAAGTGCACCATAGTGGTGTCCTCCTCCTTTGCGACCCGTAGACGCCATGCAGCTCGTCCCGTGGGGTGATGTTGAAACACGGTGTCGTCCAGCTCATGGAAGTAGTCGTGACATATCCTCCTAAATACCAATCTCCCAAGTGGTCATCTTCACTATGATGTTGATGGGTTGGCTTGCTTTTTCGTTGTCTCTAGCGTAGATCAAGAGCTTGCATACCACTCCTCTTGTGACTCCATTGACAATCCAATTCTTGCCTCAGTACATGGGTCCGGTGAAGCCTCCCAACACTTGAAGAACTCTCCACAACTCTGCTGTGTAACCACCCTCACATTCTCCGTACGTTTGCTGCCTCCTCATCTTTTCAAAAGAGAAATAGGTAAGTCCACAACTCCCGAACGATCATGAGAAAACAAAGTTTCAGCAAAGGCAAGAAGCAGAGAATAAGGAGAGTCAAGAGTGTTATTTTAGTCAAGTTTAGGTTTTTCTTTTAGAAAATAGTTTGGACACTTCTAGGGCACCACCATGCTAACTAGGGCCAAGACCTACAGTCATTATGCTCTGATACCACCTTTGTAAGGACCCGAATCCACCAATTCAAACCCACTGTGTGTTACCGCACTAGTCCCAGGATCAACGCTAGTGCACACAGCTTAACATCGGTGAGCATCAATTCATACACAACGATAAGAATAGCAAGACTCCAATTTATTAGTATAACTAGTGTATGATCTTATGATCACTTACATTATTCAGCCACGCAGGGCTAGACTGAAAATAAACTAGGACTTAGCAGCGGAAAATAGCAAAAGACTTTGATGGCTCTTCAGTTTACCACATGCGACTAACAAGGCTTGGCCTAAAGACTCGTGTCCACCCGGAAGTCCTCCTCCAACAAAGGCGATGATTCCTCCACGGTTGATTGGTGGTTGATGGCAAGGGTGAGTACAAAAGCACTCAACAAGTTGTGCACAAAATGCATTCCCATCATAACTATATGTAGGCTTATTCCAAAGGAAGGCTATGAGGTTTGTTTGCAATGAAGCAGTATTTAGAACACATATATTACATAGATTGAAAAGACAGTGAAACAAACAACAGTAGTAAATAGATTCAATGATTCTCAAGTAAACCAGGTCTTAACTCCTAAGTCAAGTTTCATCACCCGTATGGCAACCTGCCATACTTTTTAATTATCCAATTGATTAACTAACCCTTGACTGTGAGCAGTACCGTGAGCACGGCTATCCGAATAGATTCACACTATGCAGATGTTATGCACTTTACACACACGATACAACCATGCACCACACAAGTGAATGATCATAACAAAGCCTTTACAATGCCTCACTTTAACTCAGTACTACCCGGTGAGGTTTCAACACTGATGGGTTACACCACCACAACAGGGCCCCCCTCTTGCGCCATATGAGTTATCCGTACACCCGGACTCACATTGCAAATTAGTTAGCTAGGCTGCCCCATAATAGACATGTGATTGCATGATTGACTCAGGTCAAAGGCTCGCAAGGTTAAGTCCTTAGGGTGATCAAAGCAAGACTTGCACATACCCCTACCCACCGGGCCCACCCTGGCCCACCTGCCGTTGCCACTTGCTTCGATCTAAGTGATTACCAACCCAGTTGATTACCAAGCACCACGTGCTATCCACGAATCAACATCATCGTGCAACCTCACGTGACACACAAGTTCATATCTTTGTTCCATATTCCATTAGTCAAGATTAATAATCATTGATTTGAGTACATGTGATGACATGGCATGGCTAAGCAATCTAATTCGATCTAACCAGCCCATGTTGATTTCAGTAATAACCAACTATATTAAACCAATCTATCGTGACAAATGAATCATGGCATACAATTGACAAGGTAGGGTGTAGCTCAAAGGGTATGATACCTAAATCCCAATTTATGTTGAAATCGTTTATATACTTGAAATAACATGCAATAAGTTAAACAAAATAGCAACTTTATAAACATGGGTTCAACATGATCAAAGCACAACTTGCCTTGGTTAAGCTCTGGGTCTTGATCTAGAAACTGCTCTTGAGTTGCCAAATCCTCCTCCGAAGCGTCGCAAAGTTCAACGTCTACGCGAATCGAAAGAGAACAACAAATAAATACCCAAAACAATGAGAAAATGAACTTGAAAAATCAAACAAAAGATACCATTAGATAGATCTTAATTTTAAATTTTTAGAAATTTGAATCACCCCAATCGGAGTTCGTATAAAAGAGAACGAGCTCTAGGAAGATTCAAAAATCATAAAAATCAAAAAATTGGAGAAACAAATATTAACTGAATTATTTTTATAAAGAAAATCTGATTTATTGCATCATCATGATGTCATGCTAACGTCAGCCCTGACTCGAGCCAACCGAGCCGTGACACGTGGCCCTCGGCACTGTGCTATGGACCGGTGCACCGTGGACTTGGTCCACTGTAGACTACGAGCACTATGCCGTGGACCAGATGATGTCGTGGCTGACGTCATTCGCCATGTGTCAACGTTGGATTGGTCAAGCTGAGACGCGTTGGATTTCCATCGAACAGTCACAAGTCGCTGCGATGTGGCGCAACGGCAACCCTCCGATCGAGATCCAACGATGCACGAACACCAGTAGCGGGAGATGATGCGGCAAGATTTGGGCCACCTGATCAGATCCGATGGCCCATGGTGGAAGATGAGATCTACTATTTTGGCGGCTACGTGGATTGACCACGACCGTTCGTTGAGGATCCGACGGGTACGCATCTGAGCCATGCGGCGAAATGGTGGCCTTTGGATCTAATCAACGGTCCTAGCTTACCGATGCGGTTCACTGCTATCAAGAGACGTCGCTCGATCTGGTCCACCCACTGGGAATCCGATGGCTGAAGAGCTTGAGTGCGACGATGGCAGAGCGGCGGCACAACTTTGCTGTACTTGGGGACGACGACACGAACCACAACGCTGCGGAGAGACTTCGACGACGTGGAACAGCAAAAAAGGTGCGGTGTCACGCGATGAATCTGGATCCAAGCTCGAAATGGCGGATGAAGCTCTCGTCGACGGTGAAACTTGGCACAACAATGCTTCGGACTCCGACGAGCTTTTGCGCGAACCCAGGTGCTCCTCCAATGACGCCACTGCAGGCAGATGATGCGGCGGCTTCTAGCGATCCTCGGGAGAGGCGCGGGCGCTTAAATAGGCCTCGGGCGATGTGTGAAGACCGCGGAGTCCAGAATGACACAGCGGAGGCGAACTTCGAGTTTGGCGCGGACACGAAGGCCAGCAGCCGCACGATCAAGATCCGAGGGCCACGATGAAGTCCCGACACGGTCACGATCACAACCGCTTGCTACATCCAACGGCTGAGAGGCGCTAGGGTTCCGAAATGCTGTGGCAAATAGCGAGCGTACAATGCAGATCTGACGGTCGGCGGCTTTAGGGTTTGCGTTGCGACGCGGATCGTTGGATTGAGATCCAATGGTCGATGCGGGATTTCTAGAACTTGGGCCGAATGGCTACACAGTGCCGCCCGGGCGAGCACAGTGCTGGGCTTCGGCCTAGTACTATTCACAAGGGGATTTCCGAGTTTTTCTAATTAAAATAATTAGGGAAAATAATATGATTTAGTTAAGACACTTAAACCACCAAGAAAAATCCAAGAAAAATCTCAAAAATACTTTGAGACATTCTAGACCCAAATAAAATATTTTTGGAAAAAATTTATTTTAAAATTAGCTACATATAATTAATTTTTGAGAAAAGGCTTAATATACTTAATTCAAAATAATTCAAATAAATCCCAAAAAAATCCATTAAATCCAAAAAATGCACAAAACTCACAAATGATAATAAAATCCTATTAACTGATAAAGAAAGGCCATAATTTGGGATGTTACACTTTGGGGGAGCTATGCTTCGCAGGAAGCGCTCTAACAAGGAAGTAGGAATTTGTCTCTGAACCACAGAAAAAATCTCTATCTTCAGTTTTTACATTTCTCTATTTATTTTCTATTGTTGAACTTTGCACTCAATTGTGCTAGTTCTTGCTATTTTTGCATTGGCTGTGCTTACTTGTAGAATATCTTGGCTCACTAGTATTTGAGCAATTAGGTTTCATCTTAACTTGTGCTAAAGTCTTGAACTTAAAACTAAAATTTTAAAAGTTACTTTTTCACCCCCCCCCCCCGCTCTAGGCTAACTCTATCCTTGTCTTTATCAAATTGCTTCTTCTTGGCTTTAACTTCTGCCACCATCTTGTCTAGAATTCGCTGATTAGCCTCTTGTGCCTCCCTCTAAGCAATCCTAGCCCTGGCCACTCCACCCACCACCTTCTTGTCATCTAAGTGATAGATGTTCAGGAGTGCGCTCATGGCTTCAGGAGGAAAGTCGGCTTCTACAGTAGCCATTGCGTCTTGGAGGGGCTACATGTTGCTTAGCAGGTTGGCTTTAGGCTACATTACTTGATAGAAAAGCTTGTTTAACCGTTCTTGCATGCCCGACGCTGATGTAACCATGGCAGATGCTTCCGTGGAGACTTTAAGAATTTTCCTTATATCAGCTGGATAGTCGTCCATTGCTGTAATCTCTGAGTCGTCCAATTCGCCTGGGTGAAGCCCAACAAGTTTACTAGGTCGGACGTCATCGTAAGAGGGGAGATTACTGGAGTTGATGGCGTTGGTTGAGGAGGGTAGCGGGGCTTCATGTCGGGACCCGGATATGCAAATCCGAAACCTTCTGTGTATACTGCACTAGTCCAGGATCACGCTAGTGCACACAGTGGAAACACAGATGACATATCATTCCATACATCGAAATAATTAAGAAGAAGCAAATTATTATTGAATAAAGCAAGCGACCTTATGGTCAAGGTTCATACCCCAATGCCTATTGGCTTAAGAAACAAGTGAAACTGTTGCAGCGGAAACATAATAACTTAGGCCATTCGACATGCCACAAGCAATCGTCTGGGGAACGCCTTCCTAGTCCACGTAGTCTTCATAGTACTCCTCCTCTTGATATTCATTCCCTGGTCCTTCCTCAGCAACTGAACAACAAGGGCATAAAGCCATGAGTACAAAACATACTCAACAAGCCATAGGGAAATGATGCAATACATTCATGCACGGCTTGACAAAGGATAGTCAATGGTTCATTTGCAGAAAGCAATAACTTGAATTTAAATACAATAAATAGATTGAAGGCAGATTGATAAAACAATAATAAATAACTAGTAAATCAATGGTCGACAACATGAACAGAATGGCGAGGCATCACCCTACGTCATTCAAAACAAGTATCCATCACACAATTCAACAGTATAGTTTTAGACAACAAACAACAGTGAACTCCCTGTTCACATTCCAACCATTCCATATTTCATGAAACACTCTACACCCCGTGTGAAATACCCGGGCTTGTCCATGACCGCGGACACGGCTATTCGAATAGTTTTACATTCTGCAGAGGTTGTACAGCTTTACCCACAAGACATGAACATCTCTTAGTGCAATCGATATTAACACACTTCCTTTGGTGTGTCGCAGAGATATCATGACAAAGCCTTTACAATACATGTCTAATCTCGGTACTGCCCTCTAAGGTTTCACCCCTCGGGGCCCCCTCTTGAGCCATGTGAGTCTACCCGTCCATCCCGGAACCCACACCAACCTCTGGCAATACTCAAGACTAGACATTGCAAATTAATCAGCTAGGTCCGTCCCATACCGAACTTGTGGTTGCACGGTTAGGCCCAGTTCAATGGCGCACAAGATTAAGTCCTTAAATTATCTCAGGCAAGACAGCCACATCCCAATGTGCTAGACAGCACCCCCTTTACTGCACGATCACTTGCCCGAGGGAAAACATTTTGTTCAACCAAGACCAATGGCATCCCCTGCCATGGTACAACAAGTTTTACAACAGTGGTGAACAGCCACAATTCAATATCTCATTAAGTCAAGATTAACATTAGTTCACAGATGATATAAATCCCATCGGACAACTAAGCATGGCTAAGCATAGCTACGATAACCCAATGTTGGTGCTAAGATTATGTCCAACTAGTAATGTCCCATCCTAGAGTTGACAATGGATACACGGTATTTCAATAATCAAGGTGGCATACTGGCAATCAGGTGTATAGCTACTCCCATAAACTAGCATTGATACACAAATAGCATGCAATTGTATGAAACAATTTACTTTTGCAATCATGGGTTCAATATGATCAAAGGACTACGACTTGCCTTGCTGATCAAGCGCTGAATCTTGGTCTTCGAAGTCTCCGTTCGCTCCTTCAAAGTTCGCGTCTACCGAAAAATAAAGCAATGTAACCAAATAAATACAAAACAAAGAACCAAACAAGCTCAAAACTGAATATAAATGGCTCTAGAATGTAGAGATCGATTTTAAAAAAATTTAGAAATTTGAATCGGCTCAATCGGAGTTCGGACGAAGGAGAACGGGCTCTCGGAAGATTTAATTCAGGGAAAAATCCATAGGGTGACACGTCTCAGGCTGTGATTGGCTGGATTTTTTTGGGTTTTTCAGAAAATTAGAAAAGGGAAAAGAATTCCTCTGACGCGTGGGACCCACATGTCAGTGACACGGTCCACCGCAGATCGAGAGCACCGAGAGGCTCAAGATGTGACGTGGCAAACTTTGCCGAAGTGGCGCCGGCTTATGTACCACACTACCGGTGACGCATGACGCTGACATTGTTCGATATAGCACTGCAAGGGTTTGGCTAAGGCGTGCATCCCATGACGGGCCAGATCGACAAATGATGGGCACGAGCACAGGCGGGAAGATGTGGCGCCATCGGGTGCATTGGCAGACGATCGGACGGCCACGGTCGAGTGAAGGAGTTCGACGGTGAGTGGCGGCGCACACTTACCGGACTTGAAGAAGACGACACCGGATGCGGCGAATGAGCGGCGGATCGAGCGGAAGAAATTGAGGTTCCGGAAGAGCTTGACGCGATGAGTTCAGGAGTGCCAACAACAACAGCGGAGGACGACCGGAGCGACTAGACGACAGCGGAGAAGGTGTTCGGGGCGGCAAGGAACATCGACGAGCTCTTGGGAGAAGACGGCGGTGACTCGGACGGCAAGAGCTAGGGCAAAATGCGTGCAGCGGGGAGGCGAACCTCGGGCCAGAGTTGGCGGCGGCTTAAATAGGCCTAGGGAGGCTGAATGGCACGGACGACGAAACGGCGACACGGCCGTGAATAGGAACAGGCGGCGGTGCTCGGGTTCGCGAAGCGACGGCAGCGCGGCATCATCTGGGCCATCCATGTGGCGGCGATCGGTCGGTCGAGCGCTCTTGGCAACGCGGACGAGTGATAGCCATGCGATCAAATCCTACGGCTGAGATACGCTTGGTTTAGGGTTTCATTCTACCGGGCTTACGATGAACAAAGGATGGGTCATGGAGGAAAAATTGAAACGAGCAGGGGAAATTCGGCCCGAGAGGTTTTTGAGAAGTAAAATTGATTTCCGAATTATTTTAATTCCAGAAATTCAAGTAAAACCAAATAAATTCAAATAAATACTAAATAAATTCATAAAAATCTACAAAAATTCAGAAAAATTCCTTGGAGCACAAGGAACCTAATAAAAACTAGAAACCTTTAATTTGATGGTTGGAGCACAAGGAACCTAATAAAAACTAGAAACCTTTAATTTGATGCATAGATTAATCAAATTAAATCTTTTTGCTTTTAGAAAATTCAGATTAAGCTTGAATTAATTCAAGAAAATACAAATGGTTCCTTTTTGACTTTAAACATTCTAAAACTCAAATTTTTGGAATGTTACACTTCTAGAGATG
This sequence comes from Guadua angustifolia, assembly GCA_036346375.1. NCBI lineage: Eukaryota > Viridiplantae > Streptophyta > Magnoliopsida > Poales > Poaceae > Guadua > Guadua angustifolia. The sequence goes on from CM070506.1 coordinate 2,412,195, forward strand.
CACCTTGGAGGTCGGCCAAGACATTGGCCACTTGAGCTCACACAATCGGTTGAAAAAGGGTTGTCGTGCCCCGAATTTACGGATTCGGACACTCTGTGTATGCCGTACTAGTCCAGGATCACGCTAGTACACACAGGATAAACAGGTTGAAGTACCACAATCATACACAACGGAAATAGATAATAAAGTACTTCAAGCATAATATAGTAGAGTTACATGACCTTATGGTCGCCTTACAATAATTCGCCACGCAGGGCGATAAATATCCTCAGTATCAAGTTCATTCAGCGGAAGCAAAATACGATAGCGGAACCACTCTTAGCCACAGGCTACTAAGTGCGGCTCAACCCCCTTAGTCCTCCTGGCCTTCGACGAACTCATCATTCCAAGCTGGCACGGCTTCTTCTTCTTCTGAGGTTTTTGTCGACGTAAGGGTGAGTATACAACATACTCCACAAGTCCTGCACAATGCAGTTCTATTACTACATGCATAGCTTATTCCAAAGGGAAGGGCTTAATTGGTTATTTTGCATAAAGCAGCATTTCCTTTAATAGGTAATCCTATTAGTCTTGAAAGCACTAAAATCAGTATTATTAATAATTAATTTTTCAATTCTTTTTCAAGAGTTTTGGCACACAGCCCTAGTTTCATTCACACAGCTTTTTGGCACACAGCCACCCAGTCCATATTTTTATTTTGAAAATCTACCCTTGATCAGAATCACCAGCAAGGTCCAAGATCATGACACGGCTATTCAATAGATTCACACACACACTCGCACGGCTGTACACTTTACCCACAGGATACAATACACCACCACACAGCGATTGATTGCAACAAAATCTTTCAGAGACTAACATTTAACCGTTGAACCCTCCGCATTTCCTTCTAACACTTCCCTCACTCGAGCCAAAGCTTAGACAGGCTAGTACTGCTGAATGGGTACCAAGTCAGAAGCACGTATCGCTTCTCTGATTGCAATCCACGATGTGCACCGCCACCCCGAGGTTTCAAAGGAAAGAGGTCGAAACCTACTTAACTAGGTCCGTCCCCATTCCTGACAAGTGGTTGTACACTAACTCAGCTCAAAGGCTCGCAAGGTTAAGTCCTTAACTGTCCTGGGCAAGACATCCAATTTATACAACTCGCACACAGCCTTCTCAATCATTCATACAGCCCATTGCCACACAGCCCACCCGCACGAAGCCTTCTTGCCACTTGCCCCGTCCAAATCAATTCCCACCCGACTTTTGTAATTACAACACATGCCATTTTCCACATTATTCCATGAATAGCACCATACAGGTTACTATCCTAATCCATCACATGACATAATCGCACTTTTTCAAAATGCGTTCCATAGTTGTTTAGTCAATATTCATTTGCTATTCGAAAGACATTCAACGATATGAGCAAGCTAAGCGACTAATCACGGTCTAGCTCGCCGTGTAGGCATCATATTAGCATCCAACATAATTTAAACATCCTAGGGTGACAAGGTATTCAGGGCATATAATGACATTAACAAGGTGGCATAATCCAATTGGTATTTTAGCTACATTTCCCACAATAAGCAATGTCATTTTTAATTAATATAGCATGCATAAATTGAATCGAAATACATTTTAAAATCTAGGGGCAATATGGTCAAAGAATGACTTGCCTTCAAAAAGCAGTTGATTCTGGTCGAAGTTCTGCGACGGGTCTTCAAATTCTCCTCCGGCGACTTCCGGCAACTCGGAGTCTAATCGGTACAAGCAAGCACATAATAAATGGGCAATACAGACAGCAACTTTAACACCAAAAATAAAATAAAAATCACCATTAAATAGTTTACATTTTTACAAATTTTTGGGCACTGGAATCACCCAAATCCGAGTTAAAACGCAAAAGTTATAGCCTTTACAATATTCTGAAAATTCATAAAAGAATAAACCGATTTATTCATCTATTTTCCACTGATTTTCCGGCTATTTTCTCTCGGCTCGACACGTGTCAGCACCGGAGCGAGCCACGTCTCCTTCGGCCACTAACAGGTGGGCCCGAATGACGTTACGCTGGCGTCAGCACGACCGGCGGTTCACCCACTGACAAGTGGGCCCGGTGAACAGTACCTAGACCAACCAGAAGCTGACACACGGCGACGAACCATCAAGCCACGCCTACGATTTACTATCGACCGTAGGATTCGGATCAGACGGCGCAAGTCTAACCAAGCGATTTACTATTTGCGGAACTACGTGGCCTCACCTCGAGCGTCGGATGAAGATCTGGCGGCTGAGATTGCACGCGAGGAGTTGAGGGAGGAGCGGCGGCGCTGGTCGCCGGACTTGAAGAAGACGACACGGGCGACGGCGTTTCCGAGTCTCTCCGGTGGAATGAAGTGACCACACGGACGCGCCTTGGCTCGGTGAACTCGGAGGTGGTCTCAGGTGCGGCGGGGAACGGCGGAGCACGGCGGAAGACGAAGAAGAAGTGAGGAGAGGGAAGAGGCAACTACGGCGAGCAAGTGCGAGGGCTACGGTGGATGACTGAGAGAGAGAGATGAGGGGAAATGAGCGGGGTGAAGTGCTGAACACGGAGATATACTCCACTCGGCCGGACATGCCTCGAGGCGCGCGCACGATCCCTGACAAGATCTTCGGTCCCCACGGCGACGGCGGCAGACTGTCACAAGACAAATCCGATGGCGCGATTAACGATACCGTCCGATCAAGATCGGACGGCGGTGCGAGCGGCGTATGCGTTAGGTTTTTCCTCACATGAAAGCACAATGTTGGGCCGCCCCAACACTATAGCTAAGGAATTTCTGACTTTTTTGAATAAAAATAAAGGTAGAATATTCAAAGTAATTGTTTAGGGCACTAAAAATACCCGAAAAATTCTAGAAAATATTTTAGGGCATTTTGAGCCTAAATAAAATATTTTCATTTATTTTTGATAAATAATTTTTCTGATATTAATTAATCAAGAGAAGAATAATTCAATTAAATGTTAATTAAATCCAATAAATCCCCAAAAATTCAGATAAATTCAATTAAATGAAATTAAATGCAAATAAAAGTTTATTAATTCATAAAAATTCAAATAACTACAAAATTTAAAATTTGGCCAAATTTCGGGATGTTACAAACCTACCACCCTTAACAGAATCTCGTCCCCGAGATTCGAGGCTTAACTAGAGAATAGGTTAGGGAATTCCTTTTTCAGATCTTCCTCTCGTTCCCAGGTGGCTTCACTTTCTGTGTGATTGCTCCACTGCACCCTGCAGAAACGGGTTGTCTTGTTTCTTGTTTTCCGATCCATTGTGTCCAGAATTTTTATCGGTTGCTCTTTGTAAGTCAAGTCTTCCTGTAGTTCAACTTCTTCTAGTGATGCTTGCTCTTCAGGCACTCGGAGACACTTCTTGAGTTGCGATACATGAAAAACATTGTGCACTCCTGCTAATGACTGTGGTAACTCCAATTGATATGCGACCTCCCCTTTACGGCTTACGATCTTGAACGGCCCTACATATCTTGGCGCAAGTTTACCCTTTTTGTGAAACCTCTGGACTCCTTTAAGCGGTGTAACTCTGAGGTATACGTAATCTTCTGGTTCAAAGCTCAAATCCCTGCGGCGATTGTCCGCATAACTCTTCTGTCTTGACTGCGCGATTTTCATCCTTTCTCTGATTAGTGCTATTTGCTCTTCGGCTTCTTGCAGTATGTCTGGTCCGAAGACACGACGCTCACCGGTCTCATTCCAATTTAACGGTGTCCTACAAGGTCGACCATATAATGCTTCGAATGGTGACATCTGAAGACTAGCTTGATAGCTGTTGTTGTAACTAAACTCCGCATATGGCAAACATTTATCCCAAGTTGACGTATATGCTAACGCACAGGCTCTTAACATATCTTCTAATATCTGGTTGACTCTTTCATCTGTCCATCTGTCATGGGTGATAAGTCAGATCAAGTTCAAACGGGTGCCCATTGTCAGATGCGCTTTATCCCAAAATCTTGAGGTAAATTGGGTACCTCCGTCGATACAATCTTCCTCGGACTCCATGTAAGCATACGATCCTCGCCATGTATAGTTCTCGCTAACCTATCTTCTCGAATAGGTTGTCTTTACCAGATGAAATGCGCGACCTTGGTTAAGCGATCCACGATAACCCATATGGAGTCATAACCTCCTTGCCCTGGCAACCCTAATGAAATCCATTCCGATTTCTTCCCATTTCCACTCTGGTATTTTTAATGGTCAGCAGCCCTGGCTTTGGTCTCGATGCATAGCTTTGACTCACGACATACATCACATAATGCCACGTGTTCTCGCAACCTCTTTTCATATTCGCCACCGTAACCTTTCTTTTAAATCTTGATACATTTTTGCACTTCCGGTGAATCAATACTTGGAGTCGTGAGCCTCCTCCAATATTAACTGCTTTAATTCCTTTTTGTTAGGTACACAAATACGCTCTTTCATCCACAACGTTCCATGTTCGTCCAGCTTAAAGTCCCTTGCTTGGCCTTCCTCCATCTTGGCCTTGATCCGTTTGATCTTCTCATCGCCTTTCTGACCGTCTCTAATCTGATCTTCCAAGATAGGCTTTACTTCTAACGCGGCGACGAATCCTTCGGGAACGACTTCCAATTTCAATCTTTGAAGGTCCTTACACAATTCTCCCTTGCTTTCTTCCACTATCGTACTTGGGTTATGGCTTTTCCGACTTAAGGCATCAGCCACTACATTGGCCTTGCCGGGATGATAATGGACTCCTATGTTGTAATCCTTGATCAGCTCTAACCATCTCCTTTGTCTCATGTTCAGGTCAGATTGGGTGAAAATGTATTTAAGGCTCTTATGGTCCGTATACACCTCACATCTATTGCCAATAAGATAGTGACGCCATATCTTCAGGGCATGCACTACAGCTGCTAGTTCTAGATCATGCGTCGGGTAATTCCGTTCGTGTGGCCTTAATTGTCTTGATGCGTAGGCTACTACCTTTCCATTTTGCATCAGTACACATCCAAGCCCTTGGCGTGATGCGTCGCAATAGATATCAAAACTCTGATGCACATCTGGTTGTACTAACACTGGTGCTGATGTCAGTCTTTTCTTCAATTCTTGAAAACTCTTCTCGCAGTCTGGCGTCCAAACAAACTTCTTTTCCTTCTTTAACAATTGCGTAATTGGCCTAGCAATTGTTGAAAATCCTTCTATAAATCGACGGTAATAACCAGCCATCCCAAGAAAACTCCGAACTTGTGAAACTGTCCTGGGCGACTCCCAATGTAGCACTGTCTCAACCTTGCTTGGGTCTACCGCGATTCCTTCGGCGGTCATGACGTGCACTAGGAAATCTACCTTACTCTTCCAGAAATCGCACTTACTGAATTTCGCATACAACTGTTGCTCTCTTAGTTTCCTCAGCACTAATCTCAAATGTTCGGCGTGCTCCTCATTAGTCCTTGAGTAAACCAAAATATCATCTATGAACACGACTACAAATTTATCCAAGTATTCCATGAATACTTTATTCATTAAGTTCATAAAGTATGCTTGGCAAGATTTGTCAATCCAAATGACATGACGGTGAACTCATAGTGTCCATATCTCAAGAAAATGCGGTCTTGGGTATGTCATCCGCCTTGATTCTCAATCGGTGATATCCTCGACTGAGGTCAATCTTGGAGAATACTCCTGCTTCCTCTTAATTGATCGAAAAGGTCATCTATCCGGTAACGGTATTTATTCTTTATCGTCACTTTAAGCGCCACGATAATCTATACACATCCTAAAAACTCCCATCTTTCTTTTTAACAAATAGAACCGTGCTCCCCATGGTGATGAGCTCGGTCTAATGAATCCTTTTTCCAATAACTCTTCGACCGCTTTTCATCTCAACCAGCTTCTTCTAGAGACATCCGATCACGGTCTCTTTGCTATTGGTGCCGCCCCGGTACTAGGTCAATTACAAACTCTATGTCTCGTGCGGTGGCATTCTGGTAATTCCTCTAGAAAACATCGGGTATTCACGACCATCGGTACATCCATTATACTGACGGTTTCCAAATTGTTTACTAACATCTGTCCTTCTCGAACTGCCTTTGCTTGAAATTCCACTTTTCTACCATCAGGGCTCTCAACTGACACGACTCTTCGTCCGCAGTCTACTACGGCCTTATGCTTAGTCAACCAATCCATTCCCAGGATAACATCCAGGGTTTGGGTATCTAATATAATAAGGTTCGCTAGGAACTCTACTCCTTTTATTAATAACTTAACTCCAGAACATCCGACCTTAGAATGGAGTTCTGATCCAGGGGATTGAACTAGGAGTGTACTCTTAAGGTTAACAATATCCAAATCATTCGTCACAGCAAAATCTCGCGAAATGAACGAATGTGAAGCTCCTGAATCAAATAATACTGTAGCTGGCACTGAATTGACTAGAAACTTACCAAGCACGACGTCCGTAGCGTTCTGGACTTCGTCTGCTGCAATGTGATTGACCTCGCCGAGAGAATGTCAAGGCGCGAGCTCCACTTGTGCGAGTCCTCGACTTCCTCCTTGGATAGGGGTCTTGGCAGGTGTGTTTCCAAGGTTAAAACGCACTGGCGTCACTCCTTCTTTCTTGGGGCACATATTGGCGAAATGCCCAGTCTCATTGCAATTGTAGCAATGCTGTCCCGACATCTCGCCGATTTCTCCGCTCGATTGATATTCTCGATGGGGAGTCCGAGGGGTTTGTCCGGCTGGTCTTGGCATTGGGGGCGGTGTCCTGACAACGTTTCCCTGCGAAAACCTAGGGAATTGCTGAGGTATAATTCTCATCTTCTGCGGACCATGGCGTCCTCCTTGCTGTGCCATGCGGCGTTTACGGTTATCGTCCAGCTCCTTGCGCTTATCTTCCAGTATGAGCGCCTTGTTTACTAACTCTTGAAAGTCCGGAAAGGTGTGGGTAATCAGTCCCACCTGTAGACCAGTGTTGAGCCCTTTCATAAAGCGAGACTGCCTTGCTTTGTCTGTTGCTACGTCTTCTGGAGCGTAGCGCGCTAACTGCGTGAACTTATTCAAATAGTCAGCCACAGATTGACCTCCCTGCTTGAGCGCTCTGAATTCTTCCTTTTTCAATTCCATGATACCCTCTGGCACATGGTATTGGCGAAAAGCTATAGTAAATTCCTCCCAAGTAATTTCCTGCGGGTTCTCCTGCGATGCACAGTAGTTTTCCCACCATTATGCAGCTGTTCCCTCTAGCTGGTGAGAGGCATAAAGTACCTCTCGCTTCTCACACCGGGTTATGTGTAATTTTTCGATGGTTCTAGCTACCATCCGCTCTAGCGGGCTGGCATTGCTCGAGAATGTCGTGGTCGTGTCCTCATAAATTCAGATAATCTGAGTACGGACGTGGCCCATTGTTCACAGCTTGATTGTTGGCGGTTGCTTGAGTGTTGATCTGTTGTACTGTGGCCATCATTGTCTGCATTAACTGAGTCTGTGCTGCAAGAAATGCTCCTAGATTCTCAGATATCCACCAAGGTGCTTTTCTCAAGGGGGTGGTGTACTGCTCGCCGCCTCGCTTCGTTGTTATGTAGTGTTCACCATCTGCGATTGCTTCGTGGTTTAGGATAAGGGGGAAAAGAATAGGCAAGCATAGAACTTATACGGGGAAACAGGTGTAACTTAAAAACCATTAAACATTCAAGCATAAATAATAATTAGATATGGCCTATTACATAGTCTAGGGACTATGCAGCCACAAAATCAATCACAAACATCACATCAAATTGTTCATTACAACATCGTATACTAATGTTCGGAAATAAAGATGCGACTCAAAACAGCTGAGTCTCAACGCAAAAGTCGATCACTGCAACTCTGAAAAAGCATCACTCCTCGAGCCAACCCGGCTCGCTCGCCGATCACGATCGGCGGGTGAGCCGCATCGGGCAACCGTCCCCATGCCCTACCACTGGTGCAGTGGGGCACCACTGGCCGGTCTCTCCGCTGGCTCTGCTCTCATTGGCTCCTCCTCGTCGCCGCCGAGCTCCAAGACGGCGCCAGCTCCCGTGTCTGTAGAGAGCCTCCTCCACCGGCGGCGATCCTCTGATCAAGTGCATCCTGGTCTCCCCGAGAGCCTCCTCGGTCTCCTCTAGGGCGCGGTACACAAACTGCAGCTCAGAGTTGTGGCATCCATCACCTCCTCCAAAGGCAGCAGTTGAACGCCCAGTGCGACGGCGGCGTTGCCCTCCAACTCCAAGCGAGCTTGCGGGGTCCTCCCGTGCAGTGCATGCGAAAGCGGTGTCCCACGGCTCAGAGCCATGGTCCTGCTGATCCGGACAACAAGAACCCGCACACCTCAGATGCCCACCTCAGAGGCCGGCTCGCTTCACCGCAGGCGGCGCGGACAACTAGCACGCGTGCTCTCGAAAGCATAAGGTAAGAGTTGTCTCCCAACCGCGAGCAATCCCGTTGACTATCAAGGTGCGGGACCGGTAGAGAGGACGGTCGAAGCCTCCCAACACTGGAGCATCCTCGAGCTCAAGAACAGAGCCTCCGTGACGCTCTCCAAAAGAGTGAACCATCCGCATCTGCCAAAGCAACACGTCAGTACTAAAATTTTAAAAGAGCATAAAAGTAATAGCAGAATACAGCAGAGATATGAAGTAAGGAAGAAGGGATGAGTCAAGATTTCATTAATTATTCTTACCCAGATTTTATCCTTTAGAAATTACTCTTTGTCCTTCTATGGACGGCCAGTCTAACTAGGGTCAAGTCCTACAACAAGATGGCTCGACATACCATCCTGTCGTGCCTCGAATTTACGGATTCGACACTCAGGTATGCCGTACTAGTCCAGGATCACGCTAGTACACACAGATAAACAAGGTTGAAGTACCACAATCATACACAATGAAATAGATAATAAAGTACTTCAAGCATAATATAGTAGAGTTACATGACCTTATGGTCGCCTTACAATAATTCACACGCAGGCTTATAAATATCCTCAAGATCAAGTTCATTTAGCTAAAGCAAAATACGATAGCGGAACCACACTTAGCCACAAAGCTCTCGAGTGTGGCTCAACCCCTTAGTCCTCCGCCTTGATTTAACTCATCATTCCAAGTCGGCACGGCTTCTTCTTCTTCCGAGGTTTTTGTCGATGCAAGGGTGAGTATACAACATACTCAACAAGTCATGCACAATGCAGTTCTATTACTACATGCATAGCTTATTCCAAAGGGAAGGGCTTAATTGGTTATTTTGCATAAAGCAAAGATTTCCTTTAATAGGTAATCCTATTAGTCTTGAAAGCACTAAAATCAGTATTATTAATAATTAATTTTTCAATTCTTTTCAAGAGTTTTGGCACACAGCCCTAGTTTCACTCACACAGCTTTTTGGCACACAGCCACCCAGTCCATATTTTTATTTTGAAAATCTACCCCTTGACTGTAATCACCGAGCAAGGTCCAGTACCGCGGACACGGCTATTTGAATAGGTTCACACACACACTGCAGAGGTCAGTACACTTTACCCACAGGATACAATCGCCACCACACAAAGCGATTGATTGCAACAAAGTCTTTCAGAGACTAACATTTAACCGTTGAACCCCTCCGTTACTTCCCTTCTAACACTTCCATCACTCAGAGCCGAAGCTTAGACAGGGCAAGTACCGTTGAATGGGTACCAAGCCGAGCACGTGCGCTTCTCTGATTGCAGACCGATGTGCACCGTCACCCCGAGGTTTCAAAGGAAAGAGGTCAGAAACCTACTTAACTAGGTCCGTCCCATTCCGGACAAGTGGTTGTACACGGAACTCAGTTCAAAGGCTCGCAAGGTTAAGTCCTTAACTGTCCCGGGCAAGACATCCAATTTATACAACTCGGCACACAGCCTTCTCAATCATTCATACAGCCCATTGCCACACAGGCCCACCTGGCACGAAGCCTTCTTGCCACTTGCCCCGGTCCAAATCAATTCCCACCCCACTTTTGTAATTAAGCAACACATGCCATTTTCCACATTATTCCATGAATAGCACCATACAGGTTACTATCCTAATCCATCACATGACATAATCGCACTTTTTCAAAATGCGTTCCATAGTTGTTTAGTCAATATTCATTTGCTATTCGAAAGACATTCAACGCATATGAGCAAGCTAAGCGACTAATCACGGTCTAGCCTCCCGTGTTGGCATCATATTAGCATCCAACATAATTTAAACATCCTAGGGCGACAAGGTATTCAGGGCATATAATGACATTAACAAGGTGGCATAATCCAATTGGTATTTTAGCTACATTTCCCACAATAAGCAATATCATTTTTAATTAATATAGCATGCATAAATTGAATCGAAATACATTTTAAAATCTAGGGGCAATATGGTCAAAGCATGACTTGCCTTCAAAAAGCAGCTTGATTCTGGTCAAGTTCTCATGACGGTCTTCAAATTCTCCTCCCATGACTTCCTAAGAACTCGGAGTCTAATCGGTACAAGCAAGCACACAATAAATGGGCAATACAGACAGCAACTTTAACACCAAAAATAAAATAAAAATCACCATTAAATATTTTACATTTTTACAAATTTTTGGGCACTAGAATCACCCAAATCCAAGTTAAAACGCAAAAGTTATAGCCTTTACAATATTCTGAAAATTCATAAAAGAATAAACCGATTTATTCATCTATTTTCCACTGATTTTCCGCCTATTTTCTCTCGGCTTGACACGTGTCAGCACCGGAGTGAGCCACGTCGCCTTCGGCCACTGACAGGTGGGCCCGATGACGTTATGTTGGCCAAGATGACCGGCGGTTCACCCACTGACTAGTGGGCCCGGTGAACAGTACCTAGACCAACCGTGTCGACACACTACGATTTAACCATCAAGCCACGCCTACGATTTACTATCGACCGTAGGATTCGGATCAGACGGCGCAAGTCTAACCGAGCGATTTACTATTTGCGGAACAACGTGGCCTCACCTCGAGCGTTGGATGAAGATCTGGCTACCGAGATTGCACGTGAGGAGTTGAGGAGGTGCTTCTGGCGCCGGTCACGGACTTGAAGAAGACGACACGGCGACGCATTTCGAGTCTCTCCGGTGGAATGAAGTGACCACACCTGACGCGCCTTTGGCTCGGTGAACTCCTGAGGTGGTCTCAAAGGGCGGGAATGGCGAGCACGGCGGAAGACGAAGAAGAAGTGAGGAGAGGGAAGAGGCAACTACGGCGAGCAAGTGCGAGGGCTACGGTGGATGACTGAGAGAGAGAGATGAGGGGAAATGAGCGGGGTGAAGTGCTGAACACGGAGATATACTCCACTCGGCCGGACATGCCTCGAGGCGCGCGCACGATCCCTGACAAGATCTTCGGTCCCCTACCGGCGACGGCGGTGCACTGTCGCGCACAGTCCCGATGGCGCGACCAACGACAGCCGTCCGATCAAGATCGGACGGTGCGGAGCGGGCGTGCGTTAGGGTTTTTCCCGCGCGAGCACAGTGTTGGGCCGTCCCAACACTGTAGCTAAGGAATTTCTGACTTTTTCGAATAAAAACAAAGGTAGAATATTCAAAGTAATTGTTTAGGGCACTAAAAATACCCGAAAAATTCTAGAAAAATTCTAGAAAATATTTTAGGGCATTTTGAGCCTAAATAAAATATTTTCACTTATTTTTGATAAATACTTTTTCTGATATTAATTAATCAAGAGAAGAATAATTCAATTAAATGTTAATTAAATCCAATAAATCCCCAAAAATTCAGATAAATTCAATTAAATGAAATTAAATGCAAATAAAAGTTTATTAATTCATAAAAATTCAAATAACTCCAAAATTTAAAATTTGGCCAAATTTTGGGATGTTACAGGGATCAAATAATGTTAAGCCGACCGTGGGTTGTACTTGCTATATTTAAGGGCTTGATAAAATTAGCTTACCCCACCAGTAGCTGATGTGTGTGGGGAGCTCTCCGCACTGTGCTCCTGAGGTTTTGAGCCACTTTTGGCAGAAGCCTGAGTAGATTTGCCCTTCTTCTTTTCTTGAAATTGATTAGCCAACGATTAGCATTATGAAGTAAATAAAGACTCAAAGTAACCGTTGACGTTAATCAAAGTATACTTACAAGGTTGCTGCTGTTTCTCAATATCCGACAACAAGGGACATTGAATTCCCAAATTGCCGCAAATGTATCCCATGAGGCCCATCGACTGATGGGGCCGTTTAATAGGGTGACCACTGCTCGATGGGCCCGAAGTGACCTTTTTGCCACTAGCTTTTGTCTGCAAAGAGGAACAAGTCAATTAGTAGCAAGTACATGGTAAAAAAGAAAAAGGAGGGGAATCGTTTAAAAGGCCGATATCTCTCTAGTGATATCTACTGAACTTGTGTTAGTATAACCAGAGGAACTATAATTCCCACTTGAGTCACTGTTAGAGACTAATGTCGGCTCACGAAGGTTAGGGAGAAATGCATTAATAATAGCCGATTGAGTCCTGTCCAAATAGAGGGCCTCTGCAATAGATGACCACCAAGCAAAGAAATGACCCGCCTGACGAGAGTTCAAGAAGAAATATGGTAAGTTTTCAATCTAAAGCTCATCGGTTATCTCCAGGACAATATTTCCCGTAACAACATTGCATACCCTTGCTCTAGGCTGAAGCTGATCAAGAAGTTGGAGGCTTGGAATGACCTGGCCAAAGCCCAAATTCCGAGCATGGATCGAAGGATGGTAAAACTCGTATGACGGCTAAAATGTCCGATTTCTGTTGTTAAGGCCAACATGAAGTATGCTTGGGGAGATGAAAATTTTATATAAATCCAAAGTCGATTAGGGCATCAAGGAGCTATCGACCTCCAAATAAAGAAAAGATGGGCACTGATAATCAGCCACGCACTGTAGCTGAAGAAATCCTACTAGCCAAAATTTGCACTATCCAGTTGTAGAAAAAATGACAAATATTTTTTCAAGCCAGTAGGGGTGATCTTCGGATCATTGACCGAACACATGATATATGTTTTACCACGAGATCGACTAACTCTAAACTGAGTAACTGCATTTTCTGGAGTATCTTCCTGTGGGAATGTTGTATCTTCTGTAGCTTCCAAGGCAAAAGATCTGCTAAATAGGCAATATAGCCAAATCTAAATGATCCACATGGGCCCTCCTATGTTGCCAATGATAAAATTGGCAAAGCCTGTAAATAGCCAACACCTTATTGTGTACATCATCTGGTAAACTGCCCCTAGTAGCATCTTACCAAGGGCAAGCAGATGCCCCTCCACTAAATGCTCTGCTATACTGATACACTTGCATCAGCCCAAGAGAAGCCCGCAAAATAGAAATCTGTCCAACCATAAGTTTAAAAAGGTGACATGCTCTTCATCCGATACCAGCCTGTTCACCTTGTTATTGTTGCTGATGTACCTCCTCCATTCATCACCCTTGGACTGAATCAACTTATATCTTGGCTTACCACTGTAAGCCGATACTTGCTCACCATCCGCCTAAGGCAACATAGTTGTGCCACGTCTAGAAGGGTTGGGCCGATGGGACCGGTGCGGAACAAAAAATTATTGAATGTCTCTGACCAGAAATAGCAGGCTCGTTGGCCTCTGGATCAGCTAAAGAAAGGGGAAGACACTTTGCTATACCCATCCTTTCTCACACTTCTCTTTTTTGGGTTGATACGTGGATATACCAAGATCACCAACCCTTGAGCGCTGTCGGCCAAGATCTGAAAGTCTTAGTCCAACCATCTACATTATAACCAGAAGTCGACAGTGGTAGTCTAGGAATTTCTTCGTTTATGACCGTGTCGACATCTAAACTCCTTATTGGGCCTAGGTAATATTGATTAACACTGTTTGGGATTGGGATGAGTACCTGACTAGAATCCATTCAGCTGATTTGAGGAAAAGCCGATTGAGAAGCTTTAACATTAAATGCCTACACGTTTTGCCCCATTCACCGATGGGACCCTTCGTGATGTAGGTGAGGCGGGCGAAGCAGGCATCTCGCCAATCGCCACCACCCGCCACGTGATCGGCGCCGGCGAAGCGGGCGTGCTTTCGCCACCCGCTCGTCGGTGCCACGTGACCGACGCTCGTCCGGCGGGCCGCGATCGCTCAGCTCGATTGCCCGGCCGCCACGTGACGGGCGCCGGGCGAAGCGGGCATGCTTCGCTCACCCGCCACGGGCGCCACGTGACCGACGGCCGGCGGGCCGCGATCGCCGCCTTCCACTACCCGGCCGCCACGGATCGGGGCGCCGGCGAAGCGGGCGTGCCGCCGCACACCCGCCGGGCGCCACGTGGACCGGGACGCTCGGGCGGGCTGGGCCGTGATCGCCTCCCGACGTTCGGCCGCCACGTGGATCTGACTTTTATGCGGTGAGAGGGTACCAGCGATATAATACCGACAAGAGCCGCCTGCCCTAGAGCGCAGGCCTAAGACTCCTTTTAGAACCTTCATTTAATGCACTTAATGCTTAGCGCGCTTCAAGCGTGGCCACCACTATGAGGATAACGCACCGCTTCGTTCCTGCACAGATCCTCGCGGTTTTCCTTGGGACCCAAAACGGCGATAACTCGTCTCCTCGCGAACCGTCAACGGGGGGACGATATATAGATGCATCTATATCGAAGCGTTCACGCTTCGCTTTTTGCACACTTTTCCTTCTTGTTCTTCGCCTCTTTTTTCCGTAGAGTTTTCGTCTTCTTTTAATTTCATGGCGCAGGCCCATTCCTCGCTTCGATCATGGATACTTACTCGCCGTGAAGAGAATGGCCATCATAGCGCCGGAGGGCACCTTCCGCTCGCGGGACCGCCACGCCTCTAAGGCCTTTCAAACGAGATCATCATACACACTTATAATCGATGGCGGGTTTGGTCCCGCCTTTTCTGATTTTTTTTCTCACCGTACTCCATTTCTATGAAATCCACCATCTTCATCTCACCCCTAACTCCATCATCCTCCTTGCCATCTTCGTGATACCTTGTGAAATGTTTCGGGGTGATGTTAACCTTCCTCTCTTCCGCCATTTCTTCCTTTGTCACGCCCCACCGACAATGAGGTAGTGGGGAGTTACTATTGCCTTCGAGACGGATGGCCTCCCCACTACATCGCCTTCCAATCCAAATCCAACTGGAAGATGATGGCGCAACGATTGGTCAGACGTTAATGACGACAATGGTCGACGCTTTGGGGTGCCTACCGAAAATACGCATGCCTTCGAACCGGACGTCACGGCCGAGGAGACGGCGGAAATCACTGCCATGGCGGCCCGACGATCGGCGGTCTGCGGGTCGCCCGGATTGACCGAGCGATGGTGGCACTCGACCGTGATCCCGAGAATAAGCCCTTTGCCGCGCCAAAGATGCCCAGCAAGATTTCGGGCGGCGATGATAGCATGCGACGCGGCCCGGCGTAAGTCTTCATCCTTTCTAGTTTTTTTTTTCCGCACATACTCCTTCCGTCGTGGCTCTTTACCAACCGATGCACCAACCTTTTACCTTTCGCCAGCGCGAAACTCCGGAGGATATAGTCATCGGCCGATGGCTCTCCGTTACTAATGCCGCTATCCGTGGGTAGTTCATCGCTTCGGCGCCGCTCGCCGCCGGTGATTCTGCTGTCAGCGAACGCCTGGAACACGCCAGCGGCTCCAGCAAATGCACTCCACGGGCCGGCCAGTGAACAGAGCCGCTGCGCGCTACTGGTGATCGGAGAGACGTGTTTACCGGCGGCGGCAAGGCGCGGCAAGCGATCGATGGTCTCGGATGTCACGGGCTCGACCCTAAGAGGCCCGCCACGGAACAAACTTCTCCGCCGCCAGCCTCGCAAGCGCGTGTCTTCGCCAGGTGGTAATGCAAACCGCCTGTTAACGATTTCTAGCCACTCACCACCTCTGCGGCGCCAAATTTCGTACCATCTCTCGGCCCCGCCAGACGATCAAGGGCGCTAACACCTCACGTGGCAGGACTGGCCACCATTCACCATGGTGGTCCGACGCCTGACGGCCGGGTTCGCTTGAGGGTGCCACCAAGCGGCGGCCTCGAGACGCCGCCTAATGGTGCCCCAAGACTCATCGATTCCGAGGAAGGCCCGCCAGCAAAGCTTGGCTACCGCCGGGGGGAACAGCAGAGGCTTAACCCCGAGGCCAAGACCTCCGCTCAAGCTCCCACGCCATTCCTCCTTCCACGCTACCACGCCGAGATCTTCACCCGCCCGGCGATTCAGAAGCGCATTCGGCGACATTCTCGCCGAGCGCCAGCACGGAGCCGAGACTACCCGCATCGCTGGCGTCTGTGAGAGGTGAAGCCGCTGCGCGAAGCGACGAGGGCGACGCAGCGGAGGCTGCACCAAGCGGGAGCGATCAGCTGCGTACGCTATGCCAAGCGCCGCGTAGAGAGGGCGAAGAACGGGCGGAGAAAGGGCCGAGACGGCGCCAAGACTCAGAGTTGAGTCCGCCTGCCGCGCGCAACTGGCCCGGTTATGCTCGAGAGGCATTCCAGCCGCACCAAGAGGTGCTCGAACTTGGGGGTGGCGCTGAACACGCCCATCGAGGACTCACAGCTGCGCGTTCGCCCACACGACCAACCAAAGCCGCCGAGGCGCCCGGGGCTGCCCGAAGCCTTGGCTTGCCGCTTCCGCCAGAGAAGGACGTGAGGTCGCGATCATGACTGGCGACCATTATTACCGCTCGCCGCGCCACCAAGCACGCCTGCTTCGATCCAATGGCGGTGGTGATACCGACGCCGAGGAGATGTTGCCTGTGGAGCGCGGGTGCGCAGAGCCAACACATGGCCGGATCGCCGCAAGTGGACTGTACCGATCATGGACGTTTCCACTCACCGGGGCGAAGGGCGCAAGCGTGACGAGCTTGACTTTGGCGACGGCGATCGATGAGCCGGGCTACCGTGCTTTTTTTGTTTTATCTTCACTTGACTTTTATCGCGTTTGTGCACCAAAGAACTTTGAACATTTCTTGGTTAAAATTACACGTGTATGCCGCGTTGTTTGTTGCTTCTATCGGTGAACTGCGCCCGTAAAAAATCCTTTGGACAACTTTTGGATGAACATTAGATGTTTTATCGTTATTCATATGTTTGCTTGTTAGACGGCCGCTATTTGATTTAGCAAAAAACGCTTTTGAAAACACCTAATTCAGGTAGCGTTTAAGTCCTGCCAAGTGGATTCATGTGCCCGCCGTGATCGCAAGCATAGATTATGCGACCATAAAAGGTAGGTGAAAACGGCTCTTAAATCGAACAAGGAACGCAAGACACAAAGAAGGCCTTAGCGGCGAAGCTTCGCTGCCGAGATTATCGCAGTTTCAACCTTCCGAACTTAGACCGATGATCGCCTCAAAATGTACTACGGCAGAACGCGGGCGAGACAACAAGTTCTGGCGTTTTAGGCAAGCAAAGACTTAACGGAGACGACCAATGTGCTTCATAGAGCCAACCCGAGGCGCATTTAGCCGTAGGAGTGCCGGTGTCTAACCGACACTCCGATGACTTGGTCTTCACGGACGTTAACACTTTAGCACATCTTCTTTTATCATGGGGAGCCGTTGGTTTCCAACATTTGCGATAACCACGCCGTAGCTTGACCCATCTTAGGACATAATCGTAAGGAAATGGCCAAAAACGCGATAAAGCGCTTATCTTATTTCATATGCCGCATGATGAGCGGCTTGGAATGGAGCGCCGACATAGCAAGTACTGGGCATCGGGCGAAAATTTCAAGCCATTGGGTGACCACCTTCCGAAGGCCGGGCGCACCAAGAAATGGGCAACAAAGCAAGACGTTGGAGCCCAGGCGTAGCACTGGGCACTGGCAGCGCTAATTTCAAGCCGATTCAGGCATCGAAGCCTTAATGGCTCAAGGCCAAAGTAGCACGTTTGAGCGCTTGGATAGCAACTCAAGAAGACGGGCGAAAGCCCCACACATCGGGCGACCAACGAAGACGCGAGGTCTCTTTCGAGGAAAATATGCTAACATTTTTATGCTTATCCTCAAGGCATGTGATGACTCACACCGAAAGGTGAGTAAACATCCGAAAGTATACGCAAGGTAAGCTCAAGACATTCTAAGTCCTGGAAGATGAAGTGTCTCGCTCACCTCGCTTGGATCCTAACTCCTTGTGAAATGCCAAGAATCGAGCCGCGGTGGCCCCCAAGCAATGAAGCTCGGGGTGGCATTAGTCGACGGCGCCATATGGTGACGACCAATCGGTGCTTCAGGAACCAACCCGAGGTGTGCAAGCGAGCTGCGTCACGAAGACCGTGCATCTAGCCCGCTCCTACCGCCCGAGCTAAGTATACACAATAGCGAGATCGCTATGGACTTCACGGCGAATTAGCAAACGACGCGAACCCGCCGACATTCATGCGCATAATTGCCACTCAAAGTACAACGAAGAGAACAATAATGGCGAAGCAAAGAGTTTTTTCTACATGAATTTCATCGACGCCAAATGCCAAGATCACCAGAGAGGGACGCATTTCGAGGCTAACTCGAGCAAGTCACTGGTGCTTACAATTCCCTTAAGGATAGAACTTTCGAAGCAGCTCGATGTTGTAGGAATTCGCCACTCTCGCCGCCTCGCTGGCTAACTCGTATCACGCCGAGATCTGAGACCACCTTGAAGGGCCCTCCCATCTGGAGACAAATTATGTAACCCTAATATCGCTCAACTTCAAGGCGAAGACTGAAGTCACCCACCGCGGTGTTCTCTCAGAGACCGGTGGCGTGGTATCGCTTGAGGCTTATGCAGGATAACGCGGCAGCGCAAGGCTAAGTTCGATCCGTGACTCTCCTCCAGAGGTTTACTCTTCTCGCCGAGGTCTTCTTGGTCTTCCTCATTGAAGGCGGAGACGCTAGGGCGAGCGAGCTGACTCGGGAGGGGAGAAATAAATTTTACGCCATACACCAAGAAGAAGGGTGTCTCACCGGTCAAGACGGGTTGGGCGTGGTACGAAGCTTACCACAAAGACACCGGAGTTCTTCCGCCCATCTTGCACCCCGCTTGTGGAGTCGATCAAACGCCTTGTCTTGAGGCCCTTCAAGACAGGCGCATTGGCGCTGCTTCGCTGGACCATTGCTCATGGATGGGCCACCGGGTTAAACATACCTTGGTGCCCATTTCTTCATAGAACTCCTCCGGGTTGGTGGTGCCATCGTGATTTCCATGGATGTCGGCGAAATCTGCTTGCCACACCACGTGGCGCAGCTCGGACGAGAAAGCTCGGCACCCGACGCCAGAGGGAACTCAACCGCGACGCGGGGAGCCGGTCCGAGACCGCCCCGAGCAAGTAACTGTTCCCGCTGAGTCGGAGGAGTGATCCTCCTCCTGGTCCGGAATGAGAGCCTTGGAAACTCTCAACCACGGAGACTATCTGCTTCCCTGGCGGCGCGCGGGGGGGCGGCGCTGCAAGCGGTCGCTGGTTGTCATCGCCGCGCTCGGGCGTTTTCATCCAGCGCGACCTATGTCCCCTACTCGGTCATCGCAGAACCGGGACCGGCGCCGCTTTCGTCCGGCCCGGCCATTGCCGACAATTTTTGCCTGGGCGGTGGACACACAGGTGCGCTTCAAGATATGCGCCTCGCACTACTGCACTAACGGTGCTCGCCAGTCGGGGCCTCACTAAGCCGGGCAAGGCCCACGAGACCGGCGATGCCTCGGCCACGAGTGGCGGAGAGTTCTCGCAAGTTCCACCGAGGGTGGTCCAAGAGGAGACTGACAGCATGTAGTTCTCTGAGCTGGGTGACCGCCTCCATGGCAAGCCGGCCACACAGAGGCCCCACCGATCCACAGTGAGCAAGCAGCCGCCACCTCAAGGCGGGTCGTGGTGATCCTCCGATCGGCGAGACCGGAGGCGCCTCAACACCACTCACCCCGCTTGATCTTGGCGAGAGCTCGCCATCTCCAGATGCGCGGACTCTACTATCGAGCAAAAAGAACACCGAAACTTCACCGGGAGTTGGCCGAAAAGCCAACCACTAGCCCCCACTCGGCGCGCTCTGCCGGGCGTGATTCCACTGCATGTGCAGGCCGTGATCTACAGACCGGTTTTGTTCTTTGGAGGGCGGCTCTTCCGGCGGGCTAATCGAGAGGGCTTAAAACCTAGAGGGCTCCCACGCGGAGGGTTTCTGGCGTCTATGAACTAGGAAGAACAAGAGATTTTACTGTGTTCGTGCCTCCTTGTGAGAAGGGTAATAACCTTACGCCCCGCTAGATTTCAGATAGGATGTTTTGAGCCAAGATGAAGTTCTTGAGTTACAAGTTCTTCCGCTAGCTTTTTCTAGTATTGCTTGGTCGATTGATCCAGGATCTCATCCCCCTCTTCCCCATGCACCCGAGGGCCCTATATAGACCAAAGCACGGGTAGGTACAAGGAGGGTCATCATGCTAATCTAAACGATTTAATGCTCCTTCCCGTTGTCCTGCTCCTCCAAATCATTAAATGCCTACGCTGCGTTTTGCCCGGGTCCGATGGGACCCCTTCGCGATGTAGGTGAGAGGCGCCGAGGAATGGGCCGATGCGTAAACCTTGTAACCGGATAAGCTCGCTGGGGCGGCACTCGCTATTCGACAAGGTACGGCGGCGAAGGAGCCTTCGAGGCGGCCACCATGCGCCACTTTTTGCCTTGCGGCGGAAGCAAGCGAGGCCTCGCCAATCGCCGCCACTCCGCCACGTACATCGGCGCGCGCGAAGCGGGCGTTTACCGCTGTCGGGCGCCACGGACCGACGCTTTGCCGGCGGCCGCGATCGCTTCGCCTGATTGCTCGCCGCCACGTGATCGGGCGCCGGCGGCGGGCGTGCCGCCGCTCCGCTCGCGGGCGCTTACACCGACGATCGCCGGCGGGCCGCGACGCTTACCCCGGATACCCGCCGCCACGTGATCGGCGCCGCGAAGCAGGCGTAGCCACTTACCTGCCGGCGCCACGTGGACCGACGCGTGGCCGGCGGGCCGTGATCGCCGCTCGATTGCCGCCGCCACGTGGATCGTGACTTATATGCGGTGGAGAGGGTACTTAGCGTATAGGCACGTACCTGTCACACGTGATAGCAGAAGGAAGTCGATTTCAGATGACTAGAGAGCTTGAAGGTGTGAAAATGATAGTGGGGGCTGCATATTTCTAGCATGGTGGAAAATCTAAATTGGCAGGAAGAGGATTTTGAAGGGCATGAATAGTTAAAACACATGATGCACACATCAAAATATTACGATGCAATAAATGCAATAGTTTCTTAATGAGGAGTCTAGAGTAGCTGATGGAATGCAAGCTGATGAGCAAGATTTTTGGTCGATAACAAGTTATCTCCCAAAATGGGGGGCATATGTTTGCACCAAAATTTGACAAATGTGGTTAAAATCGATAGTCCAGAGTCAACGGGATATGACTAGTATATGGTTCAAAAAATATTTGGAAACAGAAGGGATTGTTAAGGAAAAACCATCTGGATAGAGGCTGATACAAATCAAACTTCGCAACATGTTGTAATAGAATTCAATCAGCCAATTGATGTAAAAGATAGATGTGGGCAGGCAAAGAACGACAACAAAAAAATCAATCAACCCGCATTTACTTTCATCTATTTTTCTATTGACTAGAAGTAGTTCTGTAATCTAGTTTTCCTATAATTCAATTTTGAACAATAAAGTTGCACAACGCCGATTATTGATCTTCATCAATTACGCCCCTGGGTTCGATTCTCTGACCTTGCTACGCATCCCCTTCTTCACAGTATCTACCTATATTCTCTGATTAGTCTTAATCTGCTAATTGGATTTACCCGTTACCTTTGATTTGATTGGATTTTAGCTAGTCAAATCTAAGCCAATCGCCTCACAAAATTGGCTTCAAGCGAACTTTATATTTTTCTTTACCGATTGTAAGGTCAAATCTGTTGGCACGCTCTGAACCAGGTGTTCTTCTGGTGTGCTGTCGCTAAAAAACCTAGTACAAGTTAGACAACTCTTGAAACAAATCAAGAGGTAAGTAACCAGCAGCCATCTACCTTTCATTCATATTTTAATATTTATGCAACTTTTAAAAAGTGATGCATAGAAGCACCTCCTGTGAAGCAAACATCCAAAGCTGATTGCAAACTACAACCATGTAAATTAGTATTGAGTTATCTAATCAATGGTGAGAGAATAGGACGTAGTGGTCATCAAGGTTCTTACAACTAGGGCCGATTTCAGAAAAGAGAAATTTTATAGTGGAGAACATAGATAGTAAGTAGTGGTAGTAGAAATCAAATCTAATTATCCATTCCTCAAGGGTGTTTTAGACTTTTTCGATCCATTCATTAGGGGTATTTTAGATTTTTTCTAATTCATTAACAGTTTTGGATTCACCGAATACCTGGTGATCTTCAGAGGCTTGTTATTCATTCATGCGCTATTCATTAGGAATTTAGGATCATAGGACGTGTTTTACAGTAGAGGACAAATAGCATGACAGAATTTCTTACCCTTTTACCCCTCTGAATTTTACTACCAATACTACAAGTGGTAGTATAACTAGATCTAAATTGATTTCAATCGTTAGTTTCAAAGGAATGGACATCATATATTCATTTTAATCCACTATAAAAGAGCTCTTCAGAAAATGGTAAGTTTTTCGCCAGTTTTTAGGAAAAAAATTGAGGCAGTTTGCAACTTCAATTTCAAATTTGAAATATGTTAGTCTCTTATTATTGTGACCCGAATTCACCAATTCGAACCCACTATGTTTACTCTACTAGTCTCAGGATGAACGCTAGTGCATACAGCTCGATGTTGGTAAGTATCACATCATACACAGCGATAAGAATAATATGACTCCGTTTATTGATATAACTAAGTGTATGATCTTATGACCAACTTACATTATTAAGCCACGTAGAGCTAGACTGAAAATAAAAGTTAAGAGCAATGCAGCGGAAAAAGTAGAAGATGCCTGTGACTCATCAGTTCACCACAGGCGACTAACAAGGCTTAGGCCTAGTGACTCGCATCCACGTGGAACTCCTCCTCCAACGAAGATGATGACTCCTCAATTGTTGATTTGTTGGTGATTGCAAGGATGAGTATAATAGCAATGAACAAGTTGTGTACAGAATGCAATTCTAACATAGCTATATACATGGATTATTTCAAAGGAATGGCTTACATGGCTTATTTGCAGTAAAGCAGCATTTATGAACAAGTACGATACATAGATTACAAAGATAGTAAAACAAATAATAGTGATAGATTCAATATTTCTAACCCTAAGCCAAGTTTCTAACCATAAGCCAAGTTTCATCCTTCCACATGGCATCCTCCCATTCTCTTTAGTTTTCCATGTTATTAACTAACCCTTGATTGTAATTCTAGAGCTATGCTCAATACCGTGAGCACGGCTATCTGAATAGATTTAAACTCTGCAGAGGTTATGCACTTTATCCGTATGATACAACCATACACCACATAGGCGAGTGATCATAACAAAGCCTTTACAATGCCTCGTCTTAATCCAGTAACACCCGCTGAGATTTTAACACCGAAGGGCTAGACCACCACAATAGGGCACCCCTCTTGCGTCATGTGAGTTTATTCGCGAACCCTGTAACATCCCGAAAATCCTAGGAAAAACAAATTATAAATATTTTGAATTTGAATAATATTATTTCTGAGTTTCTTGGCATCATTTATTTTAATTTGATTTCTTTGGATTTTTGTGTTGTGAGAATAATCAAATAAAAGAGAAAGGAGAATAGAAAATAGTAAAAGGCAAAATGGAAAAAGTAAAAAAATTTGGAAAAATTACCATCCAAACCCTAGGCCTGCAGTAAAATCATTTTTTCCCACAAATAACTTTTTTTTGCGCGGCCGTTTCTCCGTCTTTTCAACTGCCACCACCTCCTATAAGAGCGTCCCGGCATCCTCTACCCGGTGCCCACATCCTCTCTCAGTATCTCCACTTCAATCTTTCAGGAGCTCGAAGAAACCGACGTCGGTCGTCCTCCGTCGACATCGCCACGGCAACTTTTGATCCGGTGAGGCGATTGCAATTCCGTTCATGTCATGGTGTGCACATCGTCGCCACGATCAAAAGCCCTCAACCAAATTTACATTTCATTGTAGGACGGCGGCGAATTTCCTGGTCAAAGTTTCCGATTGGAGCTCCGTTCGTCGACGATTTCTCTCACTCCGGTGATCCCCTCCAAAATCCGGCATCACTGCTAGGTTTGTGTTGTTGCGTTCTATGTGATGCTCACTTCCTCTTTGCTATTGCATGCTCCAAAATTTTTTTTATTGGCCATCGTTTGCTTCTCATTTCGCCATAACTCGAAGCGAGCGGATCTCCGTTATAGAATCCGAATCTCTCATCATCCGGTGAACTTTTTCTCCAATCCAACATAGGATCTCTCCGCTCTTTCCGAATCCGCTACTCCCTGCCACCTCCGCCGGCCTCAAATTTTACTGGAGCTTTCTCTAAGTGTCACTTACATCTAGTAAAATCAGATTTTTAATTTGATTGGCAGAGCTCCGCTGACAACCGTTTCTTCGCCAAGTCCAGCGGGAGGTTCAAAAGGCTCGTTCTCTTCCGTCGTAACCCCAAATCAAGTGATTCAAAGTTCTAAATTCATCTAAATTTATCCTCTATTTGGCAGTATTTTTATTATAATTTTTAGTTTCTGTTTATTTTATTTTATTCATTTCGTGCACCGTTTTGCGCGTAGCCGAAGAAATCGCCGCAGCCGTCGACGCTGTCACCGAACCTCAGGACTTTGATATCCTCGCTGACCAAGGCAAGTTCCCAGCTAAGTTTTGCAAGTTCCTAGCAAATTTTTGCAAGTTCCCTTGAAGCATGTTGATCCATGTTTTCAAATGCTTTACAAACTTGCATGCTATGTTGATTACAAATATATATATATATATATATATATATATATATATATATATATATATATATATATTATGATAGATTGTAATTAAATACCTTGTTAATATGTAGGCTTGCTACATATTAAATCATCTGTCTTTTGGCTGCCCTAGAATGATTAATTATGTTATAAATGGCTTGACACCTTTTTTAGTATAGTAGTAGTGCTTAGTTATGCTAAATACTATTTGTATGTTTAATTGAAGGCTTGTCACATGAAGTTCTGAATGATTGAGTGAAAATATTATTTTAAAAGGGTAGTTGGTGCTTCCAGTTTGGTAAAATAAAAGAAAAAGATTTGGTATTTAAAAACTTGAATAGGGTGGAAGGTTGCATGGGGGGTGCAGAATGCATAAGACTCGGGTTTGAGTAAGTACCACCCTAGTCACCCTAAGGACCGATCCCTTGTGATTGGCAAACAATGTACAACAGTACGGCCGTGGGTTTCGGTATGGGACGGGCCTGGCCGAGTAGCTAGTGAAAACATAATTAAGGCATGCCAGATGGTGGAGTAGGCGTGGTTGGAGCCACAGGAGTCCTACAGGCGCAAGAGGGGGCTTCCATTATGGTTGTAGCCATTTGGCGGTGAAACCTCAGTGGGCGTGACTTAGTTAAGATGTAGCTAGAGAAATGGCTTTGTGATTTTTACTTGGGGTTATATGCCAAAGGAAGTGTATGACCAAAAAGAGTGAAATATCTCTCGCGGGTAAAGCATGCAAACTCTGCAGAGTAAACAAACTATTTGAATAGCCGTACCGACGGTCAAGGGTGGACAAAGGGCATTGTCACATGGTAGATTTTCCCTATTTGGTTTCAAAATCATATTTTTATAAAATGAAGCATGGTTGGAGCCGTGAATGTTTTGGTTTGATAAAAGTCCGTGGTTGGAGCCACAAGAAAAAGATTTCAAAAGAAAACCACGGTTGGTGCTGTGGAAAAGTATTCTTGAAATAAAACCATGGCCGATGCCGTGAGTTGGTTTATGTTTTGTTTTTCCATGGTTGGAGCTGTGTCCTGAAAAGTTTGAAACTCTCATTTCTTAAAAGAAAATACCTTTGAAAACTGCTCTTCAAAATTCTAGGATAAAATCTTAAAAATTGGCTTTTTGGCAAATTAACCAATTCCTTCCCTTGAATTAAACTACATACTATATTTTTTTTCGGACTTGTTGAGTATGTTGCATACTCACCCTCTCTTTTCATTGCGGGGCTGCTTATTCCATAAACCAGATCAGGAGATCAAAGATAGTTATCCAAGAGCCTACATCCCACCGTTTGACATCTGCGATGAAGGCTTTGAAGAGGAGGATCATCCAGACGTCTAGGATCACGTTTTCTCTAGTCTTTGCCTGTGGTGTTTTGGACTTCGCTTCGTTAAGTTTATTTGCCAGTTTAATGTTTCCGCTGCTGTATGACCTACGGGTCCAACTCTTGTTATAATGGGCCATGTCGGCCAGTACTCTGAATTAGATTTTTATTTATCGCATGGTTATGGTCCATACTGCTATGATCTGTGTGTACTAGCTATTGATCAAGGGATTAGTACAGGTAAACACAGCTAGGGCCCGTATCCTTGTTGCGGGTTCCGACAACTCCGGCTTTGCCGCACCCATAAACTTCTCTGTGCAGGCACTGGTTCACATGGTGAGCTCACACCCAGAGCAGGCTCCATCCGCGTGATTCCTTCGGCTATAAGGGCTACTCTCGGTTCGCAAGGCAAGGCGCCACATCTTTCCTCTCCCTCTCCTTTGTTTCCCTGAGCCGAAGCACCTCAATCCCGCCATGACCAGAGCTTCACCAAAAGGGGAGAAAAACTAAAATTCGGCCGAACCGATCGAGAATTTCCCAATTCCTTCGATTATAAGCTCCCTCTTACACCACTGAACCCCGGCCGCACTTCAACTTCAACCCATCTCATGCAAAAGCTTGTCGCCCCCATAGGCCTTCTTCTCTAACTCCAGTCATGCGGTGGCAAGTTGCCTCGGCCAATCTCCACTTTGAGCAAGTGCGAAAACGGAATCCCCGTGACCCCTGAAGCTCAATCCGCTACGCATCTGAGCCCTTGCGCCCTCATTTTCCATCCCAGCCGATCACCATTTGCACCACCGCTCGAGCTCAGCTACAACTCGCCTCAGGGCAACACTGGCCAAATCGGTACCATCCCCAGGTTCATCTCGCCGAGATGATCCTCATGGTGTCCTTGGTTTCTGCTGGAGAGTCGTCGGAAAGCCTTCGCCGGCTAGCCCTACCCACACCTCTACTCTTTCTCACTACCACGCGGGCCCCATCTGCCAGCGACGTAAGGTAAGCCAGTTCAAAAAGCCGAAGATGCTTTCCAGTTGTGAAAGCATATTTCGTCTTTTAATTGTATTTCCAATTCGATCAAGTATTCAAACAATAATATCTTTCACATTTTTAATCCAAATAAGATGGAATAAAATTATATATTCAACTAAAATCAGTAAGATCCTAAATATGCAAAAATGTTCAAATTTTGAACTTCAAAAATTTATTTGAATTAAATATTGCTAATAACCTCATTATGGTCTCGTAATAAAAGTGGTGCACAATGAAGTCATAAAATAATAAAATAAGTTATTATATGATGCTAAGATCAAGATGAATTCAAATATATAAAAATATTTAATTTTTGAATTATAGAACAATTATTAAAAGTTAAAATGGTATAAACACACTATCATGGATACTATTGAGCATACGAAAGATATAGCTTCTAAAATAATAAAATAAATGCTTATATGTTTCTAGAATTATAATAAGCTTAATCATACAAAGATATTTAATTCTTGAACTAAGATTAATATATTTGTTTTGTAACCATTAATAAACCCTAGTACGATCATTTGTATGAATAACAACATAATATCTCATAAAATGATAAAATCATTTGTATAAAGTTCCTAAAATTAGTAGAGGCTTATCCAAGTAAAAATACCTAGAATCAAACTTAGTTTTCATGCTTTGAACAAAAGAAAATGGAAATGATAGCAGTAATTAAATTTATAATCTATTGCGGTTAAAGTTAGGATAATGCAAAAGTAGCTTCAAAACACTCATAGAACCATCCCCTGCTGATTCCAAAAAAATGAGTTAAGAATCCTGTATGGTTTAGTCACAAGCTTAAAATGAAGCTTGATCCGATTTAATACTGCCGTTGTGGTCATTTAGGCTATTTCATCGATCAATAAAATAACTCGTTTAAATACTAAAACGTATAAAACTAGTTTAGAAACACTCTTCAAAGTTCACTCTACAATATTCTAAAGAAACAACCTTATTTCATCAAGATTTTCATATTAATCCTATTAGCTCAAAACCCTTAAGTGTTAACCATTCATTTACCTTTTGCCGATGCCACATAGTATAGTCTTGATGTGTCGCATAAGTCTTTTCGGCAATAAGTTTAATGTTTCGTCCAAATACTAAAACTTATGAAATTAGCTTAGGAATGCCCTCCAAAGTATAGGCTGCCATCATATAAATAAATAATCTTATTTTGTCATGATTTGCGGATAAATCCTGTTAGCAGAATAGCGTAACTCATTATGAACTCTGAACTTCATTATATGAATAGTTGAACTTGGTAGTAATAAGGAAACCTGTAATTAAGTTATTTGTATCGCCAGAACTTTCTCATATATCATGGAAATGATCTCAGTAGCCTAAATCAATAAATCTTGCCTGCGCGAAGCTAATTCTATTCGAAATCAATTAACAATAAGGCCTATTCGTTTATATTCTAATATGATCGCTTAAGCCTTTTCATCAGTTCGCATAGTATCTCGTCTAAAAGCAATTTAGGTAGAGAATAGTCTAGAAATGATCTTTAGGTTATAACCTATAATAATCTAGAAAATATTCTTATTTCATCTTGCTTTGAATCTGAATCCTAATAGAGCAAAACCCGTAAGTAATAAAGTTTACCCAAATCATATTATAAATAGTAAAATTAATGAACCTTGCAACTAATGATTAATTCTATTAATCCAACCAATTTTTACATCTTGAATTCATAAAATAAAACTAGTAAATTCATAAAGAGCAATCCCTATTCTTGTGAAGAGTTTTATTTGTTCTTGCTATCTATTTTCTTTTTGCCCTTATTGCAGTTAGTTTATTTGCTTTATTTCCATTGATCGACGTGTTGAACTTGACGTCTCCGATTCCGTCATCGCCTTCGTCATCTTCGACCCCATCTTCGTCGTAAACAAGGATTAAGCAAGGCAAGCACCCCTTTGATCATATTGATCCCAGCATTCAATTTTCCTTTTGTTTATCAAATGGTTTCATAGATGCGTTTATCTTATGTAAATTCACTATTTTGTGGCCAGTAGATATACCTGTTGTCTCATGAACCTCCCTTGATAATTATGGCCATGTGAACCTTGATGACCATAGATTAGGGATAGGCAATACTTAATGTCATCATGGGTATATGCGATCATACTAATCATGCTTAGCCATGCTTTAGAATCATCAACGTAAATGATCAAGATCAAAGTTTGTTTCCTGCGAATGTTTGGAAATGGCACTGTTGCTTGCTGGTATTTTGATTAAAAACCCAAAATAAAACTATGGTTTTGACGCGTGTGATTTTTGGCAATAGCCGGGTGTGCAAAGGGAATTGCACGTAGTGTAGGGTGGAGTATCTCCCGTGTCAGATTAAGGACCGAGCAATGGGACGCTATAGATCCAAGATTTTCGTGCAACCACAAGGGCTATTTATGGGGTAGCCTTAGCCTATTAAGTTATTTAGACATGGCTTTGCTCTCTGGTAGGCGGGAGCTAGCAGAAGCATCCTGTTCTGGATTGCTTGTGAGGGGCTTCCACACAATTCGTGTGGGTAAATGCATACCGGTGCAACGATGTACGCCTTGCCATGAACAAAAACGGTGTGTGTTGCGTGAAAGTAACCACGTCTTGTGTGTGTGTTTCTATTTCTATGGAGAGGGTTCACGTCCTGGGCTGGATCAAAGTCATGTTTAGATAATGTAACGGTTATTTATGATCTCCTTGATGATGCACCTAAGGAAGTGTGTTGGACAAGAGGTTGATCATTCCTTATGGGTAAAGCTGTACACCTCTATAGAGTGATATATCTAATCAATTAGCCGCGTCCGTGGTCATGGGCATTTGGTGAAATCATTCCATTGCTAGACTTTGGTATTTTCTAAAAATGGCTTTTGGTTTGAATTGGTTTTGCATCTATGGCTTTATGTCAAAGGGTTGGCATTGATGGATTTCAGGAATTGCGTCATTCGTCGCTCACGTCATGGATGACTGTGAGTGTTACTTATGCTTTACTTATTGAATATCAATCAAACATGCTCTTAGATATTCCAATGCAAATAATTTAATTTACAAATTTAATTTCGCTTTATGCAAATTAGCTATATGTCGACAATCGGAATCGCCAACCGCAAGAAGTGAAATGGGGGGTTAGTGAAGACCAGGGCCCGAACAGAGCTTGGCTCAAGCGCAGGAAAGGATCCGAAGTGCCGAAGGTCGAAGCTAGGCGATAACGAGCGTGAGACGAAGTTTTAGACTGGTTTGAGCCCCTGAGAAGGTAATAGCTCTACTCCAGTTGCCTTGCGGCGGTGATCTTTGTTGTTTTCGTGTACAGAAGTGTGTTACAGCTCAAGCTTTTCAATGGCTATGTCTAATGCTCGAGCTCCGTGTCTTTTCTCAGGCTGCACCTGGCATTATATCCTCCCCGCCTGCAACGGGCGGGAGATATTCTCGGATAGTGGCCTTCATGCACGTTGTGGACTGGTCAGCAACCGCTCCGGACTTGATGCGCACGCCTGCTTCTCCCCCGCGATTCGAATCTTGGCAACCGTGAGTCAAATGCACGTTCCGAATCCAAAGAGGGAACTGCGGGCACGATCAAGAGCCGACCCGAGCTCGAGGTCGTGCGGACGCCGTGCTCAAGGGCACACGCGCTCTTGGTCGCGCGCCTTGATGCATGCCCAGGTCGTGGTCGGAGCCTCCCGAGCCTGGGACCCGACCTTGCGCTGACCGGCCAAGGGTTGTCCCAGCCCTCGTCACTATAGTAGCCTCCTTTGACTTGTCCTGCATTTATGCATTTGCAAATACCACCTTTATGTCTTGCGGAGTACGAAAGTACTCACCCTTTCTTAACCTATTGCTTTTAGGGGGTAAGTCAGCAAAGCTTCGAAGGTTTGTTTTCATCGCGGGATGAGGAATCTTCTTTGTTGTGATCTTTCTAGGGATTTATACTTCGTCAGTTGCCTGTGGGTTTGGATAGGCACACTACAAGTATTTGCTTCTTTTGTTGCTATATATATACTCTGAGTATGTGCGTGATAGCTACTGATTGAGGGACTAGTACTGTATGCAAATTAGATTCTCATTTTGGCGTTTTATGCCAAAATGGGGGTCGCTACAAACCCGACTCACACTACCACAAGCAGTACTAAAGCTAAGAGCCTAAGACATTGCAAATTAGTCAGCTAGGCTACCCTATAACAGACATGTGGTTGCATCATTGACGCTGGTAAAAGGCTCGCATGGTTAAGTCCTTTAGGGTGATCAAAGAGAGACTTCCACATACCCTCTGCCCATCGGGCCCACCTTGGCACACTTGTCCGTTGCCACTTGCTTCAATCTAAGTGATTACCAACCCAGTTGATTACCAAGCGCCACGTGCTATCCACAATTTAGCATCGTTGCATAACATCCCTTGTCACAACAACTCAATCTCATCGTGTGATCACACATGACACACAAGTTCATAACATCGTTCCATATGCCATTAGTTAAGATTAATTCTCAATGATTCAAGTACGTGTTATGATGTGGCATGGCTAAGCAAACTATTACGATCTAAGAATCCCATGTTGACTTTAATATCAATCAACCAT
Source organism: Guadua angustifolia (assembly GCA_036346375.1). Lineage (NCBI taxonomy): Eukaryota > Viridiplantae > Streptophyta > Magnoliopsida > Poales > Poaceae > Guadua > Guadua angustifolia. The sequence goes on from CM070506.1 coordinate 2,444,041, forward strand.
AGTGAACCAATCTAGCGTGACAATATATCATGACATACAAACCACAAGGTAGGGTATAGATCAAAAGGTATGATAGCTAAGTCCCAATTTAGATCGAAAGCATTTGTACACATGAAATAACGTGCAATATGGTAAAGCAAATTAGCAACTTTATAAATATAGGTTCAACATGATAAAAGCACAACTTGCCTTGGCAAAGGTCCTGGTCTTACTTGGTAATCTAATCTTGAGTTGCCAAATCGTTCTCCGTTGCGTCGCACAACTCAACGTCTACACAAATCGAGAGAGAAAAACAAATAAATACCCAAAAAAGAAAAAAAAAAATCTAAAAATCAAATAAAATTTACCATTAAATAGATCTCAATTTTATAAATTTTTAAAATTTTGAATCACCTCCATCGGAGTTCGTATGAGGGAGAACGAGCTCTCGAAAGATTCAAAAATTATAAAAATCAGAAAATTAGAAAATCGAATAATATCCGAATTATTTTTAGAAAAGAAATCTGATTTATTGCATCATGCTGATGTTAGCACCGAATCGAGTGAATCAGAAGATGCCACATGGCTCGACATTGTGCTATGGACTCGGTGCACCGTCAAGACAGGTCTACCGTTGACCCATGGCACTATGCCGTGCACTAAGTGATGTCATTACCGACGTCACTTGCCATGTGTCATCATCCAATTGGCTCTGCTCATGCTGTGATCTGGTCCGCATGGCATAGATCTAATGGCCACCAGTCAGGTTCTTACGCGGTGCAATCCAGAGCATCTATCTTCGATCCAACGGTGATCGTTTACCCAAGATGTTCACTGTTTTCCATTGCAACGTTGCTTGATTTGAGGTGTCAGTGGGGAATCCGATGGCTCTAAAGCTTCCTGACATGAATGGCAGCATGGCGACAAGAACCTTCATTGGACACGAGGACGACGACACGGGCCACGGCACTCCGGCTACTCAACGACATCAAGGGACGGTGTAATCGACTCGGCGAACGTCAACCAAATGGCGACGATTGGAAGATGCTCTTTATTATGACTATCCATCCATGCTGTCTATTCTCGATCCAACGATCGGCGAGTTTTGGGTTTCACATCTCCTCGTTAAATCCTGACTGTTCCTCGTTGATCCAACGGTGGCTTCTAGAAACTGGGCCAATGGGCCGCACAGCGCATGGGCCAAGCGTGCACAGTGCTGCGCTTCGGCCTAGTATTGTTCGGACAGATTTACCGGGTTTTTTATTTAAAATAATTAATGGAATTAGTTTGTTTTATTTTTAGAAATAAAAATACTAGGAAAAATCCAAGAAAAATCTCAAAAATACTTTGAGATATTCTGGACTCAAATAAAACTTTATTTAAATTTTATCTATATTTAATTATTTTTCAATAAAAGGCCAATATACTTAATTTAAAATAATTCAAATAAATCCCAAAAAAATCCAATAAATCTAGAAAATTCATAAAAACTCACAAATTGCAATAAAACCCTAATAATTAATAACAAAGAGAAAATTTTGGGATGTTACAAACCTCCCCCTAACAGAATCTCGATGATGAGATTCAGGGCTATCTAGGGAACAGGTTTGGGAATTCTGACTTCAGATCCTCTTCGCGGTCCCAGGTTGATTCGTTCTCTTAGTGATTGCTCCATTGAACTCTACAGAAGCGAACAGACTTGTTTGTGGTTATCGGACCCCGAAAAAACATCTCTGAAATCCTCTATGTATCTTGTACTAGTCCATGAAAAGCTAGTACACAAAGCAAAAATATTATCACAACATATCCAACGTGTTTTATTAATAATTAGAGTTTACAATAATTATGGCACGCATGTTAAATAAAAGATTACAACGGAAGCAGAATAAAACCACAGGCAATCAACTAGGGCAACGGCCTAGTTATCTTGGTCCTCACCATCGTAGAGATACTCCTCTAAAAAGATAGAGTAAGCAAGGGTGAGTACAAAAGTACCCCACAAGTCACACAGTAAATGCAATATCAATGAAAGGTCACAAAGGAAGCCATAATATAGTTCATTTGAGAATAAAGCAATATTTCAAATACAATAATAAATTTTCAATGCGTAATTGATATAGTAAAAATTGAGTTTTAATCAAATTTTCAGCACGGGCTCCAACCCGGAGTTTCATTCCAAATTTTCCCATGTGGATTCTCTCCACATATAAACCACTTTTTTGAAAACATTTTGAAATCCAAAGCCTAGTCTGTGAAAGGCTTGCTCGGCACTCCCATGACTGCGGGCGCAGCTAATTGATTAGTTTTACACTCTGCAGAGGTTGTACAACTTTACCTACAAGACATGATTATCTCCTTTCGCTCAAGTACACATTTCTTTTGGTGTGTCGGCATAGAAAATCACTGGCTAGGCCCCTATAAAGCTTCATGCACGTAGTCATACCCGCTAAGGTTCCACCGCTGGTAGGGTTAAAACTTCCTAGTCCAGAAGCCCCCTTTAGCGCCGAGTGGCAGCCTTACACCCACTGCCGCTTTCACCCTAATGGCACAATTGTCCATGGCATGTCGCAATATGGATAGCCAGATCTGTCCCATTCTAGATTTGTGGTAGTACGGTAAGGCTTTACATTCAGCATAACACAGACCGGTCCTTAATTGATTTGGCGAGCTTTCACAACCCTTGTGCCTCACGCACCCACCAGTCAACCATTCTCGCCCGGTCTAAATCACATTTTCACATTCTTTTGAATAACATCATCTTTCATAACATCCCATGGTGCACCGACACCAAGGTATAACTTTATTTTCAACATAAATCTTGTTTTGGCATAAATCCCCAAAAAGTCACAAATTCATGTCTAAGCATGTCTAAGCTATTTACTATATAGCACTAGTTAATACCACAATAATTTATCAATCAGTGATATTTTGCTCTAAGGTGATAAGGAATGAATATTTCAAAGTCGATTGAGGTCATAATAATTAAAAGTAACTAATCATTTAAAATTGGGATTTAAATTACATTGATAAAACTATGCATGCAATAATTTAAATCAAAATATAATTTTAAAACTAGGATCAACATACTCAAGGGTGTGACTTGCCTCAGACGAAGGGTTGATGCCCGAGATCGTCGACGGCGAATCATTCTAACTCTCAGAAATCTACACGCGAAAAATAACTAATTTCAAATAAAATCCAAATAAATTCAATAAAATAACAAACTAGAACTAACATAAATTTTATGATTTTATATGAATTTAGAAAGAAAAACTGAAGCAAAACGGAGTTCAAACGAGCAAAAACAGGCATCAAGAAGATTTATAATCACGTGAGATAATAAAGAAATAATTTTGAATATTAAAATTTTTTTTCCAAATAAAATTTTCAAAATTTTGGAGTCAAAATTTATATTTTCAAAATTTGAGATTTTTCTAAAATTTTTCCTCTATTTATTTTCTTTTTTCTCTCTTTCTTTTCTTTTTCTTATTTTTTTCTTTTTCCTTGGTCAAGGCTGGCTCTCCGTTCACCGATCGGAGAATGGAGGGGAAGGGCGGTGTGCGCTGTAACCACGGCCATGTACTAGAGGGCAAAAGTAGTGGTGGTCGGAGGCAACGAGATGACTAGAAGAGCGCAGCGCGACGATGATTCTCACCTCACGAAAAATGATGAAATGGGGATTTGATGGGGAAAATTGCTTTGAAAGGTTGAGGAGACGACGGGATTGATTTGGAACAAATTTAGAAAGTAACGGTGAAGAAATAGTGGAGAAATTCATGCTCCAATGTGCTCTAATGGAGGGGAGAGAGAGACGCTTATTCTCTGGACTTTGGTTGGAGGTAGGAGAAGCACCTAACAGTGGGGTTCGGTCCCAGTGTCAGTTTTTTTTTTCAAAATTATTTTGTGCTGGGAGAAAAAACACGATCGTAAAAATAGTAAAAAGGTTCTAAAAAATCTTGGAAAAATTCTCAAAAATACTTTAGAATATTTGGGACTCAATAAAATTATTTTTGGAATTTTTCAAATTTTATATTTTTTGCAAAAATTCTTTTTATTGAAACTGAAATTACACAAAAAGAAGACTTTAAAAAAATAGTAAGGTTCCAAATAAATTCCAAATTAAATAAATAGAGAAGCAAATTTTCAGATGTCACAGTGGTTTTGCGCTCCATCGCATCTAGAATCTTGGTTGGCTGCTCCTTGTAGGTCAGATCATCTTGTAACTCAATTGCTTCTAACGGTGTCTGCTCAGTTGGCACTTGGAAAAACTTCTTGAGCTGCGATACATGAAACGTTATGCACTCCTGCCAATGACTGTGGCAACTCCAACTGATAAGCAACCTCTCCTTGACTGCTCAAAATTTTGAATGGCTTGACGAATCTTGGCACAAGCTTTCCCTTGGCGTGAAACCTTTTTACACCTTTAAGGGGAGTAATCTGAGATACACAAAATCATCTGGCTCAAAGCTCAAATCACGATGACAATTGTCAGCGTAACTCTTTTGCCTTGATTGTGCTGTTTCAGCCTTTCTCTGATCATAGCAACCCACTTTTTCGCTTCTTTGAGAATATCAGGCCCAAACACCAAACGCTCTGCTGTCTCATTCCAATTCAATGGGGTACGATAGGCACGACCATATAAATCCTCAAATGGTAACATTTGCAAGCTAGCCTGATAACAGTTGTTATAGCTAATTAAATTATGCATATGACAAACATTTATCCCAAGACATAGCGTGAGCTACCGCACAAGCTTTCAACATATCCTCTAAAATCCGATTAACCCTTTCTATCTGGCCATCTGTTTGCGGATGGTATGCTGTGTTGAAATTTAAGCGAGTCCCCATTGCTTCATGCAACTTATTCAAAAACCTTGAGGTAAATTGAGTACCTCTATCTGACACAATTTTCTTGGGCGCTCTATGCAAATATACAATCCTTGACATGTACAGTTCTACCAAACGATCCCCTGAGTAAGTTGTCTTCACTGGGATGAAGTGAGTGAGTTTGATCAATCAATCAATGATGACCCATATAGAATCATAGCCTCTCTGAGTCTTTGGCAAACCGGTGATGAAATCCATTCTAATTTCCTCCCATTTCTACTCTAGAATCTTCAGTGGTTGCAACAAACCAGCGGGCTTTTGGTGCATAATTTTCACCCCCTAGCATACATCACACAATGCAACATGCTCTGCTACCTCACGCTTCATAATAGGCCACCAAAATCTTCCTTTAAGGTCTTGATACATCTTAGCTTTTCCTGGATGAATAGAATACTTAGAATCATGAGCTTCTTCTAGAATCAATTGCTTAAGCTCCTTATCTGGTACACAAATTCGATCTTTGAACCACAGGTTGCTTTGCTCATCCACAGTGAAATTCTCTACTAAGCCTTCCTCCTTCTTGATCTTGATCTTGCTGATTTTCTCATCACTTCTTTGCCCTTCTATGATTTGATCCTCGAGCGTTGGCTTTACTTCCAGAGCAGCTACAAATCCTTGTGGGACTACCTCCAATCTTAACTTTTGAAATTCTTTGCACAACTCCAATTGATTGCTCGCTACCATCATATTTACACTATGGCTTTTACGACTTAATGCGTCGGCTACCACATTAGATTTCCTGGGATGATAATGGATTCCATCATTATAATCTTTAATCAATTCCAGCCACCTTCTTTACCTCATATTGAGATCCGACTAGGTGAATATATATTTTAGAATCTTATGGTCCATATGTATCTCACACTTATTTTCAATGAGATAATGATGCCATATCTTCAGAGCGTGCACTAAAGTAGCTAACTCTAGATCATGCGTTAGATAATTCTCCTCGTGTGGCCTCAATTGCCATGACGCGTAGGCTACAACCTTACCATTCTACATTAACATACATCCAAGACCTTATCTTGAAGTGTCAAAATATATGTCAAACCTGTTTTGCATGTCTAGCAATACTAACACCTTAACGAACAGAACTGGCGCTCCCGACGGGGATGAACTTGGTCAAATAAAACCTTTCTCGAGCAATTCCTCAATCTGCTTCTTCATCTTGACTAACTCGTCAATCGGCATACGATACGATACGGTCTTTTCGCTATTGGTGTTGTTCCAAACACTAACTCAATAACGAACTCAATATCCTGGTCTAGCGGCATGCTCAGTAAATCTTCAATAAAAACTTCTGGAAATTCTCTGACAACTGGCACATCCTCTATGTTAGCGACTTTTACACTATTGACCAGTAACTTCCCATCACGAACTTCGGTACGAACTTTTACTTTCTTGCCACTAGGGCTTTCTAGAGACACCATCCTTTGACCACAGTCCAAAACAGTTTTATGCTTGGATAGCCAATTATTCTAAGGATGACATTCAAGGTATGGATATCTAACAAGATAAGATTTGCTAGAAACTTTATCATATTCATAAGTAACTTAACTCCCAAACACCCAAGGCTAGACCAAAGTTTAGGTCCTAGAGCATGGACTAAAAGCATACATTTAAGATTATTAACGTCAAATCCAATCTTCATTGCAAAACTCCAAGAAACAAATGAATGCAAAGCTCCAGAATCAAATAAAACTATAGCAGGTACTGAGTTAACCAAGAACTTACCCAGTACGATGTCTGATACCTCTTGATCTTCATCTGCAATGATATGGTTGATCCTACCATGCACTGTTACTTGAGGTGTTGCTCCTTGTCGACGATCGGAATCGCCAACTGCAAGAAATGAAACGGGGGGTTAGTGAAGACCAGGGCCCGAACAGAGCTTGGCTCAAGCGCGAGAAGGATCCGGCAACCAAGGTCGGGCTAGGCGATAACGAGCGTGAGATTTAAGTTTTAGACCGGTTCGAGCCCCTCGAGAAGGTAATAGTTTCACTCAGCTTGCCTTGCGGCGGTGATCTTTGTTGTTTTCGTGTACAGTAGTGTGTTACGACTCGCTTTTCAATGGCTATGTCTAATGCTCGAGTTCGTGTCTTTTCTCAGTCCGCACTCGGCATTATATCCTCCCCGCCGCAACGGGCGGGAGATATTCTCGATAGTGGCTTCATGCACGCTAGGATCGGTCAAGAACCGCCTCGACTTGATGCGACGCCGCTTCTCCCCACGATCCGGATCTTGGCAACCGTGGGTCAAATGCACGTTCCGAAACCAAAGGGGGAACTGCGGGCACGATTAAGAGCCGACTAGAGCTTGAGGTCTTGCGGACGCCGTGCTCAAGGGCACACGCGCTCTTTGGTCGCGCGCCTTGATGCATGCCCAGGTCGTGGTCGGAGCCTCCCGAGCCTGGGAGCCGACCTTGTGCTGACCGGCCAAGGGTTGTCCCAGCCCTCGTCAGCTAGCCCCCGAGGCTCTAGGTCGAGGAGGGAACCTGAAACGACCTCGAGCCTCACCTTGCGAGCTCGAGAAGCAATCTTCTGTGGGACCCAATCCCTTGGCCGAGGTCGGGCGGAGACCATAAAGTGAAACGTTCGGCCTCGACACCGGCGCACTTTTTGATCTTCACAATGACGGTATGGGTGCGAACGCCGCCAGACACTGGCGCCGAGTCCGTGGCCTGCATTAATCTTGCACCCACAAATTGTGGCTGGCATGACTTTTTAGACGCTGTGGACCGGGTTTATTGGCGACGCGCTCCACGAATCCGAGCCCCACAAAGAACCGCCAAAAACTCTTGATCTCGGCTTCGCCTTTCCAAGCCTTTGTCCTCGAAAGAACTCCCTCGCCTCTTCACCAAGCCTGCCGCCGCCACCATGGCTAAGCCGAAGGAGCACTCGACGCTTAGCGAGGATGAAGGAACTCGAGTCGCTGGGCTGATTGACCCGGACGCGGGCGCTTGTCGGAGGCGAGATCGAGTCGTAGCCCCGGGATGATGAAATCGCTCGCGACCGAGCACTACACCGTCTTTGGCCTCGGGCGCCGGAGAGCGAAGTTCGTCGACGACAGTCCTGCCCGCCGCAGAATCGAGCTTATCAACCCGTGCCAAACTCCATCCTTGTTCTCTCCATCTTCTCCCATCTGTGCGAGGGGTTCCTAGGGATTCTTCCCACCCCCTCGCTTTTCTTCCGGTACTTCAGCCTCTTCCGCTCCGGGAAGGACCCCGTGGTCGGGTGCCTCTACTTCCAACAGCGATCCGGGCTCAAGTGGTCCTTCCCCAAGCTCCAAACTCGGGATTCCCTCGGCCCATGGTCCAAGCGGTGGTTCTACCTGAAAAGGGGGGAACTCGGCACGCTGGTGTACGAGGGGGCCCCTATTGCCGGGAAGAAGGAGACCCCGGAGGCGGACGACCTCAAAGCCGACGAGGAAGCCATCGCCATGATACACATCTGCTGCCGGGCGTGGCTTCACCGGCAAAGCGATCGCTAATGATTTCTCATGAATCGGTGTCTCCCCTACGGCGCAGGATGCATCCGTTCTTCGAGATCCAGGGGCACGTCGACCCGACCCACGAGGGAACGTCCGGTAGGTCTTCTTGCTCCGAAGCTTGCTCGAGCCCGTCCTTCAATCTTTTCCTGATGGTCATTTCCTTGCGGTACCAAGGAGTCCCGGTTGCCGCCAGGATGAGTGGGATGTTCAAGAAGACGGCGTTCGACTATACCATCGATGACCCCGTCCCGAAGAATGTGCTCCATCGGAAGGCCGAGGTAAGCCGCCCCGACCAAGCCCCCAACTCGAGCGCCCACGAAGCCTTTCCTGAACCTTGCGAGCTCGTAGGACCATCAGGAGCTGCTTGAGACAGCCAGGAGGATGCTCTCGCTGCCCGGCGGGGGCAAGGGCAAGAAGGGGAAGAGGAAGTCCCCTCCTGCCAGGACAAGTCGCTAGGAGGCGAAGAAACCCCACGTCGAGTGGGGTGATCGTGCCACGGTAAGGATTTCCATGGCCGAGCCCCCGAGCCCATGCCCTGGTCTTTGTTGTGCTTGACGTGCTCTTACCTTTGCAAGAGCAGAGCGCGGCGGACGCCGCCAAGACCTCGAGCCCCCAGCCGGCTAAGGGCGTCTAGACTCTGCCCCTGTGGCCGCCAGAGATGACATGGAACCGGCGCCAGGGTCTGAGGCCCTCAGTCAAGGAGCACGAAAGCGGAGTGCCTCCTGCCGGCAATAGGACTCCACGACGCCCTCGACCAAAGTGAGGCTAGTGACTCAGGTAACCTCTTGGTCTTTCGGCTTGCTTCGCCCCTTCTGTGATTTCCCGGCTTAGCTTCTGCTCTTGGTCGCAGGCCTCGAGCGCCTGCGCTCGAAACTTGCCCATTTTGACAATGGCTGTTGTCCAGGGTGAGTCCGAGTCTGAGGAGGAGACGGACTCCTACGTGCTGGCCCCACGCCGCACCTCGGGCCGGACGCGCCTTCCTTCCGAGCCCTCGAGCCTGCCCCGCCGATGAAGTTCGACTCAAGGGCTCGACGACTAAAGGGGGGACTAGCCATGACACCAGGAGGACTACTTACACCAAGGAGATAGAGACATGGTTGCCGTCACGATCCCCCAAGGCCGACGTGGGGGAAGGCTCCAGTATGCCTTGGCCGCGACCGCGGAGTCACCCCAGATCGCCTCGACCACGGTGGCAAAGCGCCGGTCGCGGTGCCTCCCGGCCACGGAGATGGCAAAGCCACGGTCGCCTCAGTTTGTCCGGGCCGAGGCCACGCCTCGGGCGCCAAGGTCCGCTGCCTCAGCCTTGAGGCCGCCCGGTAATGAAGGGCATGCGGCGGATCCGGCCGCCGCCCGCCACGCCGGAGGCAAGTGAGTTTCGACTACCGGGCCGAAGTCCAGATTGCCGCCATGCCTCACCGGTGAATTGAACCCACCGGGGCGGCAGAACCTGTGTCGCCACCGGCCCGGAGATCCAAGGTCCTGGCCCAAGCGCGCCGGTGGCGACCGAGGTCGGCCACACAGGTGCGCCAGGGGAGGAGATTTCTCGCACGCGCATCACCGACCACGAGGAGTACACCCGCGCGTGCCTCGAGAACCGTCTTCGCACGGTAAGGAGCCCCATGCAGCACTTTCACCGTTAGCCCAAAACCCCTTGTTTCTGCTTCACTTTGGGTCACCCTTCCCGCCGTGGAAGGCGGCCAACAACGCCTCCCAAGGGCTACTGGCCTTCAAGAGCACACGGACGGCCGAGGGGCCTCGAACTTGGTGGAGACGTGAGGCCGAGGCCCAGCTCATCGAGACCATCGAGGTCACTCAAAGTGGAGCTCGAGTCAAGACCTGTGGAGCTCGACGACCTTCGCCGGACGATGAGGGGGCAGGAGGTAGCCCACACCGCCGAGCTTGAGTAGGCCAGGTCCTCCGAGCGCGAGCATGGCTTCAAGGTCATGGAGCAAGAGCGCACGCGGTCGGCCAAGGCACTCGAGACCGTGCACGCCAAGGTCGAGGCGCTGGAGAAGGCCGCTGCGGAGCAGGCGTCTTCCTCGATGAAGGCATCCCCCGAGCTCGAGGCCGAGATCTTGGACCTGGAAGAGAAGCTTGGGCGCGCCAACGAGGCGCTTCAATCCGAACGGGCCAAGGTCGAAGCACTGGAGAAGGCTGCCGCGGAGCAAGTGCCCGCCCCTGCGAAGGCATCTCCCGAGCTTGAGGCCAAAATCCTGGAGCTCGAAGAGAAGCGTGAGCGCGCCAGCAAAGCGGCGAGGAGCGCCATGGCCCAGCTGCAAGACGAACGCCGCCGAGCCGCTGATGCCTCCAAGGAAGCCCTCCAACTGCAGAGCGAGCTTTCGACCTTGAGGGCCAAGATCACCGAGCTCTAGCAGGAGAAGCTTGACCGCGAGATGGCCGATCTGTAAAGAGAAATGACTAGCATAGAACTCTAGTGGAGTAACATGTATTTAGGAGACAACAAACTCTTTTTAAGGCCAATCCAGCTTAGTCGAGGATCCGCACAGAGTGTCTTTTTCCGCTTTTGGTCAGTGCTCCTAGGTCGCTTGTTCATTATCCGCCTCTTATCCAAACTTTCGTTGGTTCCAAGGTCAAGCAACGTCGGCCTTGGGCGCAAGACATAGACGTGAGCAAACAACCACGACCTGCAGAGTGGAGAAGAGGTCCAGAGAGATAGTAAACGGGATACAAGGTAGCGAGGTGGTCACACCCAGACTAACGCCGAATCACGACCACGACCCTGCGCATTGCTCGACGATCAAAGTCGCGAGGCGTGCGGTTCGAGCCCGGACACAGGGAAGAGCTAGAGTGCGAAGAGATTTCGGCTTACGAGTAGCTCGACCACTGGGGGAGAATACGAGGCTTGCGACGCTTAGACCAAGAACGAGAGCGCTGGGCACAGAGGTCGTGCTCGAAGAAAAAGTCACGGGCAACGATGGCATTGCAGTCATACGCAGAAAAGATATAAATGGCGAGAATGAAAGAACAACCTTTATTGAAATTTAAGGTAAAGAGGTTTACACATAAAACTTCCAAAGCTGATCTATATTCCACGAGTTAGAGAGCTCTCTACCATCGAGAATCGCTAGTCGATAAGCCCTCGTGGCGATCGCTGAAACGACTCAGAGGCCCTCCCACCGAGGGGATAACTTGTTGGCGCGGATGTTGGCTCAATCCATTTCGTGGCTAAGTCCCCAACAAGGAGCTCCTAGGTCGTACTCAACCGAGACGCATGTCTCGCGAAGAGCTTGGTGTAATGCGTTGATCGTAGTAGTGCACGGTACCTTACTTCTTCTCATGAGGGCAAGGTCGAGAGACCGTTTCAGGCCAAGTCGCACTCGTCGACTGCCGACCCTAGCAGAGCCCAACAGAACCTTAGGAGGCAGGACGGCTTCAGACCAACACGAGCCGGAAGGGTGGACCCCGTGGCTCGGCTTTATGGTGGTACGTAATGGACCATAAGACGGTGGGAAGTTCGCCCACCTGTGTCCCGCCAGAGCGGCCGAGCTCATCCATGACTCGTTTCTTGATGCCTTGGATGATTTGCCCGTTGGCACGTTCCGCCGCTCCGTTGCTCTAGGGGTGAGCGACAGAGGCGAAGCACACTTTGATGCCGAGGTCCTCGCAAAATTTCCGAATAACTCATCGTAAACCGAAAGTACCGCTGTCGCGATAATTCGCACGTAACCCTGCACTGTGACCACGTAACGTTTAAAAACGGACACCGCCCGAAAGCAAAGGATGGTCGAGACCGCCACCACAATCCACTTGGTGAAAGTGTCAACAAAGAACAATCAGATCTTTCACCCTCGACCGCCGAGGGAAAGGGCCGAGGATGTCCAAATTCTCAAGTCGAGAATGGCCAAAGCGAAGCGGATGGTCCGAGCGCGTATGCGGCTAATGCGATTTCCAGCGTGGAACTCGCATGCTCGGTAGGTACTAACGATGTCGCGGCATCCCGGTTACCAAGGCCAATAATACCCCATGCGAAAGGCCTTGCTGACCATCGTCCTGTAGGAAGAGTGTGCTCCACAAAGGCCTGAGTGTATGTCATTTAATAGGTATTTACCTTCCTCCGAGAGACGATCGCGTCAGATGCCGAGACGCTTTCACCGGTAGAGCGCCGCCAACGAAAGCATGTATAGACTTGCCGGCGCTGATCCCGGCTTCCTCCCCAGCAGTCGGGCAGTAGGTCGCCTCAGCGAGGAAATTATAGATGGGTTCGCCCAGAGGGTACACGCCCATCGCGCGGCAGCAAGACCTCCTGTAGAAGATCGAGGGAGCCGCCAGGTTCCGTGATGATATCAAGGAACTCGCTCGTCGAAGAACCGAGCTTAGAGAGGAAGTCGGCGCCGAGTTATCCTTCCCGGTATGTGCCCGAGCTCCGTGTTCGAACCACTTTCCATCTTGCGCACTCACCAGTACTTTTGGCATCAAGTCTCCCGAGCACCGGTACTTTTTGTTGTACCGATTGACGATGAGCCGAGTCGCCTTGACGCACCAAACGTCAGACGCCCAGTGCTTTACATGTTCGGAGGCCCACTAGGAGAGCCTCATATTCTGCCATATTGTTGGTCGCTGAAACCCAAAACGTAACAACGATTTCGTGGTCGCCTCGGGGTGAGAATGAGGATTCCAATTTCGAGGCTGAAGGACCTCGAGCCGTCAAGAACATGGTCCAGTATTTTTCTCCTCGATCGCTGGCTCAGCGCTGGTTGGGATGTCTCGCCAACTACAGTCGTCGGCAAGCACTGCTGACTTGATGGTCATCTGCAGTACGACCTCGACGCCAAGGCCGCCAGCCCATAGCCCACTTGGCGATCCGCCCGCCTCCCTTTGGGTTCTCAAGAAATGTCCCCGAGCGGAAAATTGCTCGACGACCACTGAGGCGCCTTAGAAATAATGGCGGCTATGCTGCCATGAGGAGAGCGAAGACAGCACTTCTCAGACTCATGGGTAGCGCCTTTGGGCCGCAAAGACTTCATCGACATAATAGATCGGTGATGCTGGGATCCCGCCTGCCACCATGACATCCACCGACAAAGATGGGTGGTGGCCGTGAGGTAGAGCAAAGAACTTCGCGGGTCATGGGTCGTAAGTAGGGGTGGGCCGACAGTATACCTTTAATTCATGAAAAGATCGCCTGCCCCGAGGTCCACTCAAACTCCCCGCTTGCATAGAACTCGAAGAACGGAGCTCCGCCACCGAGCCTCGAGATGAACTCGCTTGAGGGCGCTATGCGCCGTGAGGCTCGCAGACCGCTGACCGAGGTCGGGGCGCCATCTTCAATTGCCTCGATCTTCTTCGGTTCGCCAACCTCGAGCCCCGATCATGTAGCCCAAAGACCTTGCCCGACGCAATAACACGCACTTCGGGGTTGAGCTTGATTTTGTGCCTGCTCAGTAAGAAGCGGTTTCCGCGAGGTCCCGAACGTGGTCGCCATCGAGGGGCTCTTGACAACAATGTCGCCCACTTAAACCTCAAGGTTCCGCCTGACCGAGGGGCGAACGCTCTGGTCATCCCGCGCCAGAACGCGGTTCGCATTGCGCAGACTCAAATGACATGGTCGTAGCAAGAGGTGCCGAACGGCGTGATGAAGGCCGCTTTGTTTCGCCGCCAGCACTAGCTTGATCTCGTGGTACCTCTAATAGGCATCCCGTAAAGCTTAGCACCTTGGCGCATTGGCGGAGTCGACGATCCGGTCGATGCGCTGGAGCGGAAGTTGTCCTTCGCAAAGCCGAAGTTCAACCCCCGTGGTCCACGCACATCCTCCATTTCCCGCTTTTCTTCCGATTTATGACCGGTTTGCCAACCATTCGAGTAGTCGACCACTTAATGAACCCGCCTTCAGGAGCTTGTCTAGGTTTTCTTGATAATCGCGACCTTCTCCAGAGAGAAGCAGCAGCGTAGCCTTCGCCAAGACGGGTGGCAACCGCCTCGACCTAGAACTTGTGCTCGATCACCTCCCTCGACGCCGCATGTCCGCTGGCTCCTGTGCTAATATGCTCTTGTTGGCGCGGAGAAGGTGACGAGCCTCGAGTTCCTATTTGGAACTCACCACCGATACATGGACGCACTCGGCCGGGTCGTTTTCCAGCGGCACGGCCTTCGCGTCTCACTTGGCCTGGATCGCCGCCCGACGGGCTTCTCCTGCTGCCTCCGCCCCGCCGAGCAAAGACACCGGCAGGGCCGTGAGTTCAAGTCTGCACCCGCAGCGCCGCCGAGCAGTCGCCAAGACGGCTATGATGCCGCCGACCAGGCAACTTCATGCACCGATGACCATAATGGTTGGCCGCCATGAACTTGATCGCAGGGCCGCCTAAGTATAGCGCAGTACGGAGGTCCCGACCACCTCGAAGGTGATCACCCGCACGGAAGTTGGCCGAGCCGCGAAGGTGACGGCAAGACCACCTGCCCCTGTAGGGGTGGTAAAGCCGAGAACGATCCCAAGAAGGACGGCGACATTCCCGATCTTCGACCGGGAATCTACATCCGTCAAGCGCCCCCAACCGCAGTTAGCAGTTAAGGAACCGCCGCCATCGACCATGACACGACCGACCACTTGTTGCCGATGGTCGGAGTTACGCACTGTGGCGGTTTTAGATCTCGCCATACCTTGGAGCGCCCTCCGGAGAGAAGGTGATGGTGGCTCCAACCTCATTTGGTATCTGCGACGACGGGCTTCCCGGCCGCGACTGGTAGATAGTCCGCTGGCAAGATTGAGTTCTCGCCGATCGTAAGCCGACGAGCCAAGATTACGCTACGCGCGCTTCCCCGCTGAACCTGTGTCGAGGTCGCTATGGTCCGTGCTGCTTCACCCCGCCTACCTGGCCGGTCGTTCGACAAAGACGGGCATTTCTCCACGACCATCATAAAAGCTCTAACTTGGCTTGCCAGCCCTCGCAAGAGCGCAGGTGTCGGGCTCACGCCTGATGGAACAGCAGTAACATCGACCATCGCACTGGGCGCCGCCCCCACACTCGGCTTCGGCCTCGCCGGCCTGTGCCGCTGGCCTCCCGGCCGGGCTGATTCCGAGCTCGACGAGGTCGAGGTCGCCTCGGGCGAGGTCGAGCCCTCCCGAGCCCTCGACCTCGACTTCGAGGACCTCTCGCCGCCATCCGCGGAACGACCACTGCGCAGCAGCCGCTGCTCGCGTCGCTTCCGCTTAGAGCGGCGCCGCGGTCGCGCTCGAGTTAGATGGGCCGCCTTCAGGTTCGTACTGCTTACCTTGGTCGTGAATCTTGCTTCCACGGACGGCGCTGCCGGCGTTTCAGATATCGCCGCCATACGGAAGAGCTCGCTGACGCCGAGCCGCTAAACGATCTCCAAGTCTCGTGAGGCGCCGATCGCGACATTCAACTTGAAAGCCTTTATGACGGCTTCATCGGAGATGCTTTGGGATCGTTACTTGTGCGGATAAATCACCGCGACGAAGTCACGGTTGCTCGCTTTGCCCTAGATGACGCGATCCAGCCTTTCTCCTCCCAGCCTCTCAGAAAACTCCGAAAGTTGAGCGGAGGGCGCTCGACTTGGCGCCACGACCAAGGAACCCAAGCTTCGTTGAAGAGCCAGTTCGCCTTTCCGCCCAGACGCCGGGAGGTAATAGGCCATCACGAGCTCTGCCTTCCGCCGCCAGATGGGCTGAGTAGATGGACAAGAACTCATCCGGGTTCTGGTCCCATCGCCGCTTATCGCCGGGCTGAATCGAGCCGCCAAAGATACGCGAAGGTCGCTGAATACGCCGCAACCAGAGGGTCGACGGCGACGACCGAGTGGTCGCATATCAAGTCCACGCCGCCGACTTCTGAGTCGAGACTCCCCCGGCGGTCCGACCTGTGGCGAGAATAACTAGGGCGCCGAGCACGGGAATCACCTGGGAGGTAGCGCAGGCGATCCTGGACTTTGCGGCACCTAGGCGGAACATCCGGGGAGGGGCCCCTCGAATCACCGCTGGCCGACGCGGAGCTTGTGAAGCTTGGCTCAGATCGGACCGCTTGGCTGGTCCCGCGGACGGCGCCGAGGCGGCGCTGGGTCAGTCCCGAGATTGTTGGCCTGGCGAGGGCGCCTGCCGGGGTGGTGTTCGACGGCGTGCGCCGGTGATGGCGCTGACGAAGTTGCTATCACTTCGTGAGTGGGACCCCGAGTGATGGCTTTGGTGCTACGGAGGTACGACTCCGTGCCGAGCTCTTTGCCGAGCTCTCGCCTAGGGCTCGACTAAAGTTCCGACTTCACCCTATCGGGTCACCATGACCTGGGCGAGAAGCGTGAAGGCGTTTCTCCGAAGGAGGAAGCTCGATTCCCGGATGACGGCCGCTTTCTCCGTAGCCCCGCCGAGGGCGCGTTATAGCTTGGTTGATGGCGACATGCACCATCCCTGCGAAGGCCTCGGTGGGTCTGCAGATCACGTACCATCCGCAGCTGCTCGCTTCGCTCGCCCGCCATCGCCAGACGCAGGCCGAGTGGCGGTGGTGAGGGCGAAAACATGGACGCGAGTTTGAGTCCCGCCACCCCATGCTCGTGGAACGGTTGTCCGACGGCGCGCCATGTTCTCAAGTCTTGAGATGTCCTCGCATGAGCAAAGCTAATTGGGCCCCACTGTGGCGCTTAATCGCCGACGATCGAATCGCCAACCGCAAGAAATGAAACGGGGGTTAGTGAAGACCAGGTCTTAATAGAGCTTGGCTCAAGCGAGAAGGATCCAAAGCGCCAAGGTCGGCTAGGCGATAACGAGCGTGAGACGGTTTTAGACTAGTTCAAGCCCCGAGAAGGTAATAGCTCTACTCCAGCTTGCCTTTGCGGTGGTGATCTTTGTTGTTTTCGTACGTATGAAGTGTGTTACAAATTGCTTTTCAATGGCTATGTCTAATGCTCGAGTTCGTCTTTTTCAGTCGCACCGCATTATATCCTCCTACCGCAACGGTGAGATATTCCCTGATAGTGGCCTTCATGCACGCTAGGATCGGTCAAGAATCGCTCCCGTGACTTGATAAGACGCCGCTTCTCCCCCACGATCCGGATCTTGGCGACTATGGGTCAAATGCACGTTCAAATCAAAGGGGAATCACGCACGATCAAGAGCCGACCCGAGCTTGAGGTCGCGGCGGACGCTGCGGTTCAAGGGCACACGCGCTTTTTGGTCGCTACTTTGATGCATGCCTGTGTCGTGGTCGAGCCTCCCGAGCTCGGGAGCCAACCTTACGACCGAATAAGGGTTGTCCCAAATTTCGCCACTCCCCGCCAGACCGGCATTTTAGTCCTTCCGCCACAAAGTTTGGCCGAGTAGTTCCCAAGTTGAAGCGAACTAGTGTAACTCCTCCTTTCTTCGGACACTTGTTAGCAAAATGTCTTGGCTCATTGCAAGAGTAACATCGCTTGACTACGGACTGTTGACTCTCTACATGTGCATTGCCCCCTGGTGCTGGTGTCTGAAAATTCTGATTAGTGGGGCGAGGTGCCGGGGTTGATGTCTTGCTTGCCAACTGCGGCTGAATCCTAGCAAACTGTTGGGGAGACATCCTCAATCTGAATTGAATTGGCTGCTCTGCTTGACTAGCCATCCTGACTTAGCTCTTTGCGCTTATCCTCCAAGATTAGAGCTTTGTTAACTAATTCTTGGAAGTAAGGAAAATTGTGGGTGATCAATCCCTCTTACAGTCCAGAGTTTAGTCCTTTCAGAAAGCAAGACTGTCTGGCCTTATCTGTAGCCACATCCTTAGGAGCATAGCATGCTAGCTGAGTAAATTTGTTCAAGTAATCCACCACTGACTGACCTCCTTGCTTTAGAGCTCTTCCTTCTTCAGGTCCATCATTCCTTCAAGCACATGGTATTGACGGAAGGTTGTCAAGAACTCTTCCCAGGTGATCTCCTGTGGGGCTTCATGCGTGGCACAGTAGTTGTCCCACCACTATGCGGCAATTCCTTCTAGCTGATGAGAGGCATACAATACCTTCTCATTGCCCTCACACTGAGTGATGTGCAGCTTCATCTCAATGGTTCTCAGCCAATCATCGGCTTCCAAAGGATTGATATTGCCTAAAAATGTTGATGGGCGGGTTTTCATGAAGTCTGACAACTTGGAATAGGGACGCAATCCATTGCTGCCATGTTGAGCATTGTTGTTGATTGCAGCTTGACTTGTCACACTCTGCATCTGTTGCATCATGGTATGCATGAGTTGAGTCTGCGTTGCAAGGAAAGCTCCTAAGTTCTACATGTCCATTGGCGATGCTGGATGAGGTGGTACTCCATCATTGGGGTTGTCGCTTGGGTGAAAATTACTTCTTGAAGCTTCGTTGTTTCCATGGGTGTTCACCATCTGCTAATTGCTTCTTCGGTTAGGAAAGGTAGATGTAGCATAGACAAGGTGCAAGAATTTCTAGGGCGGGGGAAACAGGTTACACCCAACTTAAACTGCTTACAATAGCCTAAAGGCTATGCAACACATACTGCACACCCAGCAAACAATAAGAACCAAACTAAGAACACAACCTTAACAATTATTACAAAGGCAAAATTATCTTATTGACGCAACTCAACACTTGAGTTGCGACCTAACACTATGACTCTCACTCATCCAACCACCCTAACTGAGGCTGACCTAGTGCATACACCGGTGGGTGGGCTTGCATGGGTGCAAACTGGTCCTGATACCTTACAGCTAGATGCTCCATCACCACATGCACATCTTGCTCTTATGGCTCAAACTCGACCTTCTTTGGGTCATCCTCTTCCTCCTCAACATTTGGCGGTGTTGGTGTAGCTTGGGCACCCTCCTGCAGTGCCTCCTCGAGCTCCATGATCTTCTTAGTGAAAGGCACGCAAGTATCCTGTAGCTCCTCTGTGACTCTGAGGGCCTCATACACCATCTTCAATTCCTTTGTTGTGTCCCTCACGTGGGCGTCCTGCGCTGCTGCCAAATGTGCCTGGCGCACAACTGTGGCATCCTCCTTCTTCTCGATCCTCTGTCGCCACGATGCTTGTTCTGAAGGGTGAAGTCGAAACACAGTGTCATCGAATTCGCAGGAGTAGTCGTGGCAGATCCTCCTCAGGGCTAGTCGATAAGCCTCCTGGATACCAATCTCGAATGTAGTTCTCCTCACGGTGATGTTGATTGGTTGACTTTCTTTTTATCCTCTCTAGCATAAATCAAGAGCCTGCACACAACTCCTCTTATAACTCCATTAACGATCCAATTTTTGCCTCGGTACATCAGTCTTGTGAAGCCTCCCAAAACCTGAAGAAATCTCCAAAGTTCTGCTGCATACCACCCTCACGCTCTCTATAGGTCTACTGCCTCCTCATCTATTCAAAAGAGAAATAGATAAGTCTGAAAGACCATGTGGAGGTCTATCCTTGTGTGTGATGAGTAATTGATAAGTGTTGAGCTTGGTTTGATTTGAAATTGAGTTTCATTTGAAATGGATTTCGATTTGAAGCAATTTGAGTGTTGGTTGTTTTTCCTAGGGCTACCCGCTTGGGGCTGAGCATTGGACCGCTTGAGCGTAATTAAGATTGATTAATGATTTTGAGATAATCATTGAAAATATTTGTGGGCATTGCTATGTGAAAGGTTTTCCTTGTCTTTGATGGTTGCGGTGGCGATTGTGCTAGGTCATGGTGAGGCGGAGGATGATCGACTAGGCGAGGAGCGCCGGAGGTCCTGACGGCTGGGAGATCGCCGAAGATGATCGGAGACGGAGTCCCGCAAGTCAAGAAGACAAGGAAAGGAGATGATGCTAGCTAGATGTCGCATGGATCAATGAGGGCCGATTGATGGTCCAGCTTGATAGGTTAGCGGTCTAGGTAGTATGCTTTGAAAACTGCAAGAAACCCCTTTTGTGTGGGGTTTTGGGTTAGCCTTGCATGGCTGTGTGAGTGGTTCAATCCTAGCCCTTAGATGAGTGTCCTAGGGTTGAGGGACTCATCCAAGGGTGGTAGGTGGCCCAAGAGTTGTATAAATAGGGTGGAGGGGTGGCCTCCTCCCTTGAAGGTTTGAGTTGTTCTTTGAGCTTTGCCCACATGAAGTGAGGCTTTGTAAACCTTCCCACCAGAAATACAAAGAAATTTCTTTGCATCATTGTGAATTTAAATTCGTGATTTACATTATGTCTTTACTTTTACATAATTTAAATTCAGCATTTACGCGATTTATTTATCTTCCGCAATTACATTCATGCAATTTGGATTTGCCTCCCTCCTTCTAAATGCTGATCTTGGATGTTTTGAGTGTGTTCATATAGTTTTACATCTCTTTTGCACTCTTTGATTGAGTAGAGATCATCTTTTCTTTCAAGTTCCAGTTCTGTCCAGAACTTGTTCTTCGCGCAACAGTTAGTCTTTGATTTTTGGAAAAATCTAGAAAAATCCTTTTTGTGTGATTCTTATTGGAGATTCTGCGGGACTCCTATATGCATCTGTAGAAAAACTTTGGAGTTCACTGGTTTCATAGTTTAGGTGCCATGAGGTGAAAACCGAGCCCCAAATTTTCTTGTCGAAGTTCCTGACTGTCTGTGTTCATAGATTTATGATGATTTTTATACATCGATTTTTGATCTGAAATTTGGTGGAGAGCTTCACGACTTATCTGCTCATAGGGAGAAAATTTCTCATAATTTTGTGAGCAGCATAAACCCACCAACCTCCTGTTCAAATTAAAGACAGATTCTGAAAATATCTGCTTTTGCTTTTCTAAAAGAGGCTTTTGTGTCTTGGCTTGATCTCTTTAGAAAAGAAGTATTTGAATTGTTTCTCCTTTTTGGACACTTGACAACCAGGATTGTGATTGAAAATCCCACACATATTTTATGGATCACATCCATGTAAGCTAGGGATGCACATAGTTGTCTAGTCGTTCAAGCTTTTGCGGGTTTTTCACGATTTCCTTTATGCGATCTTTTTCACGGTTTTAGTTGGAGTATTTTGAGGAAAATTTATTATGCACCATTCACCCCCCTCTGTTCGCCATCTCGATCCTTCAATTGGTATCAGAGTCGGTTTTGCTCTTCCATAGATCTTGACCGGTCTCGAGAGCCATGGCGATTGCACATAAGTATTCCACCAAGCCTCCAATTTCTTTTCCGGGTATTGATTTTCCTTTTGGAAATCCCGGATGGAGTCATACATCACTGCCCAGGGCTTCCTGATATGGCAGAAGGTGAAGCTCCCATATGAGGTTCCTGCCGATGAGAACGTCACGGCCGGCAATATGGCTGACGTTGAGGCAAATGCTAAGGCGAGGAACATTCTCATATAGGACTCACCGCTAGTGAGTATGATCGATTTTCTACCTTCGCTTCCCGCCCACGAGATTTGGGTAACCTCGATGCTTACCATGAGGGCACTACTCAAATCAAGACCGTGAGGCAGATCAGACTGCCGCGAAAGTACAACAAATTTGAACAACGCTACCGGTGAGAGTCTCGATGAGTGCTTTGGTCGGTTTACCAAGATCTTGAGCGACCTCCCGAGCAATGGGTTGTATATACCCCGACCTCGACAATGCTCGGCATTTCTGGACCGTGACTGACCTTCGGTTTGGGAGATGAAGGTGACCACCATCAAGGACATTAATCGATGAGTCGACTCGACTCTTGACGGGCTTTATTCTCGCCCAAGACTCATGAGATTGATGTTGTTCTCTGAAGACGAAATCTCAAATGATGGCTTTGGTCACCGATCCCATTGGGTCCTCTTCTCGGATTTTCACTTGACTCTTGCTTCTCGTTTTTCTCGCTCTTTGCGATAAGTTTATGAAATTCTCGAACATTTCACTAAAATGAGCTTGCTCTTGTCGTCAAAATTTTCCAATATTTACAAGAGAGTGAGAGAGAGGAAGAGAGGTGGCATGATCACCGCTCGAAAGTGTGGTGGCCCCAACCACATTCGAGCTTAATCCGCCTAAGCCGAGAAGGGCAAGAACGACGCCGCGGTTTGGGCAAGAACGACTACACCGATAAGAACCGCAACAAGAAGCCTCCAGGTTCAGGAACTCGACGACGAGAAGAAGTACCGCAACTTCTCCAAGAACAAGAAGCTCTTCCACTGCCAGCCCTCGCCGCCTCGACGACATCAACCTCTCCGACACGGAGACATGGAGCGATTTAAGGCGAGGATGATCCACAAGAGAAGAAAGGCGGCGCACGACTTTCTCCTAAGATGTGCTTCATGGCAGCGCCTATTGAAGTGAGCGCAATTCCGAAGCCAGACAAATGACACGGATGAGGTACCCACCTACGACGAAGTTAAATGATGCTTCTTCAGAATTAGGCAAGTTTTCATGTTAAGGCTAGTGACGGATAATTCGACACACGTATCTCAGCACGCCCAAGAAAGGCGAGATGGGTCAGTCAAGCTATGCTCTCGCAGTCCCGGAGGCCTAAGGTCTCGCCGCCAAGCCGACCTCGTGGGATGGTCCGACCAAACGCAACTGGCGGGCTTCCCCACGGCTACGGGCGATAGCAAGTACGAGGCATTCATCGACGGGTCGGATCGAGGCACTCTGACCGACGTGGTTTCGGACGAACCGAGAGGCCTCTGGCCAAACTCGAGCCCTCTTCGCCAACAAGCCAACATCAAATCATCGTAGCTTAAGACCCTGCATCAAGGCCACCTACCCCATCGATGCGGCGCTCAAGATGTATTGTCACGTAGGGGAGACTGCTACTTTTCCCTAGGCATTTCGGCGGCTGACACTCGATTGCCAATACCGACGGGCTACAGAGAGCAGGTAGCGCTGCTAAGCCTGAGGAGCGGATCAATTTTCGCCAGCGAAGAACCTCACACCGACTCGACGCCGACTACGACGCAGGCTAACCACTCATCCGCCGAGGTCAAGTCCAAGGCCGATGCAAGGCATGAAGACCGAACTCCTGCGAGCGAGCCCCACCCATTTTTTTTCCTTTACACGCCTATGTAACCGGCTTCCCGACTATATAAGGGAGGCCCTGCCCTCCCAAGGGCGCCAAGTAGGGAGGATAGACGAATTCATCACACACTCTTAGCTCTGTGCCCTTCGCCATTGCTCTTTGCCCTACCATCATACATCGAGGCGCTATGAGTCTCTCGCTTGTAACCCAAAGGCTCATCAAGATCAATACAAACACGCACGACCACCGCATCTAATCGAGTAGGGACATTCAGCACTAACCAAGATATCTTCTCGACCTCCTTTCTTTTTTTGGGTCTAACCATTCAAGGAACGGAAACGCCATGCCCTCAAGACTATAAATTTTACTTGCCGTCCTCGAACACCGAATTGGCGCTGGGCCAGTAGGGCTTTCGTGGTCACCACTGTCTCCGGATTTCCACTTTGCTTCCTTGATGGATTCCTTCGTCAACCCATAACGCTGCTTGCACCGGGAGCCGACCTGCTGTTCCTCGACTTCATCGCTAACGCTGACGGAGAGCTTAACCTTGTTCTGCCACGCCTCAGACTAGGCTCTACCCGAGTGCTCAAGGCCACGCCATCCACGCCGACGGCTTTTAGCTCAGAGGCTCGCAGACTGCCCGGCCGGTGCCTGTCAGGCGCAAAGATCAGCCAGCCCGTGGAGGCGCTGCACCTTGAGGGCGCACGCCATGCCCCCGGCGCCTGCTTTTGTAGGCGATGGCTGGCCACGCCAAGCTTCCATCCACGAGATTGAGGGCTCCACCGATGGCGCACTGTGGTTCGACACTCGAGCAAGCCTCAAGGAGCCAGATACTCAAGGAAGTGCAATGTGGCCGTGTGAGCGATCAACCCACGATTTCGCTTAAGTCAAGAGGATTCCGCCACCGCAAGGCCTCCGGCCACTGAGGTGGCTCTGAAGAAGACGACATCAGGGCGGGTCATCCCAAGTCCACTCCACTGAAGCTCACGACACTGAGCTGAATCATGGCACGTCAGACTTGCAAGGCACGGGTCGATCAGCCATGTGGGCGAAGTCAACACGAGCCAACCGCAGTAATTGGCAGCGACGACGCTGCAAGGCCAAGGCTCGAGTAGCACACCAACAGCTATGGAAGAGCCGGTTAACGCCTGCGGCTTCCCTCTTCCGAGCTAAAACTTTGGCCATGGCCGAGCATGCCGCCTCGCTGCATCCCCGAGCCTAACGAGCCCGAGGCCTGAGCTAATTCTACCAAGACCTCCGGAGCTGGTAGAGCACGCCACAGCACGGCAGATGTACCAGCCCGGGCGCCAAGACTTGGGGTCTCACTGCCGCCAGCTGCTCTCGCTGCGGAAGCGTTTTAGAAGGCCACGCCAAGCAATCGAGCGCCCCAGTGCTCCTACACTCCAAGGCTGCCGTCAGTTTTGGGCAACACTACGATCGCCGCTGACACTCTCGACGCCGAAGAATGGCGGCCGACGTCGCTGATCGATCGCAGATCGACAATGGCCGCCGCACGATCAAGAGTCGACCACTTCGAGGGCCCGGGCCCTGTGCTTTCACTTCACGTAGATCCGGCCGGGCGGATTTCCTACCGCTTCCGCACTACCAAATTAACATCACTAAGTACATCGGGGCAACGAACTCTTTGTTCCGTTAGAAGATTATCGGTCGCTTCGCTGGCCGGGGCTTTAATGACCTCTTCATCATTCAAGACTTCCCTTTTATCTGGCGGACTCGCTCGAAGCTCGCTCGAGTACCGCTCACGACTATCGTGAGCCGGGCCGACTTGAAGAGCGCCACCGGCAACTTCTGCAGCACGCATAAGCCAGAACTCCTCGGACCTAAAGAGCCGCAATGTAAGCTGGGAAACGCCCGGACTACATCCGGGCGCTTTCCCAACAAAGGTAACGAATCCCCGAGCCCATCGGGCGCGGCGACGCCAGTATAGCGCGTATTCTCATCTACGGCACCACATGCAGGCTCCGGTCCACAAACCGGGCCGCTTCAAAACCCAGACCACTAAGGACTCGCTGACATCGCCATTTCAACCACGCCCGGGCGAGGAGGCGCGGGGCTATTTTCGAGCAAAGCCGGTTGCCAGCGAGAGTCCGCCCCGAAGCCTGGTCAAGCGCCCGACAAGGCCGATAAGCGCGGCGAGGGGAAAGGTGATCCGCGAGGACCTGCGACTGCCGCCATTAACGCCCGGATTAGCATAGGCGCGCAATACCGACCACTTCAAAAGCTGGAGGATGCCTACTGCGTTCAACCACGGCACTTCTGTCAGCACAAATACGGGATCATAAGTCTCCGAGACGCTCGAACCCCAGCCGCCATGGGCAAAGGAAAGAAGCGCGACCGACACCGAGGTCGGAGAGGAGAAGATAGCGCCGGTTCTCGTAACCCGACGGGATGTTTTGATGATCTTCGGGCGGACCGGAAAGTTACGCCGATAAACGCCGCAGAAGCTCGCCACCGTGAGGTAATACACTGTGACCCCCGCTGTCCCAAACTACCTCATGGTCGGAATCCCCGATCACCTTCGACGGGCGGATCACCCCGATCAGGTCCCACACCCCGGAGGTACCCGGCCGTCAGTCGGATCTCCCCATCGTGATCAAACGCCACCAAAGTCCTTATGGATCGGGCCAGCCGTCTCAACATCCTGATGTCGAGATCGCCGACGCCTGGGCGCCGACGCCGAATTTACGATCGAAAGCAAGCGCTTCTTCCACGGGCGCTATCCCGGCCATCAAGCTCATCTGGCTGGGCAAAGGTCGACTGCCTGGCCACCTTTGGGGACCCGAAAACTCCAAGACCGAGATCCTCGTGATTCGAGGTGGTGGGCGGCGTTCCTACCACGCCCATCTTGGGAAGGCCGTATACGCCAAGTTCATGGCGCGTCCCCAACTACACCCCACCAAGTTGAAGATCCTGGGCCACGGGCATTATTACCGGTCCTCATCCTTCCACCTTGCTTTCAATCATGAGCTAACGGCAGCTATGAAGCTAGCCTTCCTGCGTCATCAAGCGTCTCGCCGAGCTCAAGAATCCACGGAGGCAGCCCGACTCCATCCCCGCCCAAGAAGTTTCAGACTCGGGTCCTTCGAGTCCGCTGAGGATACAAGGGGATCGCACCGATCCCAAGACCCGCCAAGACCGCGGGTAGGGTCCGCCTCGGCCAAATAGGGAAGGCGCGCTTGCTGACTTCCTCCGCAATCTGGATGTTCGCCGAAGACCTCCCGACATGCCGGGCTATTCCCCAAGGGAGGTCGCCGAAAGCACACCTCGATATCCTCTCGCCAAAGCCGAGCCTAACGCCAAGCACAAGCTGGACGCAGTGAAAGGCGCAGCTCATAGGGGAAGAAGTAGCCAAGCTTTTGAGGCGGATTCATAAAGAGGTACGCCACCCCGAGTGGCTCGCTAACTCGCCCTTTGTAAAAAGAAACTGGGTAATGGAGGATGTGTGTCACTACATCGGCTCTAACGAGGCATGTCCTAAGGACCATTTTCCCTTGCCTCGGATTGACACAAGTCATTGATTCCACTGCTGCGAAGTCGCCTCGCTCCTAGATGCCTACTCAAAGTTACCACCAGATTTTGATGAAAGAGTCCCATCCACCTGCGACTTTCATCACTCCGCTCGCTCGCTTTTGTTACGTAACCATGCCCTTCGTTCCAAGAACGCAGCGCGACATAATTAACGCTGTATGTACACCTCGCTTTCAAGACCAGACGCCGAACATCGGTAGGTACGGGACTACATCGCTGCCAATCAGAAAGGCTACGACCTCGCCGACCGAGGAAACTCTTGGCGTAACCTCACGCTGTTCAAGATAAACTCAACCCCGAGAAATGCGCTGGGTCCCTAAGGAAAGCTCCTGATTCATCATATCCGAGCGCTGCATCGAGGCCAACCCGTGAAGGTCTCCGCAATCATGAAGATGGGGCCGATTACAAACCTAAAAGACGCCCAAAGCCGACGATGCCTTTGCAAGCTCGAAGCCGCTTGCGGTCTCGCTTGGCGAAGCGCGATGCCGCTTCTACAAGCCGCTTCAGAAGTCCCACCACTTCGGGGCTGGACGACGAGGCTCAGGAGGCCCTTGACCGATTGAAGACCTTCCCGACGCCACCCCTGGCCTTGACGGCCGCCGTCACCGCGGTGAACTCCTCGCTTCCTTCACATCGCCGCCACGACCTGTGTCAGAGCGCTGCACTCGCTGCCGAAGCGAAGCGGAGGAGGGCCGCGGCCTCAGCGCAGCTGCCGCTCATTTACCGCGAAGTACTTCGGGCGTCAACGTCTGTTATCTCGCAAGTGCGTATGCCGCTTTTACGCGTGCTAATCGCGAAGAGAAAACTCGGGTCCACTACTTCACCAAAGACTTATCTTCAGTGATTCTTTCGCCGCTAGGCGTAGATCATCCGCGAATCACGACGCCGGAGGATAGCCAAGGGCGCTTGAACTCAACGGCCACTTACATCTTCGCTTCGCTTCCCGTGATCGCGATCAAGTCCCAAGCCCTTGCCGACTTCGCTAAGCGGTTTAGTGGACCTGGGCCAGGCCACCAGCACTCGAAGACCTCAATATTGGACGATGTACTCGACGGGTCCTACACCAAGAACGGAGCAGCGCCGAATCGCCATCGCCTCCCCACTTTGGCAACAAAGTTCCAAGATGTTGTCCGACTTTCTCTTCGACGCCATACCAACAATGTCGCCGAGCACGGCTTCCTCATCAACGGTCTCGATCATCACCACGACTTCTGCAGACGACGGGCTTATATACTATGGGCGACCTCCAAGTCGGTGGTCGATCAGCCGTCATGAAGACCTCCGAGCCCGTGAGACCTCCATGATGGCAACATAATGCCGCGAGGTGCGCAAACTTGAAGAAAAATTCAAGGGTTTCGAAGCCCATCACGCCATCGACGCTATAACAGCAGACTGACCACCTCCGCCAACATTGCTCGCAAGGGACCGGTTCCACCGGAGTCTTTGCTCCACGACTTCGACAACCGTCCCGAATCGGACCCGGTGGTCGATCAGTAACCCGCCCGTCTACCAACTGTGCACCGATCGACCGATCGTCATTTCCCATCCGAAGTCAGTCAAGACATACCGATGACCGAATCCGACCGAGAAAGCCTTACGCCGACCGCCGATGATGGAACTCCTCTTAAGACCGATCGAGGCTCGACGCCGCTGCCGGCCTGAAGTCCGCCTGCCTACAAGACCTTTACAGAGGAGTCCTCCGGTTCTCTGGCGCATCCCGCCTGACCGGGCAAGGAGTTGTCACGCGACATCCATGCCGAATATGCGGACACTACACAGCCCCCTCGGTCCTCGGGGAAAGGCTTTTTCATTAAGGCTTCTATCGCCGATCGGCCGTATCGACGCCGACAAGCAACTCGCTCAGACTCGCGAAGGGTGCCACTTTTGCTCGACAGACGACTTCTCAAATTTCAAGCCCTCCTGACGATTCCCCATCACGCGGCCGTCGTAGCACTGGGACTCTCGACTCGCCCTTCAAGAAAGCGCCCGGGCTTCACCCACTTCCTTTGTCGCGTGGACAAATTCACCAAGTGGATAGAGGCTAAACCTGGCCGCTACCATCACATCCGCAGTACCGATTTCTTCCATGCATCGCTTCACCGCTTAGGGTCCCGAACTCCATCATCACCGCACAATGGTACGCATTCACTGGAGGGAATTTCGAATTCTACGACGACTTCAACATCCGTCATGATCGGGCGCGTCACCACCAGCAGACCAATGGCTGTGCCGAAGGGCGAACGGCATGATCCTTCAGGCTCAAGTCGAATCTTCAATCGACCGAGGTAATCGGCAAGGCCTGCGGCCGAAGCTTCGCCTCCGCCCTTTGGAGTCTCGCGAACTACCCCAACCAGTCAACCCGCTTCACACCATTCTTCTTGGTGTTCGGCGCCGAGGCTATCTCCGCCGACCGACTCTGAGTACGGGCGCCTCTAGACTTCAAGTCTTCGATCGCCTTGGGCTCGATCAAGAAGAAGACGCCATCGACTAGCTTTCGACGAGGCGGCGACGCCGCCATCCTCCTGGCCTACCAAATACCAACAAACGCTACGGCTATCGTAGTCGCCAGTCCGCGGTCCGAGCCTTCAACGAGGCGACTTGGTCCTGCCGCTGTTCACCCAACGCCGCAAGCACAAGCTTTCACCTCCATGGAAGGCCCTTCACCGCCGCGGAAGGTAATCCGCACCGCACTCACGACTCAAAGACGCCAAGGGCGACGTTGTTTCAAACGCTCAACATCGGAAAGCTCAGCAGTTTTTCCTATGACCCTGCGTCCTTTGTCAACACATCTATCTTCGACCGACCTGGGCATAAGCGCGCGAATCTCGGGGCTTGCAAGTTCACGAATCTCATTTCACGTAGCGCCCACCGATCAGTGAGCCTTCCTCAAGAAGCCGCCGAATTCGACTCATCACGGCTTCACGCCCCGTAAAACCCTTTGGGTTTTTCTTGACTACTACCGCTAAAGATGATGGTTCACAAGCGATCTTCATACAGTAACTCACTAAGCATCCGCCAAGAAGCGGTTTTTCGCAAGCCGTCAAGAACCATTAGACGCTCAAAGAACAAGACAAACGAAGAGCATGCAGTATTGTAATAAAAAACTTTGAACAAAAGCACATCCATTACAGCATAAAAAAAAGAGTTCTACGCCTCCTTATGCTAACCCTAAGGCGTAAAGGAGTGCAAAAGTCTGCAAAATAACAAGACTACGCTGGCTACCGAGATGCCTCGCTCGCGACGCATTTGGGGTTCGTGGAGGACTGCAAGCGATCTATGGGTCGGGGCTAAAGAAGGCTCCTCCCTGGGCCTCCCCGAGAGAGACTCGCCACTGGGCGTCTGCCTCGTCCGCTCCGAGACCTCCAGTGTAGCGCCTCGCCACTGCTCTCGCCGCCGCTTTCCCGTGACTGCTCACGGCTAGCCGAAGTTCCTGATGGGGAGACAAGGGCCTCCGGGTCAAGCGAGTCTAAGACCGATCGGGCGCAGAAGACGCCAACACGCACTCACCGCCAGGCGGCAACCTCCCGCCTTTCAGCAGGCAGAAGGCCTCCCGAGGGCCCGGGCAGTCTCTCCAACGCCTGCCGCTGTGGTGAGGCCGAGCATGACGCGCCACGTGGCTCAACTGCCTGCTGAGCTCCACCCTGGCTGCCTCAGTGCCCCGCCCCATGCTGTGAAGGTATGAGCATGGAGAGGAGGACCGCTGCAGGCGCCGGTCCTGCTCAAGGGCCACCTCTCCGGGGCCTGCCCCCATTCAGCCGAGTCGAGCCGCCTCATCCGCGGCGGCGCCAGCACCAGCTTCAACACACACCAAGGCCTTAGGGCAGCGGGATGAGCCCACTCGAGACACTGTGTCCAGATGGGATTCGCACCACAGGCCCACCATGCTAGCCGCCTGATCCTCCCAAGAAGTTGACTCTTCTCGGGGGCGCTGGAGCCACCTCCCGACGCCGCCGTGCCGCACCGCTACCAGGTCGATCGGACTCAAGCGAAGGGAAACTGGAAAGGGACGCTAACTAGATGCTCCCAAGAAACCCCCTACTTCCATCGAACGACTAAGAGAACGCCACCGCAAGTGGGCTCAGATAGAAGAACTCCGGCGAGGGTAGGTCAAGCCCGCTCAGCCGCCGCAAGGAGGAGAGCCTCTCCGTCTGACGCTTGAGGGTGAGCCCCTGACTCCCTCCACCACTCGCTTGCCAGCCCTCCTGCTGCCTCCGGCCGCTGCTATAGCACTCCGAGAACTTCTCCAAGGGCGAGCTTGGAAGACAAAAGGTCCAAGGCAAGAGCTGTGCGTAGGGCTGAGATGGCTTACCGCCTCCTCCCACGCCTCAGATTTATAAGGGCGGATTCACCTGTGGGAACCGCTGCCGCCATTTCATGGCCATGCGCGCGCGCTTCTACCGACGCAAGCGACAATTTATCGGCATTAAAATCGTGACTTGGCATTTAATGCGCCAAGCGACACGAAAGTGCGTTGCGCTCGCTTCCCCAAGCAGTGACGCCGACGCCTTGTCTTTTGCCTAAACCTAATTATACGGACATCTCTAATCCGCACTCACCGCCCGCAAGCCGCACTACGATCGAATTCAAAGAGATAAGTCACCCACTCCGCCTCCCTCATAATTTTATCGAACGATCAGCATGTCGCGTCACCACACCTCGTCGCCACGCATCGACGGGGCTCGTAGGGCAACGCCGCACATTTAGTACAGAGTGGGCGATCCGACCGACCACACGGCTCCCCAAACCGTGTTAACTCGCCCGACCTAAGCGCCACGACCACAGCCTGCTACTTGTCAAGTGGCGCTCGTGAAAGGTAAACCTGCACTCGGCATGCGAGCCATAAGTACCGGAACGGCTTCTTTCTCGCTCAAAATGCGAAATGCGGTTTCGGCCTCAAAGGACATTCACGCTCATACGGTCGACGATCCGACCGACCCCCGCTTCCCTAGCAGATAACCCATCCGACCAAGGCCAGGACTCTACGCCCTAGTGGCTGGTGAGCCAGAAGTAGCGGTGGTAGAAGGGTTACCTATACGCACGACAGCCACGGCCGGAACGCCCCTTTCCCGCCAAAACGTGAATGGGCGCCCCGCCTCCCCAACGCTATTCATGTTCATATGGGATCGGCGCTCCGATCGATCACACGGCTTCTCTAGCGTGTAACCTATTCTGACCTAAACGCTGCTACCTGCGCCACGGGCGTTACTTGCCTCAAGTAGCGCTTATAGCAAGGTTACATCAGACGGGCGATGA
Organism: Guadua angustifolia; assembly: GCA_036346375.1. Lineage (NCBI taxonomy): Eukaryota > Viridiplantae > Streptophyta > Magnoliopsida > Poales > Poaceae > Guadua > Guadua angustifolia. Next base: position 2,476,062 of record CM070506.1, read on the forward strand.
GCCACAAGTCGGTCGGGGCCACCTTTCTCAAGGAGGCTTGAATGAGCGTGACTCGCCCGGGTCTTTAAGCCCTCTTTCGGCTTCCTTCCTGGAAATCAAAGACACCTACACTGAAAAACCTCCGGGCGGTTTCGTGGTCACGGTCTCCGAAAGCGCCGAGGAAGAGCTTTAAATCCGGCGAGCGTAGCACGTAAACGTAAACCCAATTCATTACATGCCAAGTTTTTTACATCTACATAAATATTTAACATCATTCGTAATCCCCGTGGAGGACGCTTCATGGATATTCGGTCACGATCGCCGCATATAGGCTCTACTCGAGTCCGCGCCAGACCTCGCTCGCACGATCCGATTCCCGGCGATCCAATACCGACTTTTGGCCAGGTCAAGACCGCTAGAAGGACATGGCGTAATAAGCGAAGTGGCTCCTGTGGCAGCACTCGCCTTCACCGACCTCTCAACGCAGTTCGCACATCGGGCTAACTCTTTGCCATGAAAGCAAAGCTCAGACTCGTGACAAATCGAAAAGTAGCTCTGGACGCAGACGGCCTACCGACCTTCCCCTAAGGTCGCTAATTCGCGATCAGCTCGCCCGCCATCCTCCATTTCTTCCGAAGCTCGCTCGCTTTCAACCGCCGCGTCAAGCTGGCCGCTTCTTCCACCGCCAAACGCCAGGCTCTCCGCAACTTCACTGAATCTTTTGCGTACTCAAGATCGAGGCAGGTTAGGAATGCGCCCAACAGCACCTTTCAACCAACCCGCAGACATAACAACTTACCGGACGTGGCACTTTCCATGGCTTGAGTCTCCTCAGATTTCCTCACGACCTTTACTGGGCCACGCCGCCTCCCTCAAGGGCGACATCTCAAGCAGTGGCCTCCTCCCCGAAGCTTCCGCCACTCGCCTGCTCCGCCTCGAGCGACGGTCCTCACGCTGTTGGCTCGCCAGAGGGACTCAAGCTCGGATATCTCGCCTCAGGACTCACCTAACCGGGCGCCTCCCCGCAGGCGCCATCCTCTCACTCACCATCCGGGCGAGCCTCTTCACGCTGATCGCCACAGGCCAGAAGATCCCGAGCCTCAGAGCTCAGAGTCTCGCTGGTCGCGACTTCTCCGCTGCAGCTCTCTCGGCTTGGCAGGCGACGGAGGAGCTCTGGACTTGTTCTCCTAACGCACTCCAAAGACGCCGCAGAATACCACCGCGACTACTTCAGATCCGCTAACATCCGGTAAAAGGGCAAGAAATTTCCGAGCATAACTTACTGCGGCACTGTACCGATCCCCCGGCGATCGAGATCCAACGCCTCCTGAAGACTCGAGGAGGAGTTTCAGCTCACCTCGATCTGCTCTAACTCGTCCGGCTCTGCTGGGAACCCTCCCGCAGGATTCCCACTCTTCAAGCTCCGCTCACTCAGTGCCAGCCGAGAACGATGTCTCGCCGGGGTCACCGCCTGCCGACCAGGTGGCTCTGGCGATCGAGGAGCCTCAGCTGTCGCCCCGGTGGCCCGCCTTCGACGTTGGGCCGCCATCACCACCACCGGCGATCTCGCGACCTCCGCCATCGCCGACTGCAGCCGCCCCCGCTTGTTCTATTAGCGATTTATATGCATCGCCTCCGGCCAGACTTCTGACGAGTTGACACGCCAGAATCAAGGCGAGGACCGGTCCGCCTCTCGCCTCGTGCCGGCGCGGCGAAGCCTTAACGGCCGCTGGACGCTGTGGAGACGCCAATCATCACGAACGCTCGTTCCAGATTACCGCCGCGCGATCTTCGTCGTTGCCGGCGAATAACGGGCGCGACGGCCGCCGCCGCTTCGACGCTGTTTCTTGGTCGATCGTAAGATCTTCGCCCTCCACGGCGGGTACGCACAGCGGCCCCAGCTGCAGCGCTTCGCCGTCATAAGGTTTTTCCGCGAAATCCCTAAAAGCCAAGGCGGGTCAGTGACGCTTCAAGGTATTGGCACGCTGCGGGCAAAGGGGATGAGACTAACCATGTCGAGCGGTGCCGGTGAATAACCGCGCCTTCTTCGCCGGCTTCTTCGCGGCGAAGGGCCATCTTCTCCTCCCTCCAGGCACCTCGGCGCGAGGCGCCCTCGCCGGACGCTGCGGACGACGACCTCCCGGTCGACTATCCTCCATTGATCGCCGCATCGGGCGGCACCAAGTCATACTCCTCATATGGATCGCCGAGGTCTCCGCCACGAGGATTTACCCCCATCCCGGCCAAGAAAGCGGCCGACGACGACGCTGCCAGGCGGTCGCGTCTGACGCGCCTCGCCTTTTTCCTTCTTCTGTTTCCAAGCGCTTCCTTCAGGCGGACTTTAACACTAGCTCATATGGATGGACGCCTTTATCTTCCTTTCCCTAGAAGAATGCCCGAAGATGTTTCCAAGCAGTTCCCGAAGGGGCGGAACTCTATTCGTGTCGCATATGGAAATCAAGGTACGCAAGAAAGGATAGGGGAACTTCCCACTTACCAAGTTCGGGGGGTTTTCCACCGAGAAAGGCTCGGGAACGCCGCCCGCCGCCACCGTGGCTTTTAATGCCAAGACGGCAGCCACCCGAGCCTCCACCTCCGACGAGGGCAGGTCCGCGACCTCCATCCTCATGGGGTTGACGCCTCATATCGAAACATCCAGTGGGCTCATGTCCATGAGGGGGTTGTACGCCGCCATGAACGCGGCGCGACGACAACAGAACTCCATCGTATTCGCTTCCGAGCCGCAAGTCGTCAAGAATCACCACCATCTTCCGCTTTCCTTCGTCCGCACGGACGACCCCACTCGAGCACCGCCCTGCCGCTCTCCCTGCGGAAGGTCTGGGCCGTCTCCGATTCCTATGTAGAACCACTGGGTGCCATCCCTGCTCGAGGTGGGCAAATTTCATGTCAAGGTACTAATCGACCGGCTAGGACCGGAAGTTGATGGCGGCGTCACGATTGACGCCTAACGACGCTACCGACTTGCCCTTCAAATTTCATATGGAAGAAGTTATCTCCAGAGGGCCCAATGGGGTTCGATCCCGAGGAAGGCTCGCACAACGCAGGATGAAGATCGCGATGCGCGACTCGCTGGGTTCGGATGGTGCACCTCCACCTTGTAGAAGTGGAGAAGCCCGCGACTTAACGATAGGGGAGGCCAACTCACATTAAAGAAGGACGCTATGACGACGATCTCGCTTATCGCCAGTTCGGAGCCACGGCCCCCGCTTCACACCTCCACCGAGCCACGTCACAAGCTGAAGAAACCGCTTTTCACAAAGTTAAGCACCCGAAGGCCGAGAATGGTGCACCCGCCACGCTATCTCCAAAGGCACGACTCGCTGGGTGGAGAAAAGGCTAAGGCAAAGAACTTTTCTTGGGGTTTTTTGATCTTCCTCACTTGCCGCCGCTTTCTCCTCCTTTTTGCAGCGAACATGTGGCAACGAGGGGAATCGCCTTCATGGCGCCTTTCGCTTATAAGGATGCAACAATAGCGCATCGGACAAAGGCCAACCAAACAGCAGTATCGCGACGCGAACGGCGCCGTTTCGCTTCCTCTGATCGTCAAGACGGTTGACGGTGACACCGCCTTACTTTGACCGCTTTGCATTCAATCTTGACAGACCGCAACCAGCGTAAAAGGACATCGGCAGAGGCGACGGCCTTGGGCCTCGCCTAATTCCAAGGGTCGCCGCGACGGGAAAAATATGCAAGGACCGCCATTTCGTCCGTGAAGCCGCGAAGGTTTCATCGACTTACGCCAGGTTTCGATTATGCGTCAGGCCCTCAACGCTCACATCGATCGGACGCACGCTGCCGCTCGAGCAAAAGAAAAAACCGAAGCGAGGGACGAGGATAAGGCGAAGCTCCTATTCCCTCGTTGGTCGGCAATGACGCACCCAATCGCTTTTGGATCGTGTTCGAGGCCATACGCCAAACTCCTCTCATGGAGCTCCGCCGACGGTGGTAGGCAGCCATTTCTGCTGCAGTCGGCGACGACTGGGTCCGACTCGGATCGAAAGTAACGAAGGCTCTCATGGGTCGCCTTCTAAGGTCCTGACGCCTCGCTATGCGGATAACGCCCGCTTCGAAATGGTTCTCTCGAAACCACCAGGCCCACTCAACAACCCGCTATCATCGCCACGAGCACGGCGTCGAGCCACACGATGGCAAACGCTGTCATTCGCCACCCTCCAGTCCCACACTCGCGACGGGCGATTCTGGAAACGCGCCTCGCTCAAACATGGGACGACGCTTATCACTCCCCTGCAAATGGGCGTCAAGACGGATAAAACCTCGACCAGTTTCTTGACCGCTGGGGCTCGGGTCGCATCTGACCGGATGCGCCACAAGCACCGGCAAAGCCGACCAACCTGTTTAGTTTAACGTCATGCGATCGAGAAACCGCCTTGCCCGACTAACACGCCCGCAGCTATCTCGCAGATGACCTTTCGCCGAGTTCGAGTTCGACAAATGAGCAACCACCACATCTCGACAGAACCCCGACGTAATTTCTCCGACTGCCGGGGCTCGGGTTTCATCTGACCGGATGCGCCGCCACGCACCCGGCGGTTAGCTAAACTCGGTTTGCCGGATCAGGCCCGCCAAAATCCGGCTATCTCTGAAGCGCCACGCTGACCAAAGATCCATCGACTGCTAGTAAACCCCGATCGGCTTCCCTAATCCGCCGGGGTCAGGCTATTGACGGATACCCTAACATGGTATCCTGTACGCCCAAGAAAGGCGAGGGTCATGAGTGTCAAGTTCTTGAGGCCCAAGGTCTCCTGCCTGCTTGACCCTGTGGATGGTCCCACTAAACGCAACAGTATGGCTCCCCACCTTGCCACATGAGCAAGAAGCATGCCGGAGGCACTCTGACCGATGGGTTTGATCGAGGCACTCCGATCGACGTGGTCTGACGAACCGAGAGCCTCGTCACAACTCGAGTCTCTTCACAACAAGCCAACATCAAATCATCGGCCGGGCCACCAGACCACAGGCCTACTCACTCCCCACTCGAGCAAGCGCGCTTCAAGATGGCTAAACAGAGGGGAGACTGCTGCATACTTTCCCTAGTACTCCCCTAAGGTCGACACTTTACGCCACGCCGACGACTACACAGAGAGCAGGTGCGCTGCTTCCTGAGGAGCGGATCAGCCACTTTCAGTCAGCACTCACCGACTGACGCCGACTCGACGCAGGCCAACCACTATCCGCCGAGGTCAAGTCCAAGGCCGACGTCAAGGCGAAGACCGAACTCCTAGGCGAGGGAGCCCCACCCATTTTTTTCTCCTTTACACGCCTATGTAACCCGGCCTTCCCTGACTATATAAGGGGAGGCCCTGTCTTCCTGTTAAGGGCGCCAAGCAGGGAGGAGAGCAGACGAACCACCACACACTCTTAGCTCTGTGCCCTTTCAAGGCCAAGTGCTCTTGTGCTCTACCATCATACACGAGGCGCTATGAGCCCCTCGCTTGTAACCTGCAGTGGGCTCATCAAGATCAATACAAACACGCACTACAAGACATAATCCTGAGTAGTGGGACATTCCACCCCTGAACCAAGATATCTTCCTGACCTCCTTTTCTTTTTGGGCTCTAACCATTCATGGAACGGAAAACGCATACCCCTCAAGACTTTACATAAATTTGACTTGTCGGTCTCTCAAAACAAGTTTCATTCTAGGTCGAGGTGTTCTCGAGTTAGAGAAGGAGGTAGACCGCTTTGTCTCGGAGTTAGCTTCACTTAAATCATGTTCCTCCCGAGACTCGATGCATTGTACACTCTATGATGCTTTGCTTGTGGAGCTAGAGAACCTAAGGAACTTTGCATGATAGTGTGCTTGTTGATCTTGAGAGTCTTAGGTCGAAGGATGCTAGCACATGTTCTATTGATCCTATTCCTATTGATGCTAGTTTTCTTCATACTCACACAACCGCATCTTGTGAAAATTGCCCTAAGCTACTTGCTGAAATTGATGCCATGAGTTGTCACCTTAGGAAGCTTTTACTAGAAATGATGAACTTGAATTGCATGCTTCTAAGGACCCATAAATACCTAATGTGCGAGCCAGAAGCAACTAAAACTTGATAATGAAGCTTTGAATGTCAAGTGTGATCAACTTGCTAAGGATTTACTAGTTAAATCACAACCAGTTGCTTGTCTATGTGTTGGGGTTAAGGATGACGTGGATATGGTCCACGAGAGATTAGGAAGAAGTTAGAGGCCCAGTTGGTAGAATTAGAGATGCTTCTTGTGCTTCTCTGTGAGTCTCTCAAATTTGAGGCAGTGGTATAGGGAAAAATATGCACGCTACTGTTCGATCCTCTTCTTCCTGCTCTTCTTCTACTCCTTCCCTTGCTCTTCATGTGCCTCACTTTTCCGAGAGTGTCAGATCTTATGAGCACTCTGAGAAATTTGTTGGAGGCAAGAAGAAGCTCAATCTCATTCTAGACCACCCAAGATTAGCAGATTCAATCAAGGTCTAGGATTTGATTACTTGGAGCACGCTAGGACTCATCCTCCTACCATTGTGCATGGTTCCAAGAGTGGAGAGATAGTGGTTGCTCCTGTGTTGAGCACCATTGTGTTTAGGTCTCACGGTGTGGTCCACGGGACTTCGACCAAGTATGATGCTTCTCTGTTGCTTCTGCCTCTAACAAGGCAAAGTACACATGCACCTTCTGTAAGAAGGATGGTCACCTAGTAGATTTCTGCTTCAGCGCGCTAAGATCATTTCTGGCAGTGAGCGTGTTGATGCTCTTAGGGTATTCAGTGGTCATCCCTGCACTCTCGAAAGCTCCTAAGGCACACACTGCTACTAGAAAGGTTAGAGAGTCGCCTGCTTTTTGGGCAAATGCCCAGACTCGGGCTTATGTCGCACAACGAGTTTTAGTCCCGAGTTGCTCGTGGTCGGCCTTCCGCCGTCTCTTGATATTCCTCGCTTTTTCCCATCGAGGTAGATATCACAGCGTGAGGCGCTGGGAGGAGATTTAGGCAGCTGCTGGGTTGGTCCGCCTTTGCACCACTCAAGAAGCCAAACCAAAGGATGTACTCCTAGATCTTCCATTACAACCGCTTCTTCCGATCTTGTTAGAGTTGAGTCAGAGAGACACTAGAGTCCATTTTCTTTTGTGTGGTCGGTACTTTGAGGCGTCGTGTAATTCAAGATTGGGTTCCCAAGTCTTCACTTTATCCCAAGACGAAGTCTTCTTCCGACTTGATCAGTTCGCTTGATGGGGAAGGGAGATGTTTGGATTGTTGACTCCGGTTGTTCTCTTCCATATGACCGAGATTCTCGTTGGTTCTCTTCCCTAGTCCGAGCCCCGTGATGAGTTGATCACTTTTGGGGATGCTTCTTCGTAGAGTCATTGCTAAAGGTATCGCTCAGCATTAATGAAAATTTTATTCTTAAGGACGATTGCTCTTAGTGAGTAAGCTGCAATATAATTTGCTTTCGCTTCTCGGCTTATCGATGACTCTTTCGAGGTAAGCTTTAAGAGCAATGCTTGTAGAATCCTCGATTCATCGGGAGGATTAGTTTGGTGGATTTCTAGATTTGGGAGAGTCTTTCGTCTGATTTTTTTTGCTTCTTCCGAGACTTTCTTCGTGTTTGATTGCTTCGAGTCCCGTGATCTCCTTCTCGCATAGGAGACTTGGTCACATTGGTTTTGATCATTTGACCAGAGTTAGCAACCGCGATCTTATTCGTGGTTTGCCCAAACTCAAGATGGTCAAAGACTTAGTTTGCTCTCCTGCCGACATGGCAAGATGGTTATCGCTTTCATCCTCCGATCACCGTGAGAGTGATGATCGATGCACTGTGATAGCTTTTACACATGGACACTCGTTGGTCCAGCTAGAGTCTTTGTCGGCCAGGAGGGAAGTGGTATGTCCTTGTCATTGTTGATGATTTTTCGAGATATTCTTGGGTATTTTTCATGGCCTCGAAGGATGAGACTTTTTCTCACTTGAGGACTTGTTAGTAGGTTGTCTATTGAGCTCCTGGTGCATTACGAGCTATCTGCAAAGGACAATGGCACCGAGTTCAAGAATTCCTACTTTGAGAGTTTCGTGGAGTCGGGTTTAGAGCATCGATTCTCTTCTCACGCCTCGGCAGAATGGCGTAGTGGAAAGGAAGAACAGGACTCTGGTTGAGATGGCCAGGACGATGCTAGATGAGTACAGTACTCCTAGGAAGTTTTGGGCTGAGGCTATAGCTACTGCTTGTCATGTTTCTAATCGCGTGTTTTTGAGAGCACATTTGCATCGCACTTCTTATGAGTTGAGGTATGGGCGAAAGCCTAGTGTTTCTCATTTTCGCGTTTTTGGTTGCAAGTGTTTTATCTTGAAGTCTGGTAACCTAGATAAGTTTGAGTCTCGTTCTTCTGATGGTATCTTTCTGGGTTACTCGACTTCCTCTCGTAGCTATAGGGTCCGGAGTTGTGATGCTGAATAGGATCATAGAGACTCGTGGACGTGACCTTTGATGAGGCTAGCCAGGTGCTAGACCCGATATTTTAGGCTCTTCTTATCCCTCCGAGACCATCTTTGTAGAGGATGAAGATGATGGAGATGATGGTGTTCCACCCGATCCAGCTCCTTCACCGAGGTGCCTCCTGCTTCCATTTCGCACCTCAGAAGATCAGCCTTTGCCTTCAGACTCTCTTCAAATAATGGCTCTGTTCCTACCTCTTCTCCTCAAGAGGTAGAGGCCACTTCGCTTCGGTCCTCCACGCCACATTCAAGGCCTCTCATCCACCGAGCAGATCATTGGTGATCTATTTGAGCGTGTTACGCGCTCAAAATCAGGCTTATCTTCTTCTGCCTTCACTCTGCCTTTTGTTGCCTCTTTTGAGCCAAAGGATGTTACTCATGCATTATCGATGAATCATGGATTAATGCTATGCATGAGGAACCGGAAAACTTTGAGAGGAACAAAGTTTGGCAGACTTGTAGAGCCCCCATCTGGTCATAATGTCATTGGGACCAAGTGGGTGTTCAAAACAAGCAGAGTGAGGATGGTGTTGTCGTTACAAACAAGGCTAGGCTAGTTGCACGAGGCTTTACTCAAAGTTGAGGGTCTTGACTTTGAGGAGACTTTTGCCCTGTGCTAGACTAGAGGCGATTAGAATCCTCGCTTGCATTCTCTCGCATCCCAAGGCTTCAAGCTTTATCAAATGGATGTCAAGAGTGCATTTCTCAATGGCTTCATTGAGGAAGAGGTGTATGTCAAGCAACCTCCGTGGATTTGAGAGCCCCAAATACCCTAACCATGTCTACAAGCTTTCCAAAGCCTTGTATGGACTTAAGCAGCCCTAGAGCTTGGTATGAGAGGCTTAAGTCCTATCTTCTCGATCATGGTTTCAAAATGGGTATTGTAGACAAAACTCTATTCATCGACACCGTGATTCTCATTTCCTTCTCGTCCGTTATTTATGTGGACGATATTATCTTTGGTGGCTCATCTCGCCTCTTGTGTCTCATTTTTCTCAAGTAATGAGCACAGAATTTGAGATGAGTATGATGGGTGAGTTGAGCTACTTTCTGCTTCCAAATCAAGCAGAACTCGGAGAGGTACTTTCCCGCACCAAGGTAAGTACACTCGGGACCTCTGAGCCGCTTTGATATGTCCGATGGGAAGCCCGTGATGACTCCTATGGCCACCACTGCTGTCCTTGAACCCGATGAGGATGGTGAGCCTGCTGATCAAAAGGAGTTCCGGAGCATGATTGGCTCCTCTTGTATCTTCTATCGCTCATGGCCGACATACACTTTGCTTTGTGTGTATGTGCGCCGATTTCAGCTTCTCCTCGCCTCTCATCGCCAAAGCGGTGAAGCGCATCTTCGTACCTTCTGCTAACACTCGATTATGGTATTTTGTACTCTTCTTCTTCTTGTCTATCCCTTAGAGCCTTTTCTCGATGCAGACTTTGCCTGTGTCAGAGATAGATAGGAAGAGCACTGCACTTGCCAATTCATTGGCACTTCTCTTGTTTCTTGGTCCTCTAAGAAGCGCTCGAGTCGCACGACCACCAATCACCGAGGCCGAGTATGTAGCTGCAGCCAGTTGTCAGAGCTGTGTGCTGGATGAGATCGACCTTATGGGACTTTGGGTTAGAGATAGAGAGTGTTCCACTTTTCTGTGATAACACTTCGCTATTTGCATTGCCAAGAACCCAAAGGCAAAGACTTTACCAAGCACATTGATATTAGATATCACTTCCTTAGAGACCATGTGGAGAAAGGAGACATAGTGCTTCAGCCAGGAGAGTGACCACCGCTTGGCGATATCTTTACCAAGCCTTTGGATAGCTCTAGGTTTGTTGCCTTGAGGAGTGAGCTTGGAGTTGTGTGCCCTTACGGCTTATTGTGAGGGGGAGCTGGTTTGTACTTTATGTATTATATATATTTTCTTCCAGTTTTTCCCTTCTTTTGTCTGGTTCTGGGTGCTATGGGTTTTATTTTCTAGAGTTCTGAGTTCACTTCATCTTATGCTTTAGGATGCTATTCTCTTCTTCTTCTCGGTTGAGCTCACTCACAGTCTTGTAGGTCTAGCAGGTGTTGAGCCCCCTGGGTAGACAGGGTCTGTGTTTGCTCCTGGGCTGGAGTTTGAGAGTTAGCTTTCCTTTGTCAGTCATTGGGGAAGATGAGAGCGAGTTTGAGCCTAGTGTTCTCTGCTATCTTTTCTATACTCTATAGTAACCCAATTTGCGCTTTCAATCTTTCTCTCCTCATTTCGTATTTTTGGCTTCGATTGAGTTCTTGAGTTTCTCATTTGCCTAATTGCTAATAACTCAATTTGAACCAAATTTGTGCTTAAAATTGATTCACATGTTGAGGGGAGTTTGGGAACTGTGGATGCGTTGCATATAGATCTGCATTTTCTTTTGTTTTATGAGCTTTGCCTATTATGAAATTGACTCAATCTTCATGTAATGCACCTTGCTACATCTTTTGAAGAAAATCACTAGCTTCGAGTTGTCCAAGTTCATCCATCATGCTAAGCTTGTTAAAATTTGAAAATTGAAAGTTTTAATCAAAAACTTGATGAAACATGTTGCTTTTTCTTGCTAAGTTTCGTCTCTAGAGGTATTTACCATGATTTGTGAAATTTTGGAGTTTTCTAGAGTCCCTATAGCAACTTGGGTGAAACTAGCTTGATCCATACTTGAGTCCTTCAAATTGCTCATATGTGCTAAAATGAAAACAAAAATTGACTCTTTTGTGCAAAATTGATCTCAACACTTTGCATTCACGAGACCCGCCTCCCATTGCACTTGGGATGAACATGGAATGCATCGTGTATGACCAAGACCATCCTCTTAAGAGTTCTTCTTGAGATGGTCGAAGATGGCATGAGTCAATTACTCTTGAAAAATGCAAATAAAAAAACATATGTGGGTAAAGCATGCAAATTATGTCAAACATTTGCACCCCGCTATGTCTTTTCAAATACTAAGGCAAAATTTGCATTATATGGAAAATGAGCTCGAAGGACCTTGTATGCACTTCTAGATTTCCCAAAGTGTTGAGTAGGTTGAACTCTAGGTTTTCCATTTGATCCTATGAGTGGTGTTTGCTTCTAGCTTTGAAACTTTTGCTAAGTTTTGCACTTGTTCAAATCTTGCTAAAATAAAATCTTGTAAACAAAGCTTGTGAGCAAAATGAATTTGTTCTTGGAGACATCCCAGTTTAGTCATTTTCTAAATTGATTAGCTTGGTGTCATATCTTGTCATTATGATCGGTTGGATAATCTTCAAAGCTCCTTAGGTTGCATCTCATGCATACATATTCAAAGGGGGATAAAAAAAACAAAAAATTGACTTCTTGATGCCTATATTGCCAAAAGGGGGAGAAAATGTAGAAAAGGCATCTTCAAAGGAAAATTTTTAATCCACATTGGTTCTTATGATCTTTGTGACAATTGCAAATTTTTATGATCATAAGCATATTCGAGTGTTCCTTGTGAGTTTTATTGGATATTTTAGAGCTTTTGTCGAAAACTTGCTCTTTCTTTTATATTGCTCTAAAAATCTTTCTAGCCAACTTGGTCATGATATTATTTCATTCTCTCTGGATCGAGTTTGGCTTTGCATTCAAATTGCTCTCTTCTTCTCCTTCAAACTCAAATTTATGCCTTTTTGGGTGTTTGTCAATATACTCATCAAGGGGGAGATTGAAAGACCATGTGAAGGTCTATCCTTGTGTGTGATGAGTAATTGATAAGTGTTGAGCTTGGTTTGATTTGAAATTGAGTTTGATTTGAAATGGATTTCGATTTGAAGCAATTTGAGTGTTGGTTGCTTTTCCTAGGGCTACCCGTTTGGGGCGGTAGCATTGGACCGTTGAGCGTAATTAAGATTGATTAATGATTTTGAGATAATCATTGAAAATATTTGTGGGCATTGCTATGTGAAAGGTTTTCCTTGTCTTTGATGGTTGCAGGGCGACGGTGCTAGGTCATGGTGAGGCGGAGGATGATCGGGACTAGGCGAGGAGCGTCGGAGGTCCAGACGGTTGGGAGATCGCCGGAAGATGATCGGAGACGGAGTCCGGGCAAGTCAAGAAGACAAGGAAAGGAGATGATGCTAGCTAGATGCCGCGTGGATCAATGAGGGTCGTCGGATTGCGGTCTAGTTGATAGGTTAGCGGGTCTAGGTAGTATGCTTTGAAAACCGTGCAAGAAAACCCGGTTTGTGTGTGGGTTTTGGGTTAGCCCTTGCATGGCTGTGTGAGTGGGTCAATCCTAGCCCTTAGATGAGTGTCCTAGGGTTGAGGGACTCATCCAAGGGTGGTAGGTGGCCCAAGAGTTGTATAAATAGGGGTGGAGGGGTGGCCTCCTCCCCTTGAAGGTTTGAGTTGCTCCTTTGAGCTTTGCCTACATGAAGTGAGGCTTTTTGTAAACCTTCCCACCAGAAATACAAAGAAATTTCTTTGCATCATTGTGAATTTAAATTCCGCATTTACATTATGTCTTTACTTTACGCAATTTAAATTCAGCATTTACGTTACGCATTTACTTTCCCGCAATTTACATTCATGCAATTTGGATTTGCCTCCCCTCCTTCTAAATGCTGATCTTGGATGTTTTGAGTGTGTTCATATAGTTTTACATCTCTTTTGCACTCTTTGATTGAGTAGAGATCATCTTTTCTTTAAAGTTCCAGTTCTGTCCAGAACTTGTTCTTCGCGCAGCAGTTAGTCTTTGATTTTTGGAAAAATCTAGAAAAATCCTTTTTGCGTGATTCTTCTTGTAGATTGTGCGCGACTCCTGTATCCATCTGTAGAAAAACTTTGGAGTTCACTGGTTTCATAGTTTGGGTGCCATGAGGTGAAAACCGAGCCCCAAATTTTCTGGTCGAAGTTCCTGACTGTCTATGTTCATAGATTTATGATGATTTTTCTACATGGATTTTTGATCTGAAATTTGGTGGAGAGCTTCACGACTCATCTTCTCATAGGGAGAAAATTTGTCATAATTTTGTAATCAGCAGAAACCCACCAACCTCCTGTTCAAATTAAAGACAGATTCTGAAAATATCTGCTTTTGCTTTTCTAAAAGAGGCTTTTGTGTCTTGGCTTGATCTCTTTTAGAAAAGAAGTATTTGAATTGTTTCCTCTCCTTTTTGGACACTTGACAACCAGGATTGTGATTGAAAATCCTCACATATTTTATGGATCACATCCATGTAAGCTAGGGATGCACATAGTTGTCTAGTCGTTCGGTTTTTATGGTTTTTCACGATTTCCTTTGCGCGATCTTTTCATGGTTTTAGTTGGAGTATTTTGGGGGAAAATTTAATTGCGACCATTCACCCCCCCTCTGTTCGCCATCTCGATCCTTCAAAGTCCACAACTCCCAAATGAACACAAAAAAATAAAAATTCAGTAAAGGCGAGGAGCAGAGAATAAGAAGAGTCAAGAGTGTTATTTTAATCACATTTAGATTTTTCTTTAGAAAATAGTTTTGGGCACACATAGGACACCACCATGCTAGCTAGGGCCAAGACCTACAGTCAGTATGCTCTGATACCACCTCTGTCAGAACCCAAATTTACCAATTCGAACCCACTTTGTTTACCGCACTAGTTCCAGGATCAACGCTAGTGCTCACAGCTCAACGTTGGCAAGGTTCACATCATACACACAATAAGAATAATAAGACTCCATTTATTGATATAACTAAGTGTATGATCTTATGATCAACTTACATTATTAAGCCACGCAGAGCTAGACTGAAAATAAAATCTAATACCAATGTAGCGGAAAAAAGTAGAAGACGTTGGTGACTCATCAGTTCACCACAAACGATTGACAAGGCTTGGGCCTAGTGAATCGCATCCACCTGGAACTCCTCCAACAACAAAGGCGATGACTTCTTAACTGTTGATTTGTTGGTGATTGCAAGGATGAGTACAAAATCACTCAACAAGTTGTGTACAGAATGCAATTCTAACATAGCTATATGCATGGCTTATTCCAAAGGAATAGCTTACATGGCTTATTTATAGTAAAGCAGCATGTATGAACAAGTACAATACATAGATTGCAAAGACAATGAAATAAATAATAGTGATAGATAGATTCAATATTTAAATCAAGTTTCTAACCCTAAGCCAAGTTTCATCCTTCTATATGGCATCCTGCCATCCCATTCAGTTTTCCATTTTATTAACTAACCCTTGACTGTAATTCCCGAGCTATACTCAATACTGTGAGCATGGCTATCCAAATAGATTTACACCTTGCAGAGGTTATGCAATTTACCCACATGATACAACCTTACACCACACAAGCGAGTGATCCTAACAAAGCCTTTACAATACCCCGCCTTAACCCAATACCACCCGCTGAAGTTTCAACACTAAAGGGCTAAACCACCACGACAAGGCCCCTCTCTTGCACCATGTGAGTTTATCCGTACGTGAACCCAAACTCACACCACCACAAGCAGTACTAAAGCTAAGGCATTGCAAATTAGTTAGCTAGGCTGCCCCATAATAGACATGTGGTTGCATGATTGATTCAGGTCAAAGGCTCGCAAGGTTAAGTCCTTAGGGCGATCAAAGCATGACTTCCACATACCCTCTAGCCCATCGAGCCCACCTTGGCATACTTGCCCCTTGCCACTTCTTCAATCTAAGTGATAACCAACCCAGTTGATTACTAAGCACCATGTGCTATCCACAATTCAACATCGTTGCGTGACATCCCTTGCCACAACAACTCAATCTCATCGTGTGACCACTCATGACACACAAGTTCATAACATTGTTCCATATGCCATTAGTCAAGATTAATTCTCAATGATTCATGTATGTGTGATGACGTGGCATAGCTAAGCAAACTATTACGATCTAACCATCCCATGTTGACTTTAATATCAATCAACCATAGTAAACCAATCTAGGATGACAATAGATCATGACATACAAATGACATGGTAGGGTATAGATCAAAAGGTATGATAGCTAAGTCCCAATTTAGATCGAAAGCATGTGTACACATAAAATAACGTGCAATATGGTAAAGCAAAATAACTTTATAAACATGGGTTCAACATTATCAAAGCACAACTTGTCTTGGCAAAGGTTTTGATCTTGCTTAGGAATTAGATCTTGAGTTGCCAAATCTTCCTCCGATGTGTCGCATAACTCAACGTCTACGTGAATCAAGAGATAAAAGTAAATAGATACCCAAAATAGAGAGCAAAAGAACTCCAAAAATCAAATAAAATTCACCATTAAATAGATATTAATTTTAGAAATTTTTAGAAATTTGAATCACCACCATTGGAGTTCATATGGGGGAGAACGAGCTCTCGAAAGATTCAAAAATCATAAAAATCAGAAAATTAGAAAATCGAGTAATATCCGAATAATTTTTATAAAAGAAATACAATTTATTGCGTCATGCTGACGTCAACACTGAATCGGGCCAATTAGAAGGTGCCATGTGGCTCGGCACTATGTTGTGGACTCAAGGCACCATGTGACAGGTCCACCGTAGACCCACGGCATTGTGCCGTTCATCGAGTGATGTTATTGTTGACGTCACTTGCCACGCGTCATCATCCGATTGGATTGGCTCACGATATGATCTGGTCCGCATGGCGTAGATCTAACAACCACCAGTCATGTTCTTATGTGGTGTAATCCAGAGCATCTATCTTCAATCCAACGGTAATCGTTTACCAGAGATGTTCACTGTTTTCCGGTGCGACGTGGCTTGATCTGAGGCGTCGGTGGGGAATCCGATGCCTCCAAAGCTTCCCGACGCGAATGGCAGCACGGATCTTCACCAGACTCGAGGACGATGACACGGGCTGTGGTGCTCTGGCGACTCAACGACGTCAAGGGACGGTGTAATCGACTCGGCTCGGTGCAGGAAATCTGGATCCAGAACTAGTGCAGCGAATGGCGGCTTAATGACGGCGAGACTTATGAAATACCACGGTGGCTTCTCCTCTACTCCGACGAGCTCGCAAGCTTCAACGGCGACTCTCCTGGCGACAGTCCTAGTTAAATCTTGACCGTTCCTCGGTGATCCAGGCCAACGGGCCGTACGACGCATGGGCCGAGCGCGTACAGTGCTGGGCTTCAGCCTAGTACTTTTCAGGCAAGTTTTACCGGATTTTTCGATTTAAAATAATGAGAGGAATTAGTTCATTTTATTGTAGGCAATAAAAATACCAGAAAAAATTCAAGAAAAATCTCAAAAATACTTTGAGACATTCTGGACTCAAATAAAATATTTTTAGCAAAACTTTATTTAAATTTTATCTATATTTAACGAGTTTTCAACAAAAGGCCAATATACTTAAATTAAAATAATTCAAATAAAACCCAGAAAATTCACAAAACTAACAAATTGCAATAAAACCCTAATAACTAATAACAAAGAACAAATTTTAGGATGTTACACTTATATATATATTTCTATGGAAGAAGTTGGCAAGGAAAAAATGTTCATGACAACTGGTAAATTATAATTTTATTTTAGCCGGCACGCAACGGAGCATATGTAAACATAAAAGACACTCGATTAGGACTCTTCAGTCTGATGCCGATTGCAATTGGGATTCGAACCCAATGACCACCTCCATCATGCCACGCAAGGCTACCAAGTTCACCTTGAAGCTCTGCACACTCCTCTCCTTGCAGAACGCCAATACAGACGGCTCCACGGACATCTGGACACCGGCAGGAGGCTGGAAGAAGGCCTTGTACACAGCATTCGGCTGGCTGACGTTGGTTACGGCGCGCACAACGGTCTCATATATCTTTAGAATAGGAATGGCGATTGTTCGATGTAATCTTGTAATTAGTCTAGAGTTTAATTAAGAGTCTATTTAGGAAAAGAAGTTCGATTAGAATAAAAAAGTGAAATCCTATTTTGTTTGTGTGGACTAAAGTTTTAGGTATAAATATAGGGTAAGCCTTAGTTTTGTAAACAAATAGAGCGAGAAGTAATAAAGAGAAAATTAGTTTAAAATTTTAACATTTTGTTTCAACAAGTGATATCAAAGCGAGCTAAAGTGACGTGCAGAGAGCTGTCGTGGAGGCTGTGCAGGAAAAGGTGAAGAGAATAGAGAAATCAAGAACAGTAGAGAAAAAAAAGAAAGAAGAAAAGACGCGAGGTACTGTAGACACGGTTACTGCAGCAACGTAGAGTACAGAGCACAGCATCAAAGCAGAGGAAGCTTCGCAAAGACACGTTCGGCGAGTGTGCAAGTGAAGAAAATTTCAGGAGGCAAGATTATGGGCGAGAAGGTCAAAGTTCAGAGTGGGTCCATATCCGTTCAGTACCTTCAATGGAATTGGTCTTGACGCAAATCAAATATGAGATACGACAAAGATTGAGTTTGCCCAAGTAAGATGGCCATTTAAAGTGGGCGGATCATTGATCAGGCGTGAGGAGCTACCCCAACTAACGACAAAGATGCGGCAATTTCATGAATGGTACTTGGACCCGACCAAACATGGTCTACAGTTGTTCGCTGTCAAGTACAAGCAACAAGATTTTTTTCACGGTGAAGGTGAATTTTTTGTCGAATGGGACTACATATATGATCTATACGCATGGGCGCCTCGTATGCCCTTGATGGGTTGCTGGACTCTGTAAGTGTCTTAATTATTTACAAAAAACTATCGTGCACTCCCTTATACTATACTAACTTGCAAGCCTAACTAATTTCTTATGTAGCATGGAGATACAAAGATGCCGAAGGGAACGCATTTTCGACATAGGCTTCATGGACCCAGTAGTTATCAACGAGACAACCGTTAGAGACCACCCAAGCGATACAGAGACTAACGTATTCAATGCGCTAATGAGTCAAAAATATATCTAGCCTGCTCATTTGAGTACGTGTTTTCATACCACCTTGTTCTACTCTTTTTCATAATACGATGTTAGAACTAATTAGTTATCTACGTTGACATATCTATGTATAGTTTTCACTGGTTTCTTCTTATGATCGAGCTAGATTGTAGCTCGATCACAATTATGGACTCGCAAAGGAGACCAGTTAAAAAGTATCAATACTTTATCGACATGCTCAACCGGTATTAATTCTTGTTCCTTTCATTATTGTACTAGTTCTATTTCCTTCAATTTGAAACGAATTCTAATCATGTACAATTCGTAATCACATGTGTAGTGCATTTGCACGGTTCCATGCTAAAAACAGGGGCGTATTCAAAGAGAAATTTGACATTACAATTGCCCCTCATGTACGTATATCATAATGCTAGCTTTTTAGTTAGTTAACTTAATTTCCTTGCATCCATTTCACGCTTTCAACTTTTTCCACCGCAAATCTTGAATCAGCCGCCGGGTAACAATTTATGCGGCTACTATGTATGTGAGTTTATGCACACCCAAACCGGAGCTGCCGACCGCATGCTAAAAGGCAACAAGGGGGTGAGTAAATATAATTACTAGCTTTAATGATGTATAGGCACTCCTTATATCTTGTACAAATTCAAGTATTGATTAGTTAATGACTTAACGGTGTGTGCCTCAATATTTGGCGGAACAAGGTTCGAACTCTCGCCGACGCAGTGAGAGCAATCCAAGAACAACTCGTTGGCTTTATTTATTTATGAGGTCATAAATCCAAAAGGTGAGTTTCACGAACCAAATTTAAACAGTGGGGCCCTTTGATAAGGACCGTGAATCGTCAGGTTTAGACATCTACGGCTAGCAAGAGCGATGCGCGTAAAAGATCCCGATGAATGTAGGAAAAGAAATACTAAAATTGTAATTAAAGTTGTGTACATATATATTGTAATACATTAGACGATGAGCAGAAGAACAAATATGTGTACATATTTTAATACATTAGATGTAATTAAATTTGTTAATGAATGTTCAGTGATTTAATTATCAGGCAAAGTGCATGATTGATTATCTGTGCTTTAATTAGTTGTGATTTAACACACACACATATATAATAGCTACTAGACACACACACAAACAGACATATATATACACAAAACATCAGTACCGGTTGGAGAAACCAGCAGATCGATGAGGGCTCATCGCTGCCGGTTGGAGACACCAACCGGTACTGATGAGGTCCTCAGGGGTTCCGGATGCGCTGCCACGTGTGACTTCGAACCGGTACTGATACTCTATCAGTACCGGGTGAGGGAATCGGGACTGATACCCTTGAGCATCAGTCCTGAATAGCCTGTACCGGTTCAAAAACCGGTACTAAAGGCTGTTTTGAACCGGTACTAAAGGCCCTTTCCGTAGTAGTGTTCTCTTCACGATTGACAATTATCTGATATGCACAATAAAGATGAAGGCAAACTTGCGCGCCCAGGGTGTCTGGGGTGTAGTTGATCCAAAGGGGAAGGCTCAAGAAGATGACAGGATAGGTCAAGCTACACTTGCTACGATCTATCAGGTGGTACCAGATTCGATGATGCACCAGCTCATCAGAAAGGAGACAGCATGTCACTTGAGAAGATGCATGTGGGAGTTGATCGCATGAAGGAGGTGCGACTACAAAATCTATGAAATGGGTTTGAGAATCTTCAGATGGGAGAAACCCAGTCGGTGGATGACTTCGCCGGTAAGCTTACTTCTTTGTACAACCAAATTATTTCTCTCTGTCACAGGATGGATGAATCTGTGGCAATGAAGAAATACCTGCGCGTGCTACCAGAATAGTTCATGCCTGTCATCACCACGCTCATGTACTCCCCTAATTTGGAGAATATGAAAATTGAGGAGATCACCGGTTCACTTAAGGCGCATGAGGAGCTATTGAGGGGTTATCAATCCCGTAAAGAGTATGGGTATTAGTCCCGTAACGAGCAGGTGTTATCGTTAAAGGGAGATGAAAGAGGTGATAACAAGCAATTTACTTGCAGGCATGGATGCGGCGGTTTTGGTAGACGAGGAGTTAGAGGTGGTTGAGGAGACAGAGGTGATCAAGGAGAAAAGTCTGAACAAGGTAGTGATTACAGACCACGAGATAAGTCACATATCAAATGTTTTGAATGTGAAAAATATAGTCACTACGCGTCAGAGTGTCGCAGCTAGAAGAAGAATGAGGTGGTAAACCTCACCCAAGCCAATGCAGATGATGAACCAGCTCTACTCCTCTTATTGTGCAAAGAAGAGAAGCCGAACATGTTGATGTTGAATGAGGAGAATATAATTCCTAAATTATGCATGGAGGGAGATAGCTATGATCACACTGGTCTATGATACTTTAACAATGGAGCAAGCAATCACATCACTGCAAATCACTCTGTATTTCATAAACTTGACGAGAAAATTTAGGAAGAGTAATCTAACATGGCAAGACTGGGCCAGCCGTTGGCCTGTTGTTTTCGTCGGCTACTGATCCTAGCCGACGAAAAAAATTAATTTTCATCGGAAACCAATGAAAATAAAGCATATTTTCGTTGAGTTGGTTTCGTTGGTCTATTTTCATCGGTAAGCCAACGAAAATAGCTACGTATGTTGGGAAATCCCCTTTTTCGTCAGCTTTTGGCCAACGAAAAAAGTTCGCATTCCTGTAGTGAATATTTAGCATAAAAAACCTGACAATACCAAAAACTGATGATGCTATAGCCCTATCGTATCGCTTTCTCTACGAGCCCTAATTTTTTTAGCATACAAAAGTAAAAAGCACTACTACAACGAGGCTTATATCAGACGCACGATCACAGACGGTTTTGAAAAACCGTCTGTAATATGGAACATCCTGCACGGTTATGTACTCAAACCGTCGGTCGCGAATATCACGACGGTTTTATATTACAACTATGCGTGATGTAAGAACTATCACGAAACGGTCCGCTAGTAATATAAAACCGCTCGTGATAGTCGTGAGGACATAAGCGAAGCGCATACCGACTTCGGGCAACAAGACCTCGTATAACCCCATGAGAGAGGGGACCGTGGCCCAAAGTAAGCTCGAGACCCGCTGCTGACCACCCTTCAGCTCCTTCCGGCTTAGTGTATGCTTTTGATCGTAGAACTTGAGCATCCGAAAGTCTGAAACTTGCCCATTTTGACGATGGTCATTGTTGAGTATGAGTGGTCGAGTCAGGAGCAGAACGCTCAGGTTACCGATTACGGTTGCATGGAACACGACTTCCTGCCGAAGGCACTTGGTCGTGGAAGTTAATTACCTGGAGCTCATTCGATCTCGGTTTAAGAGATCGAGCCGCGGTCGTATGGGACTTAAGACAGGCGCGAGGCCTGTGCCAACAGCAATGCCGGCGAGCCATCCCGGCATAGGTCAAGGCTGGTGACCCCTAGACCTCGCCTTCCACGGGCCGCTTCCGCGCCGAGACCACGACCCCGGCCGGCCACCGGGGATGAGCGAATCGAGTAAGCCACGCGATTCCTCACCACGGCTGCATTTAACGCCGGAATCGTCGGTACCCGCCACGGAGGTTGTGGACGCTGCCGGATCGAAATGTTGTCCCCTCGCCTCTGGGCGATGCGTGCTCGATCGTGGAGATCAACACGCTGTCTGCGCCTCTCGCTTGACGGACTCGATCTGGCCGGAGGAGGCGGGTAACCGAGCCGCGCCATGGCGGGGACTCAGACCACGCCAAGTCATGCCTAACCACGCAAAAGTCGATCCGGCCCGCTGCACCGCCGCCGAGGAGGAGGGAGATCTCGCGATCATTGAAGACGCGAGGAGTTTACCCGCAAGTCTTATTCCATGAGTAAGGATTTTTCCGCATGTTTTCAGATCTGTACTGACTCTCCTTGTCCTTCCTCATTTTCGGCCATCCCCTTTTTTCAAGCTGAAGGTGACCACGCCACGCGAGGGTTGTAGAGCACGCGCAGCACGTGCTAGAGGCCTCCTCGACGTAGTAGAGGCCTGCTGAGGCCGAGCGCGACAAGCTTGTCCCGAATCCATCGAGGTCGAGCAGGGAGCTCGGCATGACCAGAGAGCTCGACGACCTGCGCCGGACGATGAGGTCATTTGGAGGTGGCCCATGCACGAAGCTCGGCGCACAGGGGCCTCGACCGTGACTTTGATTTCAAGTGCGTGGAAGCGGGAGAGCTCGCTCGCCCTGGCAGCCGAGGTCGAAAGGGGCAAGATCGGCTCGAGAAGGCTTGCCAAGCGTTGACTCCTAAGCTCAAGGCCAAGATACTCCAGCTCGAGGAGGAACTCGGGAGCGCCAACAAGACGCTTTGAAGCCGAAAGGTGCCAAGCGTCAAGGACCTGGAGAGGGCGCCAGCGAGCACGCTAAGGCCATTCGTGGCTCGAGGTTAAATCTCGAGCTCGAGGAACTGCCGTGCCACCAAAGGCGCTTCGAGGTCGAGCAGCGCGAAGGTTCAAGAAGACTCCGCGAAAGCCACCTCCGGTCTGCGAGACCAAGGTGCCCGGCTCGAGAAGCTCGAACGCTGCTGGTAAGGCAACAAGAGTGTCCGCTGCGCAGCCTTGAAGATGAGCGACGCTCGGCCGTGGGTGCTTCCCAAGAAGCCCTCCAGCCTGTGGAGATCGAACCCGAGGGCAAGGGTGGCCCAACTTGAGCGTGAAAAAGCTTGCCCGCGAAATGGCGAATTCAGAGAAAACATTAACAAGTAGGGAATGTACTAATAGGAAACGTTTTGTTCTCTAGTGAACGAAGAAACCTCGCTCCAGTTGTGGATTCATGTTTTGGGGATGCGTTGAACTTTTCTCTTGGCTTCGCTTGTTACGTTCCTCCGTGTTTCTTTGGAGTCAGCGTGCGTTGGCGTATACCACCCAGTTCTGCTGGGCCTGAGTCGACGCTGTGCTTTGGGCACAAGACGAGATAATGACGAGGCGCCATAATCGAGGTTGCGGTTTCAAAATATAACCGTCGTGATGGCTATGATACTCATTACGCAGCGGTTTCAAAGTAAAATCGTCAGGATTTCACGACGGTTATATAACACAACCGTCGTAATATCTACAAAGATGGTCATTATGGATGGTTATATTTAGAAACCGCTCGTGATATTTCTTGCATCACAAACTACCGTAATATAAAACCGCTCGTGATAAAACCGTCTCGAGCTCAGTAAAAATAGAGCCTCGCTCCATCCACTTTGTTTGTAGGGTTTCGTTTCTATCCTAAGTGGTCATTGTGGAAGTGAGGCGATTTTTTTAAAGAAAGTCATTGATTTCAAGGGGATATTAGATTCATTTGATTTTGGTGATCTAAGGTTAGTAATGAGTTCTCTAATTGCATGCATCCAATTCAATATCTAGGTTGGTTAGGAGAGAATTAATTTAAAGATTGTTTGGTTAGATCTAGCTTAATTGTAGTGGATCCATATGTTGTTTGTGATATTTGGTTAGTAATGTGTTTTAATTGCATTATATTCAACATCTAGCTTGATAAGGAAGGAATTTGATGATTTTTTTAGATCTCGCTTGTAGAACCATGTGTTGGTTGTTTGATCTATAAGGTTAGCTAGTAATGGTTCTATTTGCATAATATAATATTCGATCATGATGTAGCTAGCTAGCTTGTTAAGGATAGAATTTAAAGATTGTTTAGATCTAGCTTATAGATCAATTCAAGTCTTTTGGTGATCTAAGGTTAGTAATGGGTTCTAATTTCATTATTATATTGAAGATTAATTTGAATTGTGTTAATTATTTCTTTGTGATGTAATTAAGGTATGTAATTGCATAATTAGTTTAAGAATGTGTGCATACGCACTACACCTGGTGCACTTAATATTTAACACTAAGTGTTACATGTGTAGCATAGATGGATCGAAGCTGGATGTACGCTGAGAATCGCATTTGAAAGTGCCGAGTACCTTAATGGCGTCTCCACTTTCAAAAGAGCCGCAGAGGAGGATATGTTTAATAAGGATGCAATTTATGTCATGTCCGTGCATTAATTGCTAAAATCAAGATGTTTCAAACTCGCCGCAGATCGGGCACACTTGATTCGGAGGGTTTCAAAAGGGCTATACATGTTGGACTAGTCATGGCGAAGAGCATAATATACAAGAAGCAAGTAGTGTTAATATCGTTGATTTAAGTCAATGATATGTCGGATGATCATATCGATTGTGCTTCGATGAGGACAGGTTGCGGATGACAATTTGGATCAGATGGTGCGCGATGCGTATGAAACTTTGATGACAGGAATATGGAAAGTTCCGTGGCTTGATGGAGGACTCGGAGAAACCTTTGTTCGCAGGGTGCAAGTTGAAATACACAAGGTTATCATCCGTGCTTGAACTACTCAAATTGAAGGCAAGCAACGGTTGGTCCGACAAGAGTTTCACAAATACAATACGCCTATTGGCGGACATGCTTCAGAGGGAAACGAGTTGCCGACAACCACCTACAAAGCCAAGAAGGTTCTTTGTCCCTTGGGAATGGAAGTAGAAAGAATACATGCATGTCCAAATGACTGTATCCTGCACCGCAAAGAGTACACAAACTTGCATATATGTCCGGTGTGCAACGTATCCCTAAGACAAGCGTAAGAGTCATTCAGATGATGATGGCGAGAGCATTGAGGTGAAAAAGGTCCTCTGCTAAGGTGGCATGGTATCTGCTGTAATTCCCGCTTGAAGCGTTTGTTTGCGAACCCAAAGGAGGCAAAACTGCTATGCGTGGCACTTTGCGAGCGTAAGAATGATGGAATGCTAAGGCACCTGCCGATTCCATCCAAAGGAGAAACATCGACAGAGCTTTCAAGAATTCGTGCGGATCCAAGAAATATAAGGTTTGGATTGAGTATGATGGAATGAATCCTTTCAAGAACATGAGCAATGCAAGATAGCACTTGGCCCAGAATCTCTGATTCTACAACCTTCCTCCTTGGTTGTGTATGAAGCGGAAGTACATTTTGTTGTCTCAGGCTTATCCAAGGACCGAAACAACTCGGGAATGATATTGATGTGTACCTAGCTCCATTGGTGGAAGATCTAAAAACACTGTGGGTTACCGGGTACACGTATGGGATGCGTATAAATGAGAGAACTTTACTTTGCATCGCTTGTTGTTCTCGCACCATAAATGATTACCCCCTTTGCTAACTGTCAAAGCTAGAGTACAAAAGGAACCAAAGCTCGCACTCACCGCTAGATGATACCGAGAGTTTATGGTGAATCACTCCAAAACTGCGTGTACATGCGTCATCGTAGGTTCCTTCGGAGGAATCACCCATATCGCAAGATGAAGCAACTTTTCGACGGAAGGAACGAAAATGGTTCAGCTCCAAGGCGCTTGAGCGGAGAGATGTTCATGACATTGTTAAGGATTTGGATGTTGCGTATGGAAAGGGATGTAAATCAAGTACCGTGAAAAGAGCATGTGGAAGAAGAGATCAATATTCGGGACCTACCTTCTTTGGGAGCACCTAGAAGTTCACCATCGCATCGATGTCATGCACGAGAGAAGAATGTCTATGATGGCGTGGTTGGTCTCTTACTCAACATTAAGGGTAAAACAAAGGATGGTATCAACGCATCGGCTTGACTTGGTCGATATGGGCATAAGACCGAGTTAGCACCGAAAGAGACTAATAAAGGCCGTGCGTACTTGGAACACGCTTGTTATACTGTCAAAGGCCGAAGAACTGAATCGTGCGCTGCTTGCATGGTGTGAAAGTTCCATCCTTACTCCTCCAACATGAAGAGACTTGTTTCGTTGGAAGATTTGAAATTAACCGCATGAAGTCTCATGATTGTCATGTGCCGATGACACGATGCTCCTCGTCGCAATTAGAAGTATTTTGCGGTCAAGGTATGAGAGACAATCACTATGTCAGTTATTTCTTTAACACAATCGCCGAAGGTCATCGATCCCGAAGGACTAGATGCTCTGCAAGTCGAGGCGGTGATGACTCTATGTAATCTTGAGATGTATTTCCTCCATCATTTTTCGATATCATGGTCCATCTCATTGTTCACCTTGTGACAGAGATAAAGATATGCGGCCGTTGTTCCTACGTAGCATGTACCCGCTCGAGAGGTACATCGAATTCTCAAGTCTTACGTCTGAATCGATCTCGTCCGGAGGGTAGCATTGTCGAAGGTTATGCAACAGAAGAGGCCGTCGAATTCTGCGTCGATTACATGGCCCAGGTCGAACCGATAGGTGTGCCTCGATCTCACCATGAGGGGAGGCTCCAGGGTATCGGGACCATCGGAAGGAAAGCAATCACGCCTGATTCGGTTGCGTATGCTCGAGCCCATTTCACGGTTTTACAACACATGGCTGTAGTGTTCGCCTATATCGTCGAGCACAAGCAATGGCTAAGGCAACAGAATCCAGGACGGCAGGAGTCTTGGATCACGAGACAGCATAACCTTCAGTTCAACAAATGGTTGAAGGAGCGACCTATCACTGGGAGCTCGTCAGATGACACGCTGACATGGTTGGCAAAAGGACCAACTTTTACAGTTGTCACATGGAAAGAATATGACTTAAATGGGTACACTACACGAGAGATTAGGATATGAAGAGCACAAACCAGAACAGCGGTGTCCGCATAGATGCATTCAATAATACCGCTGGGTTGACGAGGAGCTCCTACTATGGGTTCATAGAGGAGATATGGGAGCTCGACTACGTACTTTTCAAGATTCCCTATTTCGGTGTCATTGGGTCCACCTCCAAAGACGTGAAGGTTGACAAGAATGGCATCACTCTCGTGGACCTCGAACGCGTGTGGATACCAAGATGAACCATTCGTACTCGCTAACCAAGTTGTTCAAGTCTTCTATGTAACCGACCCGTACTCGCTAACCAAGTCATCAATTATGTCTGAATGGCCATCCTTGGGGACATGGAAGACCCGATTGTAATCACATTTGTTCAATCTTTAAAGATTTAACAAATGTGATTGCAAGTCGGGTCTTCCATGTCCTGGGGACATGGAACACCCTCGTGACCTCCCCATCGCCGCCCTCCCCATAGCAACGTGCTCCCCTCCTGTCCTCCCCTCGGTGACCTCCCCACGGCCGTTGACCTCCCTCGCAATGACGTGCTCCCCATCATCGTGCTCGCCTCTCTTCAACAGCAATCGGTGTTGTTCGTGTAAGTAATGTCGCGATCTTTCTTTCTTTTTTCGCTATGGGTGATTGGTATCGCTCTATGAGTATCGATGAACCGATCGAGTATTTCGGGGACTAGCCATCGAGCTAGAGGCCATTTCTCATCTGGAGGCTCGATTTTTTCTACTACTACCGCTTGATGATGATTCAATTAAATGAGGCTATATTGATCTCGCTAGTTAGTGAGTTCCTTCGTGATTCAAAGACTTTGTTTAGATCATTGTGTCTAGAATTCAACTTGGTCGTTGTTGTCAGCCAGATATGTGATATGCTATCCTCGTCTGTGATTCAGCTCTTATACTCGCACTTTTTTCTCGCTTGTGTGTTTGTGTGGATGTCCTAGTTTTAGGGGAGGTTCTGCCGAAATTTTTATTAAGTTCGGCAACCTTCTAGTTCGCTTGTCCTGCTGTTCAGTAGCTTTTCATAGTCCATAGTTGAGTTCTAGTGAGTCAATTTTCTTAACCAGTGCTGAATTGCGTAGATTCACTAATCTTAGATTTGTATACCCTGTGATATATTGTTGAAATTGATGTTGGAGGGTTCTTTAAGAGCAACCCATCAATTTAGATAATCTGAGAGCAAAGTTGCTTATAAGCTAGTCCTTTGTGTTATCTTGTTTATGTCATACCTCTTGTGTGTGAATTATGTATTCTCATATATATGCTTAAGAGGAATAATAAACAAAGTCTTGCTCTTATACTTGCACTTATTTCTGCTTGTCTGCTGTGTGGATGTCCTAGTTTTAGGGGAGGTGCTGTCGAAATTTTTATTATGTTCGGTAACCTCCTAGTTCGCTTCTTTTGCTAAAAGGCTAATAACAAGCCATTTAGGCTAGTTCTTTTAAAAGGCTAAAAACAAGCCATTTAGGCTAGTTCTTTTAAAAGGCTAATAACAAGCCATGGTATCCACAAACTTATTCACTCCAATTTGATTTTATTTGTTCTTCTCTTTTAGTTCTTTGAAACTATTTTAACTTATAAAGAAGATGTCGCCCTCTAATCCATCGTCTCGAAGGACATGATGTGCCCTCAAAAGAAGAATCGACCAGCCAACGCAAGAGGACCAAACAAAAGGCCAATGAATCGATATACCATTACGAGATCGATCCAAAGGATGGGGCCCTAGAAAGCAAAAAAGCGTGGAATGCATTTCGAGTATGTGCGGATAGTAGCACGAACGGGTTCGAT
Source organism: Guadua angustifolia (assembly GCA_036346375.1). Lineage (NCBI taxonomy): Eukaryota > Viridiplantae > Streptophyta > Magnoliopsida > Poales > Poaceae > Guadua > Guadua angustifolia. The sequence continues at coordinate 2,504,772 of CM070506.1, forward strand.
CACGCTATCTTCTTGGAGGTTGTCGACTATTGAGGCTCGCGATGCCTTGTCGACGGAAATTGGTGCATCGCTCAACATTCCGTAAGAATCCGCTCCCTAGTGCGATGGTATGCATTGCTAGCGGCGAAAGGCATGGAAGACCTTCAAGCATACGCTTCTCGTAGACTACGTCAAGAAGGATATAGATCCATTCTCTAAGTATGGGTTCATTGATGCGAACACGTGGCGGCGTTTTGTTGAGATGAAGACGACAGATGAATTCGTGCGTCAAAGTGAAGCAAATAAGGCCTTACAGGCAAGGAACACTCACCCCCACAGACTCGGCACTGCTGGCTACACGGGGAAGAGAGCGTAATGGGACAGGGAGGACGAGGAGGGTATCGCGCCATTTGCATCGATCACAAATCAACATGCCAGAGACTGGCTAAGAGCGAGGTCAGCTGCCACGTCCTCCGCAACCGTCTCCTTTGTAAACCCCGCGGACGAGGAAGTTTGCCAACGCCTGGTAATATATAAGTCGAATTACCAATTTTACGTAATTAGTCCATGACTTCATAAGTGAAATAACTTATCCGGATCTTGCAGGTAGCGTTGAGTACACAATCGGGCGATGGCTCTTTTTTCCCAGACAGGGAGAAAGATGCACTGTCCATGGCCTTGGGAAACAAGGAACACCCTGGTCGTACAAGAGGCAAAGGGGTTTTTGTTCCATGGAAAACTAGATTCCCAGACATTTACTTCCACATATACCAAAATAAGAAGAGAACTAGAGCCGAGCGCGAGTCAAATCTTATAAAGGATTTGGAGGACAAGTTGAGAGGAGAGTTGAGAGAAGAGTTGAGGGGAGAACTGAGAGAAGAATTTTATGAAATGATAAGAATCATTGAGGAAAGGCTCACCAATCAAGAAAGAAATCTTGTACAAGCCCAGACGTATGTCCGCAAGTCAGCCCCATCGCCTGTGAAGAGCAGTGTGCATCCGCTCCTCCAAGTGACATAGATGAACATAGCGGACTTATCCTCAGTATGTGACATTAAGGAGGCTACGCGTGCAATCTCCAAGTGAGAATTAACAATGGCACCGCTCCTCCGACGGCTGCTTGGGGCATGGCGATCCATCCACTAAGGGACCATGGTGCAGTACCATGATAGCGCCAGTTTCACCAAGGTCAATGTGGACGGGTGTTTGATAGTTTCAAGATTGTCGATCTACGAAGCCGCCAAACGACAAGATCGTGGAACGGGGATGCCATTGGCACATTCATCCAATGGCCTAGCAATGACATCTCCTCGTCGCCCTTCGTCATGCAACAACCGCGACGATCTGATTCACCTATTGTATCGTCTGATCAGTTGGCTACCAAATCAGCAGTCGTAGAGCAGACTCCACTTGATGTACATAATGTTGACCTCTTTCCTGCCCATTCCTCTCCCGTGAAGGGTTCATACAAAACAAAGAAAGGCAAGGGCAAACAGAAGAAAGAAAGGCAACAACAAGTCGACTATCCATCTGCTAAGTTGGCTAAAAAATACAAGCTAGGAGAGCCGCTACTAACGAAAGACAGCGTAACTTCACTTAGTATACCTTGCCAACAATTGCATAATTGGTACACCCAACAAGCTGGAAAGCCAGAGCGTGAACATACAACAAGTATCAGCGTTATGTTCAAGTATGAACATCTATTCAACGACTCAGCGGGGGGCTTCTTCACGGTCGATTTTCTGGACTTGTTCCATCTCTACAACCTCGACGCCCTCGACGCCGCACTCATAAGATGTTGGACCTTGTAAGTGTGTGCTATCATAGTCTACATTCGTCTAATAGTGATAAATGTCCTCCAATATATATATAATTCGCCTTTGTATATATAGATACATGCAACTTGAAGCGACACGCAAGAAACTATCGATCGGTTTCTCGACCCACATATAGTCTCAAAGCAAACAATGGATGAGGATATAAACATGGTCGAGAAATACGTGATAGAGGCATTGCTAGCACAAAAGATAAAGAATTCATACTTATACCCCATAACCCGTGGTAAGTGCTACCACATGCTATACTTTGGTCATCTTGTGCACACAACTCGCTTTCGCTTATTGTCCATTGTGATATACCGTAGTTATCATCGGGTTCTAATTGTAATTGAACCAGCCACAAACCGGTTAAGTACCTTGATTCCGGACGTGGCGGAAACCACGACTTTGTACCTATCGCAAAATTACTCAAGGTAATCACGCTTCCTCCGCATATAACGCATATGGTCGTGTAAGTTGTTCCAGGTTTATATTGCTATTGGAATGGCTTAGGCTAACCTTTTGCAATCTTGTAGAGCGTTCAAAAGGGTGAAGGATTGGACTAAACTACAGCATGATTTCAACTTTCCGGTATCCGCTATACACAATAATCCTATATCAAACCCCGTAATAGTGACTCTAGAACTAACCGTAGGTTTTATTTGCAGTGCCACCAGCAAGGTCCGGGAAATAACCTATGTGGATTTTATGTTTGCTACAACATGCAAACCATCATTGATACAAAAAATAGCAATACCTCTATAATCTGTTGACTGAGAACCATTTGAGCAACATTAGAGGGAGAGTTTGTTTCTTCCTGCTCACCGAAGTAATACATAAAAAGGTGCGTTCCACGCAGGCTGGTAACTTCTGGAGTTGTACAATTGTCAAATGGTATTCATTAATTCGGAAAATATGTCAAAAACTTGCGGTTATTCTTGTTTGTACGATTCATTGTATTGTCACATGATATTATCCTTAATACATATTTGCTCATCTTGAATGCAACAACTTAATTAACAGTGTCTTGCTTGTTGGAACTACATGTTTTTCCTACACCCTTAGCAGAACCTCCATTATTTATGGATTGTAGTTCGAAATTTCCATCTACTTAGATATTCCTGCATCAATATTTACGAGACACAGTCAGTAATAGATGTTGTAATTGAATATCTACACTTCCTATATGCATTGAGGCAACAGTTTGTCCGATCAGGATAGACTTAAAATATAAACATTTGTAGCGCTTTTTCTCCCTTCTTATGATATGTTGATGGAACTCGACTAATAAATCAACCAAGACCCGCACGCAGTATGGCGAGGTGACGGCAACTATAGAGTGCTTGATCGAACCTGACACACTGGAGTGTGTGATTTGCTTCATGCCATACGAAGTGGCCTTGCGTAGAGTCACCGTCGTGCCACGGTGCAGAGTACCCGAACGGCATGCTCTTATGCAGCGTCACCGTCGTGCCACGGTGGGAGAACATGGTACTTTGAAAAATTTGTACATGTACTTGATAGATTACTCTAGTTAGGCTAATTAAAGATTGAACAAATGTGATTGCAAGTCGGGTCTTCCACCGTGGCACGACGGTGACGCTGCGTAAGAGTATGTCGTCCGGGTACTCTACACCGTGGCACGACGGTGATTTTGCGCAAGGCCACTTCATATGGCATAAAGCAAATTACACACTCTAGTGTGTCAGGTTCGATCAAGCACACTATAGTTACCGAGACCTCGACATGCTGCCTACGGGTCTTGGTTGATTTATTAGTCGAGTTCCATCAACATTATCATAAGAAGGGAGAAAAAGCGCTACAGATGTTTATATTTTAAGTCTATCCTAATCGGAAAAACTGTTGCCACAATGCATATAGGAAGTGTAGATATCCAATTACAAAATCTATAACTGGTTGTGCCTTGTAAATATCGTTGTAGAAATATTGATGGAAATTTCGAACAACACCATAAACAATGGAGGTTCTGCTGGGGGTGTGGGAAAAAGGGTCATCACAGACGGTTCTCATTTGAAACCGTCTGTGATATTTAGTTATCACAGACTGTTTCAAATGAGAACCGTCTGTGATAATTAAATATCACAGACGGTTTATTAATAGAACCGTCTGTGATAAGTTCGTATCACAGACGGTTCGAATTTGAAACCATCTGTGATATTTAGTTATCACAGACGGTTTCAAATTAGAACCGTCTGTGATATGTAGTTTCTCAGACGGATGGAAAACCGTCTCTGATGATCTCCTTCATCACAGACTTATTGTTACTGACGGTTCATAAAACCGTCTCTGATGACGTTTACGAACCGTCTGTGATGATGATTTCTGTAGTAGTGAAGAGAGGAGGGAGACATTAAACCCACCCCTTCACAACCTTCTTCCCCTTCCCTTGATTTTCTTCTATTCTTCCTTCCCATAGAGCAAACAAGAACACCTCAAGCTCTTCCACATTCTCTCCTCCAAATCTCACTGAAAAGCAAGGATTCAAGCCTTGCATGTCATACCATTGTGTTCACCATCACACTTGCATTCCATTTTTGCAATCATATATTTCAATTGCTATTGAATTTGGTGTTCAAATTTTACTAGGTTGCAGAAGCTCACCTCCCCTATATATATAGTAATTTTTGAAGACTTGTACATATGATTTTATGTATTTTACATGATAAGGGTGATTTACATAGGGTATAATAATATCTTGTATAGTAGTGAGTAATATGTTATTTTCTAGATATGTTATTTTCTAGATAGTAAAAGACAATATATCTTGTGTAAACTATAAAATCAATGAAAACCACGTACACATGTTTTCAAAAATTCTTTAAAAAATACCATATGTAAGGGAGGTAATATTCTACAATCATGTAAAATTTGAAGACAAAAATCATCCTTATTTGAAAGTTTGGTTAAATAAATAAAAAGATTCATATACAAATAAGAAGTAGCATTTACTATCAGACTGTTCCATTGTGCAAGGTGGCCTCGTTAGTGATTGGCTTACGTGAATGGTTTGAATGTCCTTCTGCCTTGTTTTTGCATGATGCCAGGTTGCATGGGATGCTGGGCTACGACCGACGTGTAGCTGCACACACGAGCAAAATAGCTCTACTGTATATATACATATATACATACATATATATACACAAATATATACATATACATATACACACATACATATACATATATGAGTATATATAGGGCACATACAAATGTACATATACACACACATATATATAAATATATATACACATATATACATATACGTATATATATACATATATGTATATATATGTATGTAGGTATGTATATACATACATACATTCATACATATACAAATATATATGTATATACATACACATATGTGTGTATATATATAGGACATATATATGTATATAGGGCACATATTCAGTGTGTAAACCATTTTTATCGTGTAAACCATTTTTATCGTGTAAACTCTATAAAAATTATATGTACGAGTTTCAAAAAAGTCTCAAAACATTATCATGCGTATAGGAGGTGATCTTCTATGACCCTATAAAATTTGAAGATAAAACTATATAGCATTTGAAAGATATAAAATTCATTAGTAGCTAGGAGAATAGAGCTGAGCTGTGAAAATCATAATTTAGGCTGAATTTGTCTTTTTATATTTTTCAAATACGATTGATTATAGTCTTAAAATTTTACGGAGTTATAGAATCTCATCTCCCCTTTGTTTAGTAATTTTTTGAAGATTGCTGAAAACTCAGGTTTCCACATAGTTTACATAATATGGATAGTTTACACTAGATATGTGCCGAAATATGTGTACCCTACATTGTGAGATATGGTGTTAGGAGTAACTAGTGCTGAAAGTAGAAAGAGGCTTCCTATGTGTTTATGTGTGCGTTTGTTCTTAGCCTTGTCACAAGACAAGTTCCTCAATCCACACATAAATAAGATGGTTAAAAAATACACCAGTTCTCCATGTCTTGATGAATTTAAATGATTAACTAATCTTATGATGGATCGATGCAGCTCATTCAGTCTGTCCCAACCCATCATGACCAAAGAGGTACATAATTTTTTAAGCATCGGAGAATCAAATGACACTGTTGCATTGGATTTTAGGTACAACATTTAGCATCAAAAACCTGAGAATACCAAAAACTGATGATGCTAAAGCCCTACCGTATCGCTTTTTCTATGAGCAATGATTTTTTTTAGCATATAAAAATAAAAGAGAGGAGGGAGGCAGGAGACATAAAACCCACCCCTTCACAGCCTTCTTCCCCTTCCCCTCATTTTCTTCTATTCTTTCTTCCCAGAGAGCAAACAAGAACGCCTCAAGCTCTTCCACATTCTCTCCTCCAAATCTCGCCGAAAAGCAAGGATTCAAGTCTTGCATGTCATACCATTGCATTCACCATCATAGCATTCCATTTTTGCAATCATATCATGCATGCACAATCATTTGAGTAAGATCGATTCCATGACCAGTTCCTTCGAATTAGGAGAATCTGAAATAAAACCGATCCTAGTAGTGGTTTGTTGGGTAATTATGGTTATCAAAACCCTAAGTATATGTGAAGCAAGAGTGGTCCTTCTGTGCATCACCCCTAATACAAGTTGTACAAATCTTAAAAACAAATGAAGGGTAAGTAATCAGTGGCCATCTACCCTTCATTCACATCTTAATATTTGTGCAACTTTTAAAAAAGTGTTGTACAGAATCACCTCCTGTGAAGCTGCCGGCACCCGAATGTGAAAATCCGGACCCTCTGTGTATTCTTCACTAGTCCAGGATCACGCTAGTGCACACAGGCTCAACATAGATGAATATCACAATCATACTCAGCGATAACATAAATAATACTTTATCAACTTAAATATAGCTGTGGGATGACCTTATGGTCCACCTTAGATGAATACGCCACGCAGGGCTAGACTGAAAGTAAATAAACCAACTGCAGTGGAAATAAATAAACGCGTAGCACCCTTCAACTGCCACAGGCAACTGACAAGATTCGCACCCTAGTTACTCACCTCCTCGTTGAACCCCTCCTCGAAAGCCGGCGTTGCTTCCTCTTCAACTGATGATGTTTGGTTGCAAGGGGGTGAGTACATAAAGCACTCAACAAGCTGTGCACAGAATGCAATCTACTTACTATATGCATGGCTTAGTACAAAGGATAATCTACATGGTTACTTTGCATAAACAACATTTGTAAAAGAATAGCATAAATAGATTGAAAACAATAAGACAAATAATAACAATAATAACTTTTGCATTTGTTTTTCCATATCGAATCTATGTCCTTATTTCCAAATTTCAACATTCCACTCCCACATTCATTTTGATAAAATCTAACCCTTGACTGTAATCACCGAGCAATGCTTAATACCGCGAGCACGGCTATTCGAATAGGTTTTACACTCTGCAGAGGTTATACACTTTACCCACAAGTTATAATCAAACACCACCAAGACGAGTGACCATAACAAAGCCTTTCCAATGCCTATCTAAACCCAATACTATCTGCTGAGGTTTCAACACTGGTGGGACTGGTTACCACATCCAGGGTCCCCCTCTTGCGCCATGTGAGCTAACCTATGCGAGGACTGGTTACCACTACCCAGGCCTCATACCACCACAATAATACTAAAGTTTAGAATCAACAAATTGATCAGCTAGGTTTGTCTCATTTCAGACTTGTAGTTGTATGAATGACTCAGTTCAAATTCTTGCAAGGTTAAGTCCTTAATTGACCAAGGCAAGACTAACAAAAAATTATCATGTCCAAACCACAATCATCATAAAAAGCAAATGCGACCGCCCACGTGCCAACATTGGCCCACCACATAACCATGCCACTTGCCTCAGTCTAAATCATTTTACCACCCCAGTTGATTTACCATGCACCACGTGCCATCAACAATACCAACATTGTGTGAAAACACCTGACACACAATTCATAAACATGTTCCACAATCATTAAGCAAGATTAACCATTGGTACATAAAATGATGACTCATTGCATGGCTAAGCCTTCTAATTGTGTTCCAGGTACCCACATGGCATATGTAGCTACCAATTAATATGGAACCATTCTAGGGTGACAAATGAATCATGGCATATGACATGGCAAAGGTGAATATAACTCAAGTGGACGATTAGCTACTCCCAACATATAGCAAACATTTGATAACTAAAATAGCATGCAATATATTAAAACAACATAATATTTAAAGCACAGGTTCAACATAGTCAAAGCACGACGTGCCTTCAAATGGATCTGAGTACTGCTCCACAACCTGATCAAGTGCTGATTCCTCGACTACGAATTCTCCCGACAACTCGACGTCTACATGTAGAGAAGGAGAAAGCAATAAATAGCCAAGATAGAGAGAAAAATCAACTTTAAAAATTAAATAAAATTCACCAATAAATATATCACAATTTTACAAATTTTTAGAGACAGGAATCACCTCAATCGAAGTTCGGATGCAAAAGGTATAGCCTTTCAAAGTTTTAAATAAATACAAAATCCTAAAAATAAAAAATCCAATTTATTCTAATTATTTTTATACGGAAAATTCAGATTTATGATGTCAGCATGACATAATGATGACATCAGCACAGAAATAAATTTCGGCCATAATATTTTTATATTAAAAATTATTTATGACGTCAGCGTGACACGTCGCAGCCTCTCGGCCCGACACGTGGCGGCGACACATAGACCCGATCCACGGAACAGTGCGGGTCCATGGTGGACTAGCGGTACTATGCACATGCACCAGCTGACGCAAGCCACGACGTCACCCGGTACGGCCCGACCAATCACCGATCGACACGCGTCGCACATAGATCAACTGAAACCCACAGCGATCACAACCGTTCAATTTAAAATGGACGGTCCCAATTGGTCAACACGAAGCGGCTCAGGTTTGCTACAGGATTGACACGCGCGACACGACGAGCGTTGGATCTAGATCGGACGACACTGCAGACGAAGCGGTGAGGCGACAAGCGGCACGGTCAGAGCCGATCGATGAGTATCTAACGATGATAGCTAATAGTCTACGCGGCTTAACGCGTACCATCGGATCAAGATCCAACGGCCGAAGGTTGAAGATGAGACTCACTGTTTTCGGCGACAATGTGGCGCAATCGGGGACATTGAGCATCGATCGAACGGCGGACAGAGCTCGAGCGTGACTATGGTGATGCGGCGGCGCGATTCCACCGGAGACGGAGACGACGACCACGGCGACAGCGAAGCAGCACACTCCGGTGACCAAAAAGGGGCGATGCGGGCGCGGCGTCACGCGAGGGATTCAAATCTAGAACCAGTGAGGTGAAACTCGGCGAGTCGGCGATGCACACGATCAAAACCCATGCAGCTTTGTCTCGAACTCCGGTGAGCTGCTGCGGTCAAACGAGGACGCCTCGGTGCGTAAGAGTTGACCAGCAGACGCGGCGCAGAGCGGGGATTATGAGGAGAGCGGCAGCGCATTAAATAGGGGATCGGGAGGCGTGCAACGGACTCTAGAAACCTTGGGAATTCGGCGGCGCGGCAGAGTCCGGCGGCGGTACGGAGAGGTGATGTGGCTCCATTGGGGATGTCCGATCGGACCTGATTGAACGGTATGAGGTGCAAAGCGACGACGACCGTTGGATCGAGATCTAAGGGCTCCGATCCTAGGGTTTCGGGTGGACAGGCTAAATGGGCTGGGGCGCGAGGAATTGGGCCGGACTGAGGAGGATTCGGCCCAAATACTGTTCGGCTATTTTTAATGCTTTTCAAATTAAAATAATTAAGGAAATTGATTCCTTTTATTTGAGCAACTAAAAATACTAGGACAAATCCTAGAAAATTCTCAAAAATACTTTGAGACATTCTGGACTCAAATAAAATATTTTTGGCAAAACTTTATTTGTATTTTATTTATGAATAAATAATTTTCAACAAAGGCTTAAGATACTTAATTTGAATTATTTCAAATAAATCCAAGAAAAATCCAATAATTCTAGAAAATTCTCAAAATACACAAAATGGTATTAAAATACTATTAACTAAATTAAAAGGTAAAAATTTTGAGATGTTACAGAAGCAAACATCCAAAACTGATTGCAAACTCCTATACCGTGTAAACTTGTCCTGAGTTATCTGATCAATGGTGAGAGGATAGGACGTAGTGATCATCAGGGTTGTTAGAACTGGGCCAATTTCAGAAAATGGTTAGTTTTCAGGCAGAAAACTGTGCCAGTTTGCAACTTCAATTTAAATTTTGAAAAATGTTAGTCTCTCATAAAAACATTTCTATGGAAGAAGTTGGCAAGAAAAAAAGTGGGATATTAGAACCGGCAGTGATAGTCTGATTATCATTGCCGATCACGCACTGCCGGTTCCAATATCCGGCAGTAATGCTAGTTTGGAACCGGCAAAAAAAAGTGGGGGTCTAGAGGGTTTTAACCGGGCCGGATCCAGGTTCTCAGCTTGTTCCCAGCTATTTTTGGTACGTAATAGTGTACCATGATGCCGATCTAAGGAACATGATTCATTCCCTGTATCCTAACTGGTCACCTTCTGCCCTAAACTCAGTTCATGACAACTGGTAAGATGCTACCACCAAATAGATTTTGCAGCTTTTTTTCATTTCACTGATGGCAAAAGAACACAGAAAATATGTCTTCTAAACACAAATTTCAAGAGAAAAAAAAGAAGATCGCATAATCGATCAGCATACCATTTTCTTTATTTTCGTACACATGAAGGTAATGTTTTCAATATAGCTTTCGCGATATTGTTCTAACTCCATTATTAGAAACAAACATAAGGCACATACATACATGCTTAGATCGGCATTATTGTGTTTAACACTAATTAATGTACTACTTTGAGATGGAATGACGCATGCATGCTTCATTCCATATAAATTATAATTTTATTTTAGCCGGCACGCAACGGAGCATATGTACCATAGGAGACACTCGATTAGAACTCTTCAGTTCTGATGCCAATTGCAATTGGGATTCGAACCCAATGACCACCTCCATCATGCCACGCAAGGCTACCAAATGTGTAGACACCCTGAATCTCTTGCATCGCCTTGAAGTTCACCTTGAAGCTCTGCACACTCCTCTCCTTGCAGAACACCAATACAGGCGGCTCCACGGACATCTGGACACCGGCAGGAGGTTGGAAGAAGGCCTTGTAAACAGCATTCGGCTGGCCGACGTTGGTTACGGTGCGCACGACGGTCTCAGATGTCTTCAGATTAGGAAGGGCGATCGATGGGAGGTTCAGGTCAGGTAAAGATGCTTTAGGAGTTGTGCAGTTGCCGTTTGGACTGATGCAATTGAAGAAGTTGAAGAAGTTGAGGTAAGCCGATGCACTGATGTCGTATATGAGGCCTGGATCAGCTGCCTTGATTGGATTCACAGACCCTGCTCCGTAGTCAAAAGGACCGGCAATCCTTGTGAGATATCCATTTGCTTGTATTGGGATCCCATTGTTGTCGGTGGTAAGAGCTGCAAGCAAGACAGTTTTGATACTTCAATCAGTTACATACTCTTTCTTAATATTGGTGCTACAATCTCAATTATGTGTACAACAGGCAAGGTTAAGGGGCCGCTTGGAACTTGAATTTCGAAGGAAATAGAATAGTTCTTGTAGAATTTTCAAGAGAGGCCCAATTATCTAATTGTTACCTGTTGTCATGAGTGCAGATTTCAGGGCTGCAGGTGACCAGTCGGGATGTAGGGACTTGAGCAAGGCGACAATCCCGGATACATGAGGGCAAGACATGGATGTTCCAGAATCAAAATGGTAGAAAGCACCAAGACTTTTGTAAGCAGGGATTTGTGGTGCAGCAGCTAAAATGGAAACCCCAGGTGCAGCAATATCAGGCTGTTAATTTCAGAGTACAACATATATGTTAGCGCCCCAAATATTTATGACCTCCATGTCAAAATATAAGTCGTTCTAGGATCCATGTCGGTGCAAACATTTTTAGGTTTGGCCATTGATATGTAAAGAATTACCTAGATTGACGGAATAAAATCGATGTCACTAGATCCATCATGAAATATACTTTCTCGCAATATATAATTATTTTTATTTAAAAATATGTTTTGAAAGTATATTTTATGAAAGATCTTGTGGCATAAATTTCATGTTGTCAATCTAGGAAATTATGTCCAATAGCAGAAGAACAGCACAAAGGACTTGGAATGTATGGAATGAAATTATTATTTGCATTAAGCATGCATGCTTAATAACTTGAGAGTTTTTATGACCCTTGGGAGGTACCTCCTAAGGATAGTAAAAGGTCTAATAAATTACCTTGAGAACTCCAGGATAGACAAGGCTAGGCCCCCTTGAAGAGAAAGATGCTACTTTGGGGGCAGGAATTCCGGTTCCAATCCTTGTTCGAGCAAAAGATATCTTTACTTTTGAGCTGTCAGTGTACCTGTTAATTTTTTGCATAGTAAAAGGAAAATGATTATTAACTGAAATCTATAAATTAAGGAAGAGAAAGCATGACAAATGAACATTAGCTAGCATCCTCACATTAAAAAAAAAGTAGTAGTAGGTGGAGGAGGAAGAAGAAAAGGTTTATTATATATACATATACTTACTGCTCGTAGTACTGCAAAATCTGGTTGGAGGTCTCGAAGTCAACTACAAGACATGGAAGTGACTTGCATGCTTTTTCCGAGAAAAATAAGGTGTCTATGTTCCATTGTGAGTATATGATTCCTTTGCCTCCATTTTGGGCCAATACCGATGCAATACCTTCATAGTCGGGTGTTGATGAAAGATGGAAGCAGAAGACGACCGCCCCCTTTATGTCCCTGCCAATGCTGTTGATGTGAGATGCATCACACAGGAAGCCCTCAAAGGGGAGAAGGTCGTGGAAGTCATCGTCATCTGCCCCCCCACCCATGGCCGCGAACAAGGATTGCCCCTGTAAGGATCAAACAATCATACGGATTGTTGTAGCGAACACAAAAGGTACAATACCTCTATATTAAAAATTTCAAAGACATGGGAACAAAATGCAATCAACTGTGAACAAATGCAACTCCTTTCCAAAAGAAAAAAAACATAAGCGACATCCCTCAACACAAAAATGCTACCAACTAAAGAAGCACACACCCCCTCCACATGAGAAAGCAGAAGCGACAGTAACTGGAACAGATGGAGGCGACGACGATTAGTATTGTAAAGTCTTTATTATAGCAACCGAGTTGCATCGATCATGCTGTGTCTATTGCATGACAAAATGAGCTGATACATCTTATGAGCAAAGTCTATATCCTCTACAGAGAGTTTACTCAAATCTAGTTGAATAGTCGTGCTCTCAGTTATGGATATTACGTAGAGGACTACACTTGAATAGAACACAAAACCCACAACATCATGGATCATCCAAACATCCATTTTCTCAATTTTCATACACAAGATTTCACATCCAAGAAAAGGAGAGAAGAGGTCAGGAGAGTGGAGCTCACTTTGGGACCTCAGTATTGAGTTGCATGCACCAGTTAGTTCACCCAAAAGTTTAAGTTGACGAGAAAAGATGGGCAATTCACTTATATTTCAACACCCCCCGGTTACGTATAGGCTCCTCAGGTCTAGGTCTAGGATGTGGAATAGAAGTGGGCTGCAATTATTTTTTTTATTACATGATACCATATTGAGTTGTATGTACCAGCCAATTAACCAAAAAGCTTAAATTGATGAGAAAAGATAGGCAATTCACTTATACTTCAACACTCAGAAAAGATAGGCAATTCACTTATACTTCAACACTCAGATCCCACTGATGGCGAGACTAACAAGCTGCCAGAGCCTAGCGATGGCAACTGGAAGCAGCGGTGGTAGCCAGGAGAGAGAGAGAGACGACGGCAGCTAGGAGAGAGAAAGGGAGGAGAGAGAGAGAGAGGGAGGGAGGGAGGAGCATTGACTAGATCTAGTTGTCAAACTTGCAGATGGCGAACAGATCATCAGCGTTGCCTCCTGGCCCCTGTGGCCAGACCCGCCACCACCACTTCATCTCATCACCAGCTACCAGAGCAAGTGTGGAGATGTCGCAAAGGCGACATCCATAGGGGAAGGGCCTTGCCATCCCTGTCGCCGTCCCCCGGCATGGGTATGTGGAGTCTAGCGATGGCAGTAGGCCACTGAGCATTGAGCAATAGGAACAGGGTGGAAGGGGAGGAAGAGGAAGAAGACGAGCAAAATTATCTTTTGATGTGCCACTTAATAGTGGCGCGAAAGGGCACAAAATTGAAACTCAGTGGTATACTGGTATGTAGGGAGTTAAACTCACTGAGCATTGAGGAATAAGAACAGGGTGGTAATTAATCTTGCTAGATACCTTGTTATTTTAGGTTCCTTAATTGTTGATCAAGATCTTGTCACAATTTCATCAGGTTTGCAGCCATGGTTTGAAAAGATATGCCCATTTGGTCTCGGACTGCTGTTTTTTGTTGGGTGGACTCGAATCATCCGAGTCAAGATGGATAATCTGACTAAGTCTTTTTGCGGCCCATGTTAGCGTTTGTCTCGGATTTTTGTGTGAGTTTCTACTCTACATAAACTTTATAGCTTATCATAGCTATCAGGGTAAAGACTATATAGAATGCTAGAAAAATTTAGAGCCTTCTATTCGCCCTCTCTAGTCCTACAAAGGGCCCAACCACATGGAAGGAAAGATATTACCAAATTCACATTGTATCATATGTATTGTCGGTGTCCTACAAGTGGATTCTCTGGTCCTCCCGACTGCCTTTGCTGTTTTATGAATCCTAACTAGGCATGTTTGTCATCTTCCCCTAGATTGGCAGCCGTGCACACGATTGCTAGAAAAAACCTTGTAGCAATTGGGTACAGTAAATTACCAGAATGAATTAAGTAGGAGTATATATCGTTAGAAGACTATAGTTACCACAAGCTTTTCATTGTTCCCGAGAGTGATATCCGTGGGGAACTGTCGATCAACAGTGGTTGCGGCAACAGTGAGCAGCCACGGCGATGAGTTCTTCACTGTTCGGGCGGCAGGGCCGTCGTTTCCAGCCGAGTACACAACCGTGATGCCATTCGCGACGGCGTGCAGTGTGCCCGGACTCTCCGTCGGCCCGCCAATTGAAATAGACAGGACGTCAACACCATCGTGGATGGCATCGTCCATGGCTTTTAGCTCGCCAGCATTAGAGCATTGAGCATCACCTGGGTATGCACCCCAACAAACCTTGTAAATGGCTATTCGGGCGTGAGGTGCGCCGCCACGAGCCGTCCCGGTCGCCAGCCCAAGGAAGCTGGCGTTGTGGACGATGTTGCCTCCGGCCGTCGAGGCCGTGTGGGTACCGTGTCCATTGGCGTCCCTTGGAGACTTAAACTCTCCTTTGAACAAGCTTTCATCGACGTCACTCTCGGCATACCACCGCGCGCCGATGAGCTTCCGATTGCAATTGTGGGGGCCGAATGAGATGCCAGCTTGGCAGGTTCCCTTCCATTTGGAAGGAGGGGGACCATAGCCGTCGTCAGCAAAGCTTTGCGACTCAGGCCAAATACCTAAAAATGAAATAATCCAATGGTGGTGATCAAAGTTTTAATTGTTTGACTGTATCTGTCTTAAAACAACATCTACTTTGGAACGAACGATACAGTAGTACCCCATCCGTCCAAGTTTATAAGACGTATGTCTTCTTGGCATATAGACCAAGAAGATCTCAAAAATGACTAGATTACCATAAATTATTGTCACTAAGAACTATACTTGATGGGTGCATGTATGTAGAAAGTATAAGGTAAAAATGAATATTTATTAGAGGTATAATGGAAACATCATATTATTTTTACATTACAATATGAAATACGCTTTATGTTTATGAACAAGATCATTAAAAAAATATGCATTACTAATTTCAACGGATGAAGTATTTATTTATGCACGGAATATATAACCTGAGTCAAGGACACCAATAATGACGCCATCTCCATTTTTTGCTTTTGCAAGTAGCCCGTTTGGTTGCTTGTAGTCCATCCCAAGGAAATCCCAGCTTCGTGTCGTATGCGTACGGTGGATTTGGTTCTTCCGTATGCTCACCACACCAGGAAGTGCTATATATGTAATGAAAACACCAATCGATTGTTGATTCAATGTATCAACCGTGTGATAAAAAGGGAATCAGTTACCTTGAATCTTTCTTGCTTGGGATTTTGTGAGCCATGCAGAAAAGCCAGAGAAACTGTATTTATAGCTGTAGACAATCGACCCAAGAGCCTCCTCCTTGCTTCAAAGACCATAAAATTGCAGTACATATTATAATCAACTTGAGTAAAGCTAAGATAATATTTTTTTATATATAGTATAGTGGGCATCCCCAATTTTAAGTGGAGATATAGGACAATATTCTCTGTAGTTGAACAAGAGAATTTATAATTTTATACGGCAGGGACCTTCCTGTTTCAAGCTTACCTTAGAAAGAATACACTAAGTTCTGGAGAGCTCAATTCCCCTTTTTGTGCGAGGAATTTCCCTTACTGTCATTTTAATCACTTCATCTGTTTCAGGTTATGAGCCCTAGCATACGAATTTCCTATCAGATCGTTATAAGGCAAGTTTGTGAGAGTATTTGAATACAATTACGATAATTATTTATTTAATTGCAACAAATGTGTGTAGAAATACTATTATGCACTTGAGCCTAGAATAACTCCCCCCTAATCGTGCCACATGACCCCGTGTCCCCACCCGCTCATACGCAGACCGACAACCTCGACAATGACGTCTCTTGGAGCGTAGAATAACTTATTCTATACTTATTCTGTACTCAGTGCAGAATAGCACAACAGCGTACATGCCAATGTAGAGGTAATAGCTGTGCTCTTATGTCAAGAAATCTTTATTAAATACTCTACCTGTTCCATTTTGCGCTTCATCTTGTTTTGACGTATAAGGCCTCCAAGAAAAGCTATGGTGCATTTGAGTATATTCCTACTCACACCTATACCAATAGTGATATATATAGGAAAAGTATTATATTTATTTATATATAGTCTAAAATAGATCTATGTCGTCTTTGAACGTGTGCAGTCAGCCTTTCAAATTTTTTACCGCTAACATATACAAATGTCCATATTATTACATTTTTAATACAACTTCTACCATATAATCATCAAAGTAATGGTCGAAGAAGATCTGTATCGATCAGCAGTAGTCCAGAGGGGACTCCATACCTTCCGAGAATGGAAGCGAGCATGTCGTGGTGCGAAGCAGTGACGAGATCAGCATCTTCATGTTGTCTCTCCCCGAGGTAGACGATGTATATCTGGCGATCATTAATTGCAAGATTGATAAGCATGCTTATATTATTGTGCTTCGTTAGCAAGATTGATGAAGATGGCTATGGCGGCTTAGGTCCTGTTTGTTTCAGCTAGGAATTATGGAAAGCAGTTTTTAAAAGCTAGAAGAGCAACAAACAGCAAGCTTTTAATCTAGATTATAATAATCTGGAGGCCAGATTGTAGCAATCCCACAATCCACTCTTCCCCAGCTTTTCCCAGCTTTTTTTTTTGCAAAAGACCACAATACCCATCCAACTTCAACCAAAATTACCCACCATTGCCCCCAGCTTTCCCTAGCTTTCCCAAACTTCAACCAAAATTACCCACCATTGCCCCCAACTATAATCTGGGTTACCAAACAACTATGAGCTTTCAACCTCCAGCTTTTTAACAATCCAGCTTTTACAATCTAATTTTTAAAAGCTGCTTTTCACAATCCCCAGCTGAAACAAACAGGGCCTTACTTGTCTTGGCTGATCAAGCCCGTGAGACCATTGCAATTGCAGCGAAAAGTGGAGAAGGAAGAGCACTACTAGGGACAGCGCTTGTAGTCTCGTCATCGATCTGCTCTAGTATTGCAGCATGAGATATCCTCTGTCTTGTGGACAGGGCTCTAATACAATTGTATGCCGTCCTTTTTATACTGAGCAAACCAGCGTAAACTCCGCAGACGTCACATGGATGCGGTTACGAGAAGGGTTTATATATAACTACTATAGAATGATACAACAGTATCTTTTCGTTTAAGTTGGTTTCCAATATTTTTAGAAAAAAATTAATAGTGATATATGATTCGGCTTGTTGAAAAATATGATACAAAACATCACTATTGGTTTAGTGATAACAATTACTACTACAGAATTGGCCTTTGATACCGGCCTATCAGTGCCAGTTGGGCTTGAACCAGAACTGACAGTTACAACAGTCCCGGTTCAACGGCTACTGGGCTGCAGGGGTTCTTTAGTACCGGTTCAAGGCACCTACCGTACTGATGATATTACATCAGTACCGGTTCGTGTAATGAACCGGTACTAAAGAGCCACGGCAGGACGGCTGGCATGGGGTCTTATTAGTACCGACTGTGATAGCCGCTTGTCATCACTGTCTAAGGACTTTGTTTCACTACCAAAACCGATCCAAATGACAAAAAAGAACCGACCCAAATGGCCATTTTTATAGTAGTGTATGGAATCGAACCAAACTCGTTTCCGGCCATGAGCAGTCTATCAAAAACCGGTAGCCCTCGAAATTTATCAGAAAATATAATATGCTCAATTGTCAGAATTATGAGCAGGACGTAAGTTAAATAAACTGTTTTTCTATTTGTAAGGTTCTTTTTTTTTAACTCTAAGTCAATTTTTGTGGCCATTGGATTTGTATAGAGTTTAATTGGTGCGAAACTTGATAGGATGTTGATCCATTACTTAAAATGTCACCTACGCTTCTTACAAATAGACAACTTCTCGAATTAAAAGAATATAATTAACTAGGTACATAAAAATCACCTACGGCGGTTTGGCTGGAATTGGTTCTTTCCCTTGGTTAGTTTTCTTTCGATATGGTATTGTACCTATGATTTATACAATTTGTAATGACAACAACCTTGCATATAGTTATAATATATAACTTATTGAGTACTTTATGTACTCATCCTTAATCAATAAATCGACCCCAGTTAGAGAAGAAGAGCCAATACTAGCTCTGGAGGAGGAGTATCAGGAGGAAGCGGGTTCTTATGATTCGAGCTTTGTTGATTGGCTGTGGTAGGTCGATGGAATGTCCGTTGAAGTTTATGATCTACTGTAGTTTATTTAGTGAATAAAGCTCTGTGACGCCTAATAAATGTAAAGTCAACTATAAGGTCATCACACAACTCTAGTCCCTTATTATTATTCCATTGTTTATGAGTTAATATTATATCTATGTTGCCACTATGCGTATTATCATAATCCTAAACTAGTGCAGCATATATAGAAAATCCGAATTTATATATTCGGATTCCAATCGACATACACACAATGCTCGAACTATTGGGACCATAGGCTCATGCCCTGTAATAAGTTAGTTCAGCCATCACTTCAATATCTGAAAGGAATATATGACTTTATAGAACCAATGTTTCAGATGCAACCACTGTAATGTATCACTAGTTCTTGTCGATAATGCTCAATCGTCATCCAAATGATAAAGCCATACACTCTCTCTTACACAAACAGTGAAACGATGGATGCTTTGAAGTTCTTGCCGTAGAAGTTCTCTCGAAAAAGACTATTTTAACTTTAACCAACAATGTCTTTACGAATATTTTGATCGGTCATATGAAAATGATATTATTAGATTTATCCAACAAATACTTTTATAATATTATAAATTTATTAGGTTTAACAGTACGTTGGATTAATAAATATTTATGGTGGAAGTTACGTCCCACGGGCCTTGTCAATATTGTTCAATACAATATTTATTTTTTTACTGGAGGGAGTGTTGTATTCATCTGCGATATTTAAAGGCAACATATCCTGCGCACACAGGCTTTCCCGTGTACATACCGTGCACACCAATTAACAAAAGTCACAAAAATTCTAAAAAAAATTGTAGATGTACTTCATAGATTGCTCTACCTATGTATAAAATTGTAGATTCAAATTTATTACATATCAAGACTTAAAAAAAGAGATAATTCTGACAAGTTTAAAGAGATATATAATGAATTTGATCTTGAAACTTCATACATATGTAGAGCAATTTATGAAGTACATCTACAATTTTTTTCAGAATTTTTCGTAACTTTTGTTAGTTGGTGTGCACGGTGTGTACATGGGAAGCCTGTGACCCCATTCAGATTCCTATTCCTATGTGTATTTTTTTATGACTTAGCAAAATTCATATTAGTTAAAAAAAATTCCTATGTTGAATCGGGGAAAAACATATTGTTATATGTGTGTCAATCCTAATTTGTAACATCCTAGGCCTAAATTTCTGTTAAAGACGAAGCCAAGTAGGACAGTACTAACACATGTAGAAATTTGCATCAGCTCTGTCATATGTACCTTCGCACGGAAAACTTAACCCATAGCTGCGTGCACGAGTATGAGGAGGGGTGATCGAGGCCGTGAGTACCAGGGGTGGAATCGAGCGCTTGGCTCGGCTCGACCGAGCTCGTCAGTTTGCAAGCCGAGCTGAGCTCGGCTCATTGTCTTTGTCGAGCTGAAAATCGGGCTCGGCTCGGGCTCGGTCGAGCCTCGAGTCGAGCCGAGCCGGCTCATGAGCCGCCTGGCATGTGAGCCCGCCTCATTGCGTCAACTCTCAAGTATGTTCATTGTATGTTCCTTGTTCAATATGACTGTATGAATGCCAAGCCGATTGAATGTTTGTGGGCTGTGGCTAATTTTGTATTAAAATTAAGGCTCATGTAATTTGGATAATCGATTAATGATTAGTGATTAGTGAAAGTGATTCTGAATATCTGAATTTTACGGAGCCTAACGAGCCAACGAGCCGCTCGCGAGCCGGGTCGAGCTCGGCTCATTGTAGCACCGAGCCAGATGGTAGGCTCGGGCTCGACTCGTTGATGCACCGAGCCGAGCCGAGCCGAGCCGCGAGTCTCGAGCTATTTTTCCACCCCTAGTGAGTACTACCATGTACAAAATGCTGCGTTTGGAACCTCATACATTAAACTAGCACTCCTCCAAACTTTTAATACGGGACTAACCCATCAATACAACTGCTAAAATGTTACATGGGACTGTAACACCCTAGTACTTTATGTGTTTAAGATATTATCGTCATTTACATTTTTCATCACTTTTAACTTGATTTTAACTATAATTTCTGCAAGTATTCTAAAACAATTAACACTTCTACTAAACAATAATACTAACAGGAATTATATTTGCATAACAATATGAACAATATAAAAAACAATAATAAATCTTAGAATATATACATCAAGAGAGCACAACGTCACCTTCACAAGTGCAATGAAACGGCAAAATATGTGACCAACCACCAGTAAATAATTGTGTCCCATTGATTCATCTCGAGGTCCATACCACCAGTAAAGAACTGTTTTGGATTTGGAATTTGTTGTTGTACTTTTGATGATTTGTCATGAATACACCAAAGTTTTTCACTCCAAACTTATGATGATTTGTCATGAATACACTAAATTCTACATTTCTACAGTAGAACTAGATTTTGATCTAAAAGGCCTCTGTAACACCCCGGCGCTAAACACGCCACGGATGCTACCAACACTTTGAATAACTAATGCCACCTCTAGCGAAAAGAGCGAAATTAACCTCTAACTCTTAAAAGCTGGTTTAAAACTAAGCCACGAAATTTGCAAAATTTAAAACCTCCCTAAAACTAGGACATCCACTCGGCAGACAAAAGAGCAATAGCAGTTATAATATATCGAACACTTAAAATAGAATCAAACCATCTAGCAGGTCCTTAGATAATCAATCACACAACCAAATAGAAATTAACAACTCCAGCACTACGAGCAACACATTACAACACCATTATTTACAACCAGGCTTTACAAATTAATTAAATGCGGTGGTGATGACCGAAGTCGTGTACGTGCGACTACTCCCATCCATGCATACCGGCTTCAAAACACCTACAAACATTAAATAACAAGCGTGAGTTCAAACTCAGCAAAGTACACGAGAATAACAATTCCAATCTATCAGAAGTAAAGCAAGAGCTTGACTATAAGAGCTAGTAATACAAATGAAACAACACTCGGACAGGACGCATTTATATTCATTTAAAGCAATAACTTGACTATACAAGAAAATTACCGTAATCAAACCATCAACTTAATAATAACACCATTCAACACCAAAGAAGCAGTACTTAACTCTAAGTCACAATGTCTCCCGATTCAACTACCCCTTATTGCAACTCAAACCATTTTCAGCTATTGCATTTGAGTTTATAACTCAACTTCACTCCACGATATTCATACAACATAATTCGCAGGGCAAAGAAATGCACTAATTCACCAAATTCAATTCAATCTCCCCTTTTTGGGTTGAGTTCACGACTTAATCTTCAATTACCATAATCACCATCCATATGACACACCATTTACCACAACACTCATTATTAAAGATGCAATGCACATGAATGCTCATTGCCATGTTAAATCTGAATCTTCTTAGAGTGCCCACCGTCGGTGTGCACCCTCACGTCCCTTCCATCCGTAGATGAAAGGTGCCTACTCTTCTTGTCTCGCTCTCATTCATCTTGATGAATGAGACTCTGAAATAGGACTTTCGTGTTCACTACGTGTGAACACAGAGGCCCTGTCGAGAATGGGTCGCCTCTTCCATTATGAATGCATAAATGCAATTTTCATGAATGAAATGCAATTTTTCATTCAATGCCAACACTAACATACCATAACCACATACATACACATAGCCAATTCTCACATTCATAACCATACCCACACACCTACATAGACATAGCCCAAATTCTCACATTCACAATCATAACCACACACCTACATAGACATAGCCCAAATTCTCACATTCATAATCATAACCACACACATACATAGACATAGCCCAAATTCTCACATTCATAATCATAACCACACACATACATAAACATAGCCCAAATTCTCACATTCATAATCATAACCACACATATACATAAACATAGCCCAAATTCTCACATTCATAATCATAACCACACACATACATAGACATAGCCCAAATTCTCACATTCCTAACCATCTAATCTATTACACACACACTCAAGTCCATTTCCCAGATGGGCACAATTAAGTAGGAGTATCCACGTACCCCATACTCACTACTCACTGCAATGTTAACAAATGTAAAGTAAACTTACGGGATTAAGGCTTACTAATGACCACTCGAATCCAATAGCTAATCATGTCCTCGGAGGGACGATCACCAATAAAAATAACAATTGCCACAATCAATAGAAATTAGCCATAAACCGATAAATCACCACGAACAACTCAATTAAGCACATGACTCGATGTACTTGCCTTGTACCGGGAGGAGCGGAGTGGCGTGAGGAAGATGCTATGCCACTCCCGTCGTCCTACAAGATAAAGATGCAAGGCACTACCTAAATCTTTATTCTCCTTTTTGGAATGCATGATAGTAAATGAGCGGCTACACTTAACATCTTGGCATATAGTTAGCACGCTAAGCAAGCATTACTAGTAACCTTAGCATATGACATGTATGGGCCTAGTAGACAAATGCTTATGAATCATTCCGTAAAGTTGCTTGTCAACTAAATCATGAACAAAATAACACTCCACGATCTAATTATAAACCTTAGGCTAGGTAGTGCGGCATGCTAACCAATTTAAACATACTAATGCATGATTAAACCTTTAGAACATTTGTAAACTTAGCACTCGCATGAGTTTACCAGGAATAGGGAGAGTCTGAATTTGGAATACGCATACAAGTAAAATAGCTTATTATCCATAAAGACAACAAACCGCATAAATTGTTTCACGACTCAATAACACAGTCATAATACTCTCTATTGAGATCAGACTCATGCGCGTATAATTGTTAAATGGAAAACTCCAACAAATTTATCAATTTGGGACATAATGCATAATTAAATGGTTGTATCAAAATCAACTCTAGCATACTCTCTAATCTAAAGCATGAGTAGTAGCACTAAATGATTGGAAGATCTACTAAGGGATAGACAATTAATTAGGGACATGGTTGCAAGCTCTAACATTTATACTTCTCATGTGAAATTCATTAGCAAGTATTCACGGATCACATGCATTTTATTTTGGCAGCGAAAGCAAACTTATCGCTATTTGTTAGGAGCAAGAACTTGTGGACCAACAGATCAACCTCATTCTTTGATGCAAATATTATCAATTTCCTCTTTAGCAATTGATTCTGACAAAGCATGCTTGGAAGGTGTAACTATCAATGAGAAGCACATAAGAAACATTGTGGTCTAAGCATACATGTATGAACATAAGAGCATGGAGATTAAATTTTGAATCATACAAAGTTAATTACTGAAGTCCGATACACCAATCTCAACCTCATCATTAATAATTAAGCTCATGGATAGATAGTTCAATAAGCATCTCATATCATAGAACAACTAAGAAATCACGATTATAGTATCATAATCTCAGTGCAAGCATAAATCTCAGATTCCAAACATCACTTTGCAACTATCATCATGGAAAATGTAACAAACAATCACAAGTACTAGGGTTGAGCATGTGAGGCATTTCCTCAAACACCTTATCTACAACCATGCATCCACAAGCTAGACCCCCACCTCCACTTACCACAAGAAGGGAGAGGAAGGAGGAAGTGCTGGCTGGAGCTGCTGCTGCTGGCCGGAGCTGGAGGACACCAGGGAAAAGGGGAAAGGAGGCGGCGGCTGGCTGCTGGAGCTACTCCTGCCGTCTGTTACCATCGGTCTTCTTTGCTCTTGCTCCTGCCTTGTGCTGCTCATTGCTCTTCTTTGTTCTTGCTTGCCTTGAGCTAAGAAGGGAAGGCCACGGGTCTTCTTGCCCTTCTTGCTGCCAGAGCCAACAAGGGAGGAGCAGGGAAGACGCCGGAGGAGGAAGGCTCAGGAGGTAGCTCACTCGGTGGGGAAGGGAGCCAGGAAGAGGGCGCAGGGGCTCGGCTTGGGAAAATCGGCAGGGAGAAGGAACCGGCTGGGGAAGGGAGAGGGGAGGAGTTCGGCCGGGAGGCACTTGGCAAAGGCTAGAGCAGGCGACTGGCAGGGAAAATGGCGCATGCAGCCTGGAGGAAAGAGTCGGCAGGAGGAGAACAAGAAAATATCAGCAAGGCAAGGAGAATCTCAGCCACACAAAAAAAAGAGAGAGAGAAATGAGGCTTTGCAGCATTACACTCTCCCCCCCTTAAAGGAATTCGACCCCGAATTCGAAGAATGCCGACTATGCAAATCAAAGACGCAAAGGTCTTACAGTTTGCCAACTCAATACGCCCACACAAAACTCCAACGGTAAACCAAAACCTCAAATCCAATTATTAACAAAACGAATTGACTTAGCTTAAATAGCTGCAACTTCTCAAGCAAGAACTCAGTCAAAGTCAATCAATAGGCCAAAATCTCAAATCATACTACTCTACAAAACCACGACAAACTTAGACAAACTTTTTGTAAACCTTTGCGGCGTCGACATCCAAACCACCAATGATCCTCCTCGGATGAATAGGATACCAACCTCTATGCTTTCTTTGGAAATCCATACTCGGTTTGATTGCTATGCTCTTATCTCCTCTTTCAATTGATTGACCTCTTTATCAAAAAGTCCATTCTGACAAATACCATCGAAACAATTAATTCACTAAGACTCAATTTCCCTTCCAACCATATCTCCACACTATAATTTTTTTTTTGATATTCCTTCTACTAAGCTTACTTCACCCCAAGGACCACTGCCCAGGGTAAAAGTTCACTACAGAACACCACACATCAAATTATGAAATCCTTCACTACAACCATCGAACCCAAAAGTTTAGTAAATGCGCTAAAAAATGGTGACATGATTACCATCAACTTCCAAGTAGTTCACTACCAAGAGTTAAACAAGCACCATCAAGGAACCGCATCAAAAATATAATCCTCAATTATTATCCACCCAAAATCCCTCGATTCTCTTTAGTAAAACAACCACTTTCATCCTCTTCCAATAATGTGATAAAATACACACCAAAGAAACTCAACTCTCAAGAGAAACACTACATCTGCAATCCCAATGACCAAAGAAAACTCAATTCTCTTTATTATACCCAACACTATACCATAAGCTTCCATATCCTTTAACTCGAGCTAGAACACAAAGGAATTACAACTCTCTTTTTGACCAAAAGAACCACGTACATCCTCTTGAACCCAAAGCATTAAAATCTACTTGAGAGGGGATCTTGATAACGTCCAATCATTACTCATTTCTTTGTCCAAAGCCAAATTTGCAAGAGAAGACCCGATTCTCTAACATCATATAATTCGCCTTTATCACTATCAAATCAATGCAATAAAATTCACCTCGAGGGGGAACTTCAATCAAAAGAGAAACCCCACACAAATCGCTGACAGAAGCTCTCGTAAAACCAAAAAACAACCCAGCTTACTTTAACCAAAGCAAAATCTCTTGCATTAAACCAAAACCGACGCTTGTTAGAGGAAACCAAATTTCAAATTAAGTATCTGAACCCGTAACCATCACATTCTTCCTCAAGAGAAAAGGAAACTCATTCCCAACAACCACTTCACCCATAGAATCACTTACGAAACATTCATCAAACCCTAACCAAATTTATCTCATGACAATCAACAAGGAGAACCACATTCTTACTTCTTTAGCGCAAATCATTTATCAGTTAATTTAACACCAGACGCGTGCCATCCTTTACCTCGGATCACTTACCATCACAATTCACTTTAACCAAATTGATACCTTACATCATCTCGATGCTCTAGCCATACATCACAGGCTTAGAGTCTCAAACATCCTCGTGGGTCACCTACCCACGGAAAGAAAACAAAATGCGACCCCGACCCTTTAAATAACACGACAACTTACAAACGTGAACAACACCAATAAACATTTTCTTTTCCAAGAAAACCCATCCAGAAATCACGAAGGAACTCGATTCTCAAATTACCAAACTCTGACGGGAAACAATTCCTTAAACAAATCTCCAGACTTACAACTTCCGAGAAGGAGGATAGATTCAAGGAGAAAAACGAAAAGATCCACCACGTCCTTCCCAATAAAACCTTAACACTGGAAATCCACACAACTTAAGTTTTGCACCAAGAAAACTTCAATAACTTTCTTAAATGAAGCGCTAAACAACCACAAGAACAATGCCCTACCTTTCTCCGCAAAACAAACAATCAAATTGAACACCAAAAGGGTAGCAACCGAAATCCAAAAGGATTCATCACCAGCCTCTTTCTCTTTGAATCCACACATCTAAGGCAAAAGAAACCAACCTTCCCTCCTTACCCTCTAAACTGCTCCGCGAAAACGACGACTCAAGAACGAGAGGTTCCCAAACAGCAAGGGGTGGCACTAACCAACCACACCCACAACTCGGCCAAAGAAACAAGGTCAAAACCTCTCGGTTTAACCAATATCATGAACATAAGCATATTGATCCCAACAGTCCTTTCATGGTCAAAGCAATATACAACAATAAATTTAGCACTCAACATTTAGGCGCAATGCAATGTACCCATACCCATCCTACTGTGCATCAGAGTGTGTCAAGTTTTAAATTAGTTAACCACTCTAATTCAGATTTTAATGTTATTGCCCAAAGGCCAAGTTTTTTTTTAAAAGGAGTAGAAACCTATGCCATGTTTCTAATATCAAACAGCAAAATTTTAGTTTACTCTAGAGTTACTTACTACATTCAAACACCACGGACCTGAAGCCCGCTCTGATACCAACTGTAACACCCCGGCGCTAAACACGCCACGGATGCTACCAACACTTTGAATAACTAATGCCACCTCTAGCGAAAAGACAGGAATTAACCTCTAACTCTTAAAAGCTGGTTTAAAACTAAGCCACCGAAAATTTGCAAAATTTAAACACTTCCCTAAAACTAGGACATCCACTCGGCGACAAAAGAGCAATAGCGGTTATAATATATCGAACACTTAAAATAGAATCAAACCATCTAGCGGGTCCTTAGATAATCAATCACACAACCAAATAGAAATTAACAACTCGACTTCTGAGCAACACATTACAACACCATTATTTACAACCGGGCTTTACAAATTAATTAAATGCGGTGGTGATGACCAGAAGTCGTACGTCGACTACTCCCATCCATGCATACCGGCTTCAAAACACCTACAAACATTAAATAACAAGCGTGAGTTCAAACTCGACCAAAGTACGAGAATAACAATTCCAATCTATCGAAGTAAAGCAAGAGCTTGACTATAAGAGCTAGTAATACAAATGAAACAACACTTTCGGACGGGGCGCATTTATATTCATTTAAAGCAATAACTTGACTATACAAGAAAATTACCGTAATCAAACCATCAACTTAATAATAACACCATTCAACACCAAAAAGCGATACTTAACTCTAAGTCACAATGTCTCCGATTCAACTACCCCTTATTGCAACTCAAACCATTTTCACTATTGCATTTGAGTTTATAACTCAACTTCACTCCACGATATTCATACAACATAATTCGCGGGGCAAAGAAATGCACTAATTCACCAAATTCAATTCAATCTCCCCTTTTTGGGTTGAGTTCACGACTTAATCTTCAATTACCATAATCACCATCCATATGACACACCATTTACCACAACACTCATTATTAAAGATGCAATGCACATGAATGCTCATTGCCATGTTAAATCTTAGAGTCTTCTTAGAGTGCCCACCCGTCGGTGTGCACCCTCACGTCCCTTCCATCCCGTAGATGAAAGGTGCCTACTCTTACTGTCTCGCTCTCATTCACCTTGATGAATGAGACTACGAGGTAGGACTTTCGTGTTCACTACGTGTGAACACAGAGGCCCGCATCAGAATGGGTCGCCTCTTCCATTATGAATGCGCAAATGCAATTTTCATGAATGAAATGCAATTTTTCATTCAATGCCAACACTAACATACCATAACCACATACATACACATAGCCAATTCTCACATTCATAACCATACCCACACACCTACATAGACATAGCCCAAATTCTCACATTCATAATCATAACCACACACCTACATAGACATAGCCCAAATTCTCACATTCATAATCATAACCACACACATACATAGACATAGCCCAAATTCTCACATTCATAATCATAACCACACACATACATAAACATAGCCCAAATTCTCACATTCATAATCATAACCACACATATACATAAACATAGCCCAAATTCTCACATTCATAATCATAACCACACACATACATAGACATAGCCCAAATTCTCACATTCCTAACCATCTAATCTATTCGCACACACACTCAAGTCCATTTCCCAGATGGGCACAATTAAGTAGGAGTATCCACGTACCCCATACTCACTACTCACTGCAATGTTAACAAATGTAAAGTAAACTTACGGGATTAAGGCTTACTAATGACCACTCGAATCCAATAGCTAATCATGTCCTCGGAGGGACGATCACCAATAAAAATAACAATTGCCACAATCAATAGAAATTAGCCATAAACCGATAAATCACCACGAACAACTCAATTAAGCACATGACTCGATGTACTTGCCTTGTACCGGGAGGAGCGGAGTGGCGTGAGGAAGATGCTATGCCACTCCCGTCGTCCTACAAGATAAAGATGCAAGGCACTACCTAAATCTTTATTCTCCTTTTTGGAATGCATGATAGTAAATGACAGCTACACTTAACATCTTGGCATATAGTTAGCACGCTAAGCAAGCATTACTAGTAACCTTAGCATATGACATGTATGGGCCTAGTAGACAAATGCTTATGAATCATTCCGTAAAGTTGCTTGTCAACTAAATCATGAACAAAATAACACTCCACGATCTAATTATAAACCTTAGGCTAGGTAGTGCGGCATGCTAACCAATTTAAACATACTAATGCATGATTAAACCTTTAGAACATTTGTAAACTTAGCACTCGCATGAGTTTACCAGGAATAGGGAGAGTCTGAATTTGGAATACGCATACAAGTAAAATAGCTTATTATCCATAAAGACAACAAACCGCATAAATTGTTTCACGACTCAATAACACAGTCATAATACTCTCTATTGAGATCGGACTCATCTTGGCGTATAATTGTTAAATGGAAAACTCCAACAAATTTATCAATTTGGGACATAATGCATAATTAAATGGTTGTATCAAAATCAACTCTAGCATACTCTCTAATCTAAAGCATGAGTAGTAGCACTAAATGATTGGAAGATCTACTAAGGGATAGACAATTAATTAGGGACATGGTTGCAAGCTCTAACATTTATACTTCTCATGTGAAATTCATTAGCAAGTATTCCTGGATCACATGCATTTTATTTTGTAGCGAAGCAAACTTATCGTATTTGTTAGGAGCAAGAACTTGTGGACCAACAGATCAACCTCATTCTTTGATGCAAATATTATCAATTTCCTCTTTAGCAATTGATTACAGCAAAGCATGCTTGGAAGGTGTAACTATCACTGAGAAGCACATAAGAAACATTGTGGTCTAAGCATACATGTATGAACATAAGAGCATGGAGATTAAATTTTGAATCATACAAAGTTAATTACGAAGTCCGATACACCAATCTCAACCTCTTGTTAATAATTAAGCTCATGGATAGATAGTTCAATAAGCATCTCATATCATAGAACAACTAAGAAATCACGATTATAGTATCATAATCTCGGTGCAAGCATAAATCTCGATTCCAAACATCACTTTGCAACTATCATCATGGAAAATGTAACAAACAATCACAAGTACTAGGGTTGAGCATGTGAGGCATTTCCTCAAACACCTTATCTACAACCATGCATCCACAAGCTAGACCCCCACCTCCACTTACCACAAGAAGGAGAGGAAGGAGGAAGTCTTGGTGGGCTGCTGCTTTGGCCGAATGGAGGACACCAGGGAAAAGGGGAAAGGAGGCGGTGGTGCTGCTGGAGCTGCTCCTGCCGTCTGTTACCATCGGTCTTCTTTGCTCTTGCTCTGCCTGGCCGCTGCTCATGCTCTTCTTTGTTCTTGCAGCGTAGAGCTAAGAAGGGGAAGGCCACTGGGTCTTCTTGCCCTTCTTGCCAGGAGCGACAAGGGAGGAGGGGGGAAGCAGCCGGCGGAGGAGGAAGGCTCGGGAGGTAGCTCACTCGGTGGGGAAGGGAGCCAGAAGAGGCGGGGGGCTCGGCTTGGGAAAATCGGCGGGGAGAAGGAACCGGGGGGGAAGGAGAGGGAGGAGTTCGGTAGGGAGGCACTTGGCAAAGGCTAGAAGCGGTATTGGCGGGGAAAATGGCGCATCGACTGGAGGAAAGAGTCGGCGAGGAGGAGAACAAGAAAATATCGACAAGGCAAGGAGAATCTCACCACACAAAAAAAAGAGAAATGAGGCTTTGCGGCATTACACTCTCCCCTTAAAGGAATTCGACCGAATTGAAGAATGCCGACTATGCAAATCAAAGGCATAAAGGTCTTACAGGTTTGCCAACTCAATACGCCCACACAAAACTCCAACGGTAAACCAAAACCTCAAATCCAATTATTAACAAAAGCGAATTGACTTAGCTTAAATAGCTGCAACTTCTCAAGCAAGAACTCGGTCAAAGTCAATCAATAGGCCAAAATCTCAAATCATACTACTCTCGCAAACCACCTGACAAACTTAGACAAACTTTTTGTCGACACTGCAGCGTACGACATCCAAACCACCAATGATCCTCCTCGGATGAATAGGATACCAACCTCTATGCTTTACTGGAAATCCATACTCGGTTTCGATTGCTATGCTCTTATCTCCTCTTTCAATTGATTGACCTCTTTATCAAAAAGTCCATTACCGACAAATACCATCGAAACAATTAATTCACTAAGACTCAATTTCCCTTCCAACCATATCTCCACACTATAATTTTTTTTTTGATATTCCTTCTACTAAGCTTACTTCACCCCAAGGACCCTTGCCGGGGTAAAAGTTCACTCTGAAACACCACACATCAAATTATGAAATCCTTCACTACAACCATCCGAACCCAAAAGTTTAGTAAATGCGCTAAAAAATGGTGACATGATTACCATCAACTTCCAAGTAGTTCACTACCAAGAGTTAAACAAGCACCATCAAGGAACCGCATCAAAAATATAATCCTCAATTATTATCCACCCAAAATCCCTCGATTCTCTTTAGTAAAACAACCACTTTCATCCTCTTCCAATAATGTGATAAAATACACACCAAAACTCAACTCTCAAGAGAAACACTACATCTGCAATCCCAATGACCAAAGAAAACTCAATTCTCTTTATTATACCCAACACTATACCATAAGCTTCCATATCCTTTAACTCCAGCTAGAACACAAAGGAATTACAACTCTCTTTTTGACCAAAAGAACCACGTACATCCTCTTGAACCCAAAGCATTAAAATCTACTTGAGAGGGGATCTTGATAACGTCCAATCATTACTCATTTCTTTGTCCAAAGCCAAATTTGCAAGAAGACCGATTCTCTAACATCATATAATTCGCCTTTATCACTATCAAATCAATGCAATAAAATTCACCTCGAGGGAACTTCAATCAAAGAAAACCCCACACAAATCGTGACGAAGCTCTCGTAAAACCAAAAACAACCCAGCTTACTTTAACCAAAGCAAAATCTCTTGCATTAAACCAAAACCGGCGCTTGTTAGAGGAAACCAAATTTCAAATTAAGTATCTGAACCCGTAACCATCACATTCTTCCTCAAGAGAAAACTCATTCCCAACAACCACTTCACCCATAGAATCACTTACGAAACATTCATCAAACCCTAACCAAATTTATCTCATGACAATCAACAAGGAGAACCACATTCTTACTTCTTTAAGCGCAAATCATTTATCGATTAATTTAACACCGAATAGCGTGCCATCCTTTACCTCGGATCACTTACCATCACAATTCACTTTAACCAAATTGATACCTTACATCATCTCGATGCTCTAGCCATACATCACAGGCTTAGAGTCTCAAATAAGTAATCAAACTGGAGGGCAAGGTCAACATGAAAGGGTTCAAATAGAAACATATTAGCTTCTTACATTTTAGTACATAAGATTAGAAAAGTTATTTAGAAAGGACTAGAATATTGGTCTTTTCAAGTGAACATACATTGCATAGGGATTATCAGCAAAACAAAATTTTCAATTCATAATGATTTGAAACAATAAAAGACACTACAATTCTACAACTAACAACCAACAAAAAATAATTAAAGCAAAGAAAAATTTTAAATGATGATTAATTCTTAAAGTCTAAGAAATTATCTAAGTGGTGATCTAGGCAATTGTAAGGCCCCTATTTTTGGCAATAAATACTAATAATGGGCTCCATGTGCATACAGTACTAGTTCCATGATCAGTGGATAGTACGTACATTTACAATGTTGATAACACATCCATGCACAATTTATTATATAATAGCAGAAGCTGTTTGTACAATATGGCTTGCAAAGCCGAACAAAGTGCAGCAAAAAATCAAAAGTCTTGTAGTTTGCCACATAACCCTCAAGCAACTGACAACGTATAAACCCTAAAAAAGCTCATCGTAACGTTCCTTGTAACCTACATTATAGATTGCATCGACAGGGTTTTTTGAATATTCACCTACAAACAACAACAACAACAAGGTTATGTACATTGCATACTCAGCAAGACTTGTGGTGTTTGCAAATATATAATAAATCCAGGCTGTATAAAAGGAAAGGCTTCTACGGTTATTTTGCATAAAGTCAATTTGAATTGTAAATACTAAGTAGTAGATTGTAAACGGAATCCTACAAAAGCAATTTGACAACTATATAAAATAACAAGTATGTAAGCATAAATATAGCAACACACAGTCCTCCATGACGTGAGCAATAATTTGAATTATTCCTTGCCAACACATGACATAAAACCAGTCTTTCACAACACATGGCATAATAGCTGAAACCAATATTTGCCAACAGATGGTATAGTACTGAATCATCTGAAATGTAAACTTTCCAACACATGCATATATAAAGTATCTAATAGTTGTGTAACGATATAAACATGTATCAAAATGAGCAATTTATCACTATTGAAATGTTTTAATGAAATATCACATATGCACAAATTTAATTTGCATAAAGTGCATAAGCCTTGTCTATGTAGAAGAGTGTATACATGTATATATAATAAAAAGTAAGGTCAAGATTCATGAGAACTAGAATCTAAATTTCTTACCATTTGATACAGCAAAAATCATATAATAAGATCATGGTTAGTACTTAACCCTTTAGTTAAGTTATAAGTGAACTTAAGAACTTTAATTATATATATAATCTTATAAACTGAAGAATGGAATCATGAAAAGCTAATCTCCATATATTTTAAAAGATATGATCATGATAGTTGGCCAAAAGAACTAATTTGAACTAAATTTATAAAAGACTTTGATATCCATGTGCTTATAAACTATCTCGAATAAAAGCCAAATATTGTGAAACCAACTTTAAAGCACTCTTAGAAACATCCCCTAGTAATGCCTAAAAAATAGATAAATAAGCTTATAAGGTGCAGTCACAAAGTTAAATCGAAAACTGAACCTTTATCGCATAGAATTTAGAAACATTTGTGCCTTTTTAGTAGCTCGTAAAACATCTCGTCTAAATGCAAATTTTGTGAAGATTAGCCTAGAAACACTCTTTAGTATATGTATAGACAAACTTAGTAATAATGAAGAAATTTATAATTAAGATGTTTGTATTACCAGAACCTTCTTAAAAACAATGAATATGTATCCAGTAGAGTGGCCTAGCAGATCTAGCATATTCGAATCTGCTTCTCTTATGAAAGTATTTAAAGTAGAGTGCTATTCATCCATATCATTGAACATATTGGCTAATATCTTAATTCTATTTATCCAAACAATTTTACAATTTAGAATTCAAAATTATAAATGCAGGAATACCTAATTTTAGCCTCTTGAATTCGTAAATCAAGAATAGATAGTCTATAAAAGAAATTGTGCATCCTCAACCTAAAAGCCGATAATAAGATGAAAGCTTAATCAACTGAATAACGAGAATGTGTAATCATTCTATTCAAAACCCTAAATTGTGCCTCTTTTCTATAGTAAGTTTTTATTTAATTTTCTATCTGTTTTCTTTTTGCCCTTATTGAATTTTGCTATTTGCTATATTTTCATTGAACTACGTACAGAACACGAGTCTCTAACTCCGTCGTCGACTACATCATCAGCGATCGCGACTTCATCATAAACAACAAACAAGCAAGGCAAACACCCCCTTTAATCATATTGATCTCACTATTTAATTTTGCTTTTATTTATCAAACCGTTTCATGCATGCGTTTATTTTCTGTAAATTCGCTATATTATAGTACTGGTAGATATACCTGTTGCCTCAAGAAACTTCCTTGATAAGTATGGACATGTGAACCTTGGTAACCATAGATTAAGGTTAGACATTATTTAATGTCATCATGGGTATATACGATTATATATTAACCATGCTTATTCGTGCTTTAGAACCAACGAGGTAGATGATCAGATCAAAATTGTTTCCTGAAATGTTGGATATGACACTGTTGGTTACTGATATTTTGATTAAAAACCCAAAATAAAACTATGGTTTTGACGTGGGCGATTATTGGCAATAGTCGTATGTGCACAGGGATTTGCACGTAGTGTTATGTGAAGTATCGCCCGTGTTAGCTTATGGACCGAACAATGGGACACTATTGATCCATGAAATCCGTACTACTACAAGGGTTGGTTTAACCTACTAAGTTACTAAGGTATAGATTTGCACATTGGAAGGCGGGAGATAGCACAGGCATTCCTTTCAAGATCTATTTGTAGGGCTTTCTACATATAAATGCAATGGTGTATGCTTTGCCATGAACAGAAACAGTGTGTTAGGTACGATGTGAATGGATCCATATCTTGGGTGTGTGTTTTTGTTTCTATGGTGAGGGTTTAACATCTCAGGCTGGTTCAAAGTTATGTCTAGGTAATGTAACGGTTATGTATGATCTCTCTACGGTGCACCAAAGGATGTGTGCTAATAGCGCTGCACAAAGAGCTAATCATTCCTTGTGGGTAAAGCTGTACACCTCTACAGAGTATAAATCTAATCCATTAGCTGCGTCTACGGTCATGGGCATTTCGTGAAGTCATTTCAATGTTAGATTTTACTATTTACAAAACTCTTGGGTTTATTTGATTCGGCATGTGTAGGCGAAAACCATATTGTGTCATGATTGGCAGGATTTGGATGATTTCACTGTTTGTGAAGGACTGTGAGTATTACTTATGCTTTACTTATTTCTTATCAATTGAACTTGCTCTTACAAATTTTGTTTGAGAAACTACAACTTGATTTATAAAATTCAAATTTGCTTTATGCAAAATTAAACATAGAAGCCTCCTTTGATAAAACTTGCAATATTACATTTGAAAATACCACCTTAAGTCTTGCTAAGTACGAAAGTACCCAACCTTGCTTATTATGTTGTTTTAGGTGAAAAAGTTAGCGAAACACCGAAAACTTCTTTTCGTTGCAACATGCAGGAATTCCTATGAGGTGATCTTTGTAGGGATTTATGCCTTGTAAGTTGCCTAAGGGTTGGATGGGCACACTACAAGACTTTGCTTCTTCTGTGCTATATATATACTCTAAGTTGTAAGATTACTTTGTATGATAGCTTTCGTTTTAATAATATGAGGTATGGTTGTGATTCCAATTGTTGATTATGTGCGTACTAGCTACTAATATGGGACTAGTATTGCATGCACATTAGATTTTTATTTTTGCATTTTATGTAAAAATGGGGGTCGTTACAGTTGATATCAAAGCTATACTGACCATAGGATAAACCCTAGATAGAATTGCCGTTAGCATTAGAATGAACAAATTCAAGATCATATTTTCAAAAGTTAATATATTTGCAAAATGTAGACTTTGTTGTTCTTACTCATTCTCAAGATCCGACTCTTACTCTACTTTCATTTTGATTTGTAATTGAACTCCTCTTTCCTAAAGGAATTTCTCACCCATAGATCATCTTCGCTATTTACTTTTGAAGACGTTCGAGATATGTCGCTACCATGCTTCATGCTAGCTAATGAAGACTATAATGTCTATGCCAACAATCTCAAGGAAGCAAACAACACTTCACTAACCACGACGAAGCAGAAGTAAAGCTTGAAGATTCTACTTTATAAAGAGATGGTATTGTCCAACAGTAAAATGAGGAATATTAGAATGTATTAGGATCCACATTAAGATAAGAACCCTTACGCATAGTATATTATTCCACTCTAGTTATATAAAGCATTTTTATGTGATGTTTATATCTTGATACTTGAAAATTTGTTTTTATTTTATTTGTTAGGACTAATTTATGTGTGAACTTAATCTCTAGGTTAAAGTTTCACAATAAATTGTCCTTAAGTATAAATATGGAAAACTTAACCATTAGGATAAAATAGGAAAGCATAAAAATAGTTTCTCTCTTCTTTCTATAAAGTTTCTTACAAGCTTATCCCTTCTCTCCGTAAAACTTCTCATCTGTGTAACCTTTTTATTCATTAACCTTTCCCAAAATTAAACCTACTTAAAATTAATAGTGTAGTCTTCAATACTACTTCTAGCTTCTTGAGACCACACCATTCATATATAAATTAAGGTCAAGAAGCAATCAAACACCAATATACCTAAGCCACTTTAAGCTAGTTAAAACCTAATTTTTCCAATAATAACTCTTAACCATGTCTCAAAACTCATCTCGTTGCTTTGTTTAGATTATATACTATGAAGTTGAGCTAGAACTAGAAAAGTTATATACATCCGAATAGAAACCTTTGAATGGTCATCAAAATGGAAACTGGAAAAGTCAAAAACCCCAATTTTATAAAAAGAAATATAAAAAGAGTAGCATTTTTTGTATATATATACACACTCTTTTCCATCTATAGGATATTGTTTCCTTATCTATATGTTCTTTCCTTTTAATGAATATTTCATACACCCATTTCCTCTTTGTAGAATTGTTTTCCTCCACTCCTAAATTATATTTTTCTAAAGAAATGTCTCTCCTTATCCTTCTGCTTAATAAGAGCCACTAACAAATCTTTTGAAGACAATTCTGGTAACAAGACATATTCACATCAACAACTTTAAGAAGATGGAGGTAGCAAAACATCAAAACCTCTTTGATTCCATAGAAGCTTTAGAGTACTGACATTAGCAAGTGCTGCAAAGGTTAAGAGAAACTTATCACCGAGTAGTCTACTTTGAAAGATAGTATTATGCAAATTATACATTATTCCAACCAAAGTAAACCTTTTGTGCAGAAATATGTATGGATAAGCTAGTAGAAAAAACATTACATACCCTTCCCATACACTAAGTTGAATATATAGTTTTACGGTGTTATTGAAATTTTGCTGAAAATCTTTTGTATTACTTTCTTGGTTACTCTCGTAAATGATTAAATCATTAGGTTGAATTTACGATGTGCGAACCCTACTTAACAAGAAAATTTAATTAAGAAATTTTTTAATGAATGAAACATAGACTTGTAACCCAATGGAACTCCATCCAAATAACTTTATCCTAATAAATATTGTTGTAGGACATCTGTAACAAGGTTCCTCAACAAAACCATGGAAAGTGAAACCATACAAAGTTCTCAACCACCAAGAGATGATAGTCTCATCCCAGACCAATCAAATCTCCAGCATTCAACTAGGCACTCCCATTTCAGCATAGCGATCATCATAACTCCCTACCTCCCCAATGTTCATAAGAAACTAACTTAGAAGAATGATTGGTAGAATCTCCAATCATGGCACAAATGCTTGCCATAATTGAACAAAATCACCAGACACACACCCTTCTTCTCGAGCAACTAGTGCAGAACAATTCTAACCTTGGCGCTACATCTTATTCGAAACCTAAGAGTTGTTCCTTAAAGTGTTGTCAACCCAACCAATCTAAAGATCGAGTACACATTCGCTGTGGAGAAATAGGACATACTGTTGATGAGCATGCAATCAATTATTCCATCTATAAAGGAAATCATTCTCCTGAAAAATGTCCTATGGGCAACATCACATGTTACCTTTGTGAAGGTCAAGATCATTGCCTAGCTCAATGCTCTCTATATCTGATAGTTGCCAATGCAATTCAGCATCAACAATAGAAATTCTGAGCTTTAGTTGCCCAAGATTTGGCAACCAAAAGAGAAAGAACAGCTGCACAGGAAATATCGCTAAAGGAAATAAAGAAACAACACTTTGACCTTGACTGCTTTCATCTAGAAAATAGTAAACAGCCATCGACAATAGTATGTTTACTGTGTGAAAAGGAAAATCATCAGGCCAGAGAAACAACAAGTTGAGATTCACATGGAAGATAGTATTAAGCATACAATTGTACCCATGAGGGCACAATGAGAGGAATGTTAGTGCTTCAACTGCCACGAGAAGGGTCATTATGCTAATCGATGCCCACAAAGAAGGCCAACCTCTCTTGTGGCTACGAACATACCAGAAGTCACATTAATCAAGTTTATAGCTCCAAGAGTAGGAGGAATAAAATCTGAAGCAGTTTGCCCGAAAAATCAATTAAAGAAGAGACGTTTGAACAAGGACACTTGTTCTAAGAAGAATTCTGCTCAACTCCATTCTCAATATCAGTCATCATTTATTCATCCCTCTAGCAACACCAATGAACAATTAGCTAGAGCTCGAAACTAGGAGATCAATGTTATCTACTTTTGTTGTGGTAAGAGTGGGCATTATACCAACAATTGCCCAACAAAGAAGCTAACTCTACCTCATTCTCAACCCTAGGAAACTATGCAACCACCTCAAAGGTGACCTCAAGAATTCGAAGACCAACAATTCCTTAGACATGCATCGAATCCAACTCAAAGCAATAATCCTAGTCATCCATAGCATTCACCCGCAAAAGAAGCTTACACTACTACAGCGAGGCTTATATCAGACGCACGATCACAGACGGTTTTGAAAAACCGTCTATAATATGGAACATCACAGACCGGTTATGTACTCAAACCGTCGGTCGGGATTCACAGACGGTTTTATATTACAACCGTCTGTGATGCAAGAAATATCACAGACGGTTTCTAAATATAACCGTCATGATGGCTCTGATACTCATTACGAGGTTTTAAAACCGTGCAGTGATTTCATAAACGGTTATATAACACAAATGCTGTAATATCTACAGTAGTCATTACAGACGGTTATATTTAGAAACCGTCTGCGATATTTCTTGTATCATAGACGTCTGTAATATAAAATCGTCTGTGATAATACCGTCTCCCGTAAAAACAGAGCCTCGATCCATCCACTTCGTTTATAGGGTTTCGGTTTCTATCCTAAGTGGCGGTACGTGGGAAGTGAGGCGATTTTTGAAAGAAAGCCATTAATTTGAAGGGTGATATTAGATTCATTTGATTTTGGTGATCTAAGGTTAGTAATGAGTTCTCTAATTGCATGCGCATCCAATTCAATATCTAGGTTGGTTAGGACAGAATTAATTTAAAGATTGTTTGATTAGATCTAGTTTAATTGTAGCTGGATCCATATGTTGTTTGTGATATTTGGTTAGTAATGTGTTTTAATTGCATTATATTCAACATCTATCTTGATAAGGAAGGAATTTGATGATTTTTTTAGATCTAGCTTGTAGAACCATGTGTTGGTTGTTTGATGTATAAGGTTAGCTAGTAATGGTTCTATTTGCATAATATAATATTCGATCATGATGTAGCTATCTAGCTTGTTAAGGATAGAATTTAAAGATTGTTTAGATCTAGCTTATAGATCAATTCAAGTCTTTTGGTGATCTAAGGTTAGTAATGGGTTCTAATTTCATTATTATATTGAAGATTAATTTGAATTGTGTTAATTATTTCTTTGTGATGTAATTAAGGTATGTAATTGCATAATTAGTTTAAGAATGTGTGCATCGCACTACACCGGTGCACTTAATATTTAACACTAAGTGTTACATGTGTAGCGTAGATGGATCGAAGTCGGATGTATCTTGAGAACCGTCACGAGTCTTGAGTACCTTAATGGCGTCTCCACTTTCAAAAGAGCTGCAGAGGAGGATATGTTTAATAAGGGGTGCAATTCATGTCATGTCCGTGCATTGATTGCGAAAATCAAGATGTTTCAAACTCAGTAGCAGATCGAAGCACACTTGATTCAAGGGGTTTCAAAAGGGCTATACATGTTGGACCACCATGGCGAAGAGCATAATATACAGAAGCGACAAGTAGTGTTAATATCGCCGACGATGTCAATGATATGTCGGATGATCATATCGATTGTGCTTCCGATGAGGACAAAGGTTGCACGATGACAATTTGGATCAGATGCTACGCGATGCGTAGAAAAACCTTGATGACGGGGAATATGGACAGTTCGTGGCTTAATGGAGGACTCGGAGAAACCTTTGTTCGCAGGGTGCAAGTTGAAATACACAAGGTTATCATCCGTGCTTCAACTACTCAAATTGAAGGCAAGCAACAGTTGGTCCGACAAGAGTTTCATAAGCATTTATTACGCCTATTGGCGGACATGCTTCTAGAGGGAAGCGAGTTGCCGACAAGCACCTACAAAGCCAAGGTTCTTTGTCCCTTGGGAATGGAAGTAGAAAGAATACATGCATGTCCAAATGATTGTATCTGTGCATAAAGAGTACACAAACTTGCATATATGTCCGTGTGCAACGATCCCTACAAGCGTAAGAGTCATTCAGATGATGATGGCGAGAGCATTGAGGTGAAAAAGGTCCTCTGCTAAGGTGGCATGGTATCTGCTGTAATTCCCGTTTGAAGAGTTAGTTTGCGAACCCAAAGGAGGCAAAAGCTATGCGTTGGCACTTTGAGGAGCGTAAGAATGATGGAATGCTAAGGCACCTGCTGATTCCATCCAAAGGAGAAACATCGACAGAGCTTTCAAGAATTCGGTGCGGATCCGAGAAATATAAGGTTTGGATTGAGTCTGGATGGAATGAATCCTTTCGGTAACATGAGCGTAGGCATAGCACTTGGCCCAGAAATCTCTGATCTACAACCTTCCTCCTTGGTTGTGTATGAAGCGGAAGTACATTATGTTGTCTCATGCTTATCCAAGGACCGAAACAACCCGGGGAACGATATTGATGTGTACCTAGCTCCATTGGTGGAAGATCTAAAAACACTGTGGGTTACCGGGTACACGATGGGATGCGTACAAACAAGAGAACTCTACTTTTCGCTCTCTTGTTGTTCTCGCACCATAAATGATTACCCCGCTTTGCTAACTGCTGTGCCGAGTACAAAAGGAACCAAAGCCTGCACTCACTGCTTAGATGATACCGAGAGTTTAT
Organism: Guadua angustifolia; assembly: GCA_036346375.1. Taxonomy (NCBI): domain Eukaryota; kingdom Viridiplantae; phylum Streptophyta; class Magnoliopsida; order Poales; family Poaceae; genus Guadua; species Guadua angustifolia. The sequence goes on from CM070506.1 coordinate 2,547,106, forward strand.
AGCTGAATCACTCCCGCAAAACCGTGTACATGCGTCACCGTAGGTTCCTTCGGAGGAATCACCCATATCGCAAGATGTAGCAACTTTTCGACGGAAGGAACGAAAATGGTTCAGCTCCAAGGCGTTTGAGCGGGAGAGATGTTCATGACATTGTTAAGGATTTGGATGTTGCGTATGGAAAGGGACGTAAATCAAGTACCCGTGAAAAGAGCATGTGGAAGAAGAGATCAATATTCTGGGACCTACCTTACTGGGAGCACCTAGAAGTTCGCCACTGCATCGATGTCATGCACGTAGAGAAGAATGTCTGTGACAACATGATTGGTCTCTTACTCAACATTAAGGGTAAAACAAAGGATGGTATCAACGCACGGCTTGACTTGGTCGATATGGGCATAAGACCTAAGTTAGCACAGAAAGAGACCGATAAAGGCCGTGCGTGCTTGGAACACCTTGTTATACTCTGTCAAAGGCCGAAGAACTGAAGCGTGCGATGCTTGCATGGTGTGAAAGTTCCGTCCGGTTACTCCTCCAACATGAAGAGACTTGTTTCATTGGAAGATTTGAAATTAACCGCATGAAGTCTCATGATTGTCATGTCTTGATGACACAGATGCTCCTATCACAATTAGAAGTATTTTGCGGTCAAGGTCCGAGAGACAATCACTAGGCTGTGTTATTTCTTTAACACAATCGCCGTAAGGTCATCGATCCCTAAGGACTAGATGCTCTGCAAGTCGAGGTGGTGATGACTCTATGTAATCTTGAGATGTATTTCCCTCCATCATTTTTCGATATCATGGTCCATCTCATTGTTCACCTTGTGACAGAGATAAAGATATGCGGGCGGTGTTCCTCGTAGCATGTACCCATTCGAGAGGTACATGGGAATTCTCAAGTCTTACGTCGGAATCGATCTCGTCCGGAGGGTAGCATTGTCGAAGGTTATGTAACGAAGAGGCCGTCGAGTTCTCGCGTCGATTACATGGCCCGATTCGAACCAATAGGTGTGCCTCGATCTCGCCATGAGGGGAGGCTCTAGGTATCGGGACCATCGGAAGGAAAGCAATCACGCTGATTCGGTTGCGTATGCTCGAGCCCATTTCACGGTTTTGCAACACATGGTCAGTAGTGTCCGCCTATATCGCCGAGCACAAGCAATGGCTAAGGCAAGAGAATCCAAAGACGGCGAGAGTCTTGGATCACGAGACAAGATAACCTTCAGTTCAACAAATGGTTGAAGGAGCGACCTATCACTGGGAGCTCGTCAGATGACACGCTGACATGGTTGGCAAAGGACCAACTTTTACAGTTGTCACATGGAAAGGATATGACTTAAATGGGTACACATTTTACACGAGAGATCGAGGATATGAAGAGCACAAACCGTAACAGCGGTGTCCGTGATAGATGCATTCAATAATACCACTGGGTTGACGAGGAGCTCCTACTATGGGTTCATAGAGGAGATATGGGAGCTCGACTACGTACTTTTCAAGATTCCCCTATTTCGGTGCCGTTGGGTCCACCTCCAGCACGTGAAGGTTGACAAGAATGGCATCACTACTGTGGACCTCGAACGTGTCGGATACCAAGATGAACCATTCATACTCGCTAACCAAGTTGTTCAAGTCTTCTATATAACCGACCCGTCCAACAAGAAGCGCCACGTAGTTCTTCAGGGAAAAAGGAGAATTGTCGGAGTTGAGAATGTAGTAGATGAGGAAGAGTACAATCAATTTGATGAGTTGCCACCTATCGGAAATGACATCCTGGTCCCAGAAGAACAACATGAGGAAGCAAGCTACACACGCGTCGATCATCATGAAGGGCTAATTTTCATACAAAAGAATAAGCATGTGGTGGCGTAGTTATGAGAAGGGTGCATTGTCATCATGCTTACTAATTTTCATGTGTAATAATATTACATTAATGCTATTGTAAAGATGATCGACCCATCATGCTTTGTACATATGATTGTGATGATCTTTGTAAGTAGCTTGTGAAGCATCCTAATTATGTATATAGGATTGTGATGATCTTTGTAAGTATGCATCCGGATTGATGGAAAAGATGCAAGTATAAGAGCACGATTTATTCCTTAATATCAATATGATTCCATATACATGATTCAAAGATGGCCATTCAGACATAATTGATGACAAGAAATAAATTATGTAGACTATGGCAAACAAGAACATAATCATGTCTACTTTGGCAATATGGAAATAGTTGTATGTGATTGCTCTTAGATTTTAGGGTTTGAATTGAGGATTAGAATCTCCACATCAACCACAGTACAGTCTATATTCTGTTAAAGACAACTTTCCCAGAAGATACAACAAAGTGGCACAGACAAGAGTCGACTGAACTGAACCAACAAGTGAATGTAAGTGAACAGTACATATCAAAGACGGTTCTTTAACATAACAGTCTGTGATGTTATTTGTCACAGATGGTTATGTTACCTAACCGTCTATGATATCTCAACATCAGAGACGGTTCTATTATATAACCGTCCGTGATATCACAACATCACAGATGGTTCTATTATATAACCGTCTGTGATATCTCAACATCACAGACTGTTCTATTATAGAACCGTCTGTGATAATACATCACAGACCGTTATATTTTAGAACCGTCTGTGATGTGCTCTCCTCTATATATCTCCCGCGTGCAGGGCTAATTCACAGTGCGGCAAACCCTAACCCTTTGAGAAGTTTTGTCTCCCGCGGCGGCCTCCCCCTCGGCATCCTCCCCCTCCCGGCGTTCTCCCCCTGGGCGTCCTCCCCCTCTCGGCGTCCTCCCCCTTCCGGCGTCCTCCCCTCGGCGTCCTCCCCTTCGGCGTCCTCCCCGGCATCGACGTGCTCCCCCTCGTCGTCCTCCCCTGCTGCGACGTGCTCCCCCTCGGCGTGCTCCCCCTCGGCTGTGTTCTTGTGCATCTCGGGCTTCAACCGTGATTCTCGCACTTTGCCTCGGCTTTGTTGGCTCGGATCCAACGCTACGTAAGCAAATACGGTGCCCTCTCTGTGGATCTGAGGATCAGTGAACCGATTGAGTATTTCTGGGGGACTAGCCATCGAGCTAGACGCCGTTTCTCGATCTGGAGGCACTGCCTGGCCATTTGCTCTATTTTTCGGTGTTGCTCTGCTAGTTAGTGAGTTCTGGGACACTTTCTGCGATTATTCTCGGTCTTGCAAAGGGGCCAGTCGATCTGCGGCTTGGGGACCTTGCGTGTGGGCTTAATGTTCAGTGATGATTTAGGGGATGGAATAGACTAATTGTGACAACAAATCTTAGCAGTCAATTTCACTTTCATATATATATATTTGATTAGCTCTATTGCAAACCTGTCTTTATATGCTTAGTTAGTGAATATTTCTGCTTACTGCTATTGTCATCTATCTTGCGGCTGTTCTGGTAACATTTCACTATCTTGTTTCCTTAGCATTGCTTCAGAGCATGTTATTTACTGTCCAGTAAGCTTGCTTTGAATGATTCACTATTCTTGTGCATATAAGATAACCAATTGAGTAGATTTATACTTAACCTGTCAAGTATTAAATCTGTTATTGAGATAAAGTTGTCACAATCTAGTCTATTACTTGTCCATTGTGGCGAGGAGGGCCTTTTAAGGCAACCCGACATCTGAGAACATTCAAACAATCAATATGAGCTTTATGCTAATTGCTTTATTCGTAATACTGTACATGTTCATATGTGAGATCCCGAGCTTCGCTCTATTATTCATTAACTGTCAAAGTTCAATCCATATGTATTCTTCTGCTTGTCTGCTGTGTGGATGTCCTAGTTTTAGGGGAGGTGCTGCCGAAATTTTTATTAAGTTCGGCAACCTCCTAGTTCGCTTCTTTTGCTAAAAGGCTAATAACAAGCCATTTAGGCTAGTTCTTTTAAAAGGCTAATAACAAGCCATTTAGGCTAGTTCTTTTAAAAGGCTAATAACAAGCCATGGTATCCACAAACTTATTCACTCTAATTTGATTTTATTTGTTCTTCTCTTTTAGTTAAGCTTGAAACTATTTTAACTTATAAAGAAGATGTCGCCCTCTAATCCATCGTCTCAAGGACATGATGTGCCCTCAAAAGAAGAACCGACCAGCTACCGCAAGAGGACCAAACAAAAGGCCAATGACCGATATACCATTACGAGATCGATCCAAAGGATGGGGCCCTAGAAAGCCAAAAAGGCAAATAATGCATTTGAGTATGTGCGGGATAGTAGCACGAACGGGTTCGATCACGCTATCTTCCTAGAGGTTGGTGACTATTGAGGCTCGCAATGCCTTGCCGACGGAAGTTCTTTCATCGCTCAACATTCCGGAAGAATTCGCTCCACTAGTGCGACGGTATGCCTTTGCTAGCGGCAGAAAGGCATGGAAGACCTTCAAGCATACGCCAGAGACTACGCCCGAAGAATATAGATCCATACTCTAAGTATGGGTTCATTGATGCGACACGTGATGGCGTTTTGTTGAGATGAAGACGACGATTTAATTCGCAAGCGTCAAAGTGAAGCAAACAAGGCCTTGCGAGCAAGAACACTCACCCCCACATACTCGCACCGCTGCGCTACGTGGGGAAGAGAGCGCAATGGGGCAGGAGGACGAGGAGGGTATCTCGCCATTTCCAGCAATCACAGATCCACGTGCCAGAGACTGGCTAAGAGCGAGGTCTTCTGCCACGTCCTCCGCAACTATCTCCTTCGTAAACCCCACGGACGAGGAAGTCTGCCAACGCTTGGTAATATATAAATCGAACTACCAATTTTACGTAATTAGTCCATGACTTCATAAGTGAAATAACTTGTCAGGATCTTGCAGGTAGCGTTGAGTACACAATCGACCGATGGCTCTTTTTTGCCAGACAGGGAGAAAGATGCACTGTCCATGGCCTTGGGAAACAAGGAACACCACAGTCGTACAAGAGGCATAGGGTTTTTGTTCTATGGAAAATTGATTCCTGCACGACTTCCACATATACCGAAGTAAGAAGAGAACTAAAGCCGAGCGCGAGTCAAATCTTATAAAGAATTTGGAGGACAAGTTGAGAGGAGAGTTGAGAGAAGAGTTGAGGGGAGAACTGAGAGAAGAATTTTATGAAAGGATAAGAATCCTCGAGGAAAGGCTCACCAATCAAGAAAGAAATACTGTACAAGCCCCAGAAGTATGTCCGCAAGTCAGCCCCACTACCCGTAAGAGCAGCTGTGCATCCGTTCCTCCAAGTGACATAGATGAACATAGCGGGACTTATCCTGTATGTGACATTAAGGTGGCCACGCAGTGTAATCTCCAAGTGAGAATTAACAATGGCACCGTTCCTCTGACGGCTGCTTGGGGCATGGCGTATCCATCCACTAAGGGGACCATGGTGCACGGTACCATGATAGCGCCGGGTTTCACCAAGGTCAATGTGGACGGGGTATTTGATAGTTTCAAAATTATCGATCTACAGAAGCCGCCAAACGACGAGATCATGAAACTTGGGGATGCCATTGGCACATTCATCCAATGGCCTAGCAGCGACATCTCCCTGGTCGTCCATTCTGTCATGCAACAACTGTGACGATCTAATTCGCCTATTGTATCACCGTCGATCGATTGGCTACCAAATCGGCATCGTCAGACAAGACTCCACTTGATGTACATAATGTTGACCTCTTTCCTGCCCATTCCTCTCCCGTGAAGGGTTCACACAAAACAAAGAAAGGCAAGGGCAAACAGAAGAAAGAAAGGCAAGAACAAGTCGACTATCCATCTGCTGAGTTGGCTAAAAAATACAAGCTAGGAGAGCCGTTACTAACGAAAGGCAGCGTAACTTCACTTAGTATACCTTGCCAACAATTGCATAAGTGGTACACCCAAGAAGCTGGAAAGCCAGAGCGTGAACGTACAACAAGTATCAGCGTTAATTTCAAGTATGAACATCTATTCAACGATTCAGGGGGGGCTTCTTCGCGGTCGATTTTCTGGACTTGTTCCATCTCTACAACCTCGACGCCCTCGACGCCGCACTCATAAGATGCTGGACCTTGTAAGTGTGTGCTATCATAGTCTACATTCGTCTAATAGTGATAAATGTCCTCCAATATATATATAATTCGCCTTTATATATATAGATACATGCAACTTGAAGCGACACGGCAGAAACTATCGATCGGTTTCCTCGACCCACATATAGTCTCAAAGCAAACAATGGATGAGGATATAAACATGGTCGAGAAATACGTGATAGAGGCATTGGTAGCACAAAAAGATAAAGAATTCATACTTATACCCCATAACCCAGGGTAAGTGCTACCACATGCTATACTTTGGTCTGTACTGTGCACACAACTCTGTTTCGTTCATTGTCCATTGTGATATACCTGTGTATGTTTCACTGGGTTCTAATTGTAATTGAACCAGCCACAAACCGGGTTAAGTACCTTGATTCCGGACGTGGCGGAAACCACGACTTGACACCTATCGCAAAATTACTCACCAGGTAATCACGTTTCCTACGTACATGGTCGTGTAAGTTGTTCCAGGTTTATATTGCTATTGGAATGGCTTAGGCTAACCTTTTGCAATCTTGTAGAGCGTTCAAACACGTGAAAGATTGGACTAAACTACAGCATGATTTGAACTTTCCGGTATCCGCTATACACAACAATTCTATATCAAACCCCGTAATAGTGACTCTAGAACTAACCGTAGGTTTTATTTGCGATGCCACCGGCAAGGTCGGAAATAACCTATGTGGATTTTATGTTTGCTACAACATGCAAACCATAAATCGCTAAAAAAATAGCAGTACGGTTAAAACTGCGTTGACTCAGGCCCATTTGAGCAACATTAGAGGGAAAGTTTGTTTCTTCCTGCTCACCGAAGTAATACATAAAAAGGCGTGTTCCACGCCTGATAACTTCTGGAGTTGTACAATTGTCAAATGGTATTCATTAATTCGGAAAATATGTCAAAAACTTGCGGTTATTCTTGTTTGTATGATTCATTGTATTGTCACATGATATTATCCTTAATACATATTTGCTCATCTTGAATGCAACAACTTAACAATGTCTTGCTTGTTGGAACTAGATGTTTTTCCTACACCCTCGTGAGAACCTCCATTATTTATGGTTTGTTGTTCAAATTTCCATCTACTTAGGTATTCTGCATCAATATTTACGAGATCGGACGATTATAGATGTTGTAATTGAATATCTGCACTTCCTATATGCATTGAGGCAGCAGTTTGTCCGTCGGGATAGACTTAAAATATAAACATTTGTAGCGCTTTTCTCCTTCTTATGATAATGTTGATGGAACTCGACTAATAAATCAACCAAGACCATACCTTGACATGGCGACGGCGGCAACCATAGTAGTCGTTGATCGACCGTGGCACGACACCTTTGGAGTGTGGCCACTTTATGGCATATGAGTGGCCACACACTCAAAGTCATCGTCATTCGATCAAGCACACTATGGTTGCCGAGATCTCGCCATGTCATCCTCGCAGGTCTTGGTTGATTTATTAGTCGAGTTCCATCAACATTATCATAAGAAGGAGAAAAAGCGCTACAAATGTTTATATTTTAAGTCTATCCCGATCGGACAAACTGCTACACAATGCATATAGGAAGTGCAGATATTCAATTACAACATCTATAACTGGTTGTGCCTTGTAAATATCAAGTAGAAATATTGATGGAAATTTTGAACAACACCATAAATAATGGAGGTTCTGGGGGGGTGTGGGAAAAGGACATCACAGACGGTTCTTATTTGTAAAATGCTCAGTGATAAGTTAGTATCACTGACGGTTATTATTTAAAATCGCTCGATAAGTTAGTATCACGACGGTTATGATTTGAAACCGTCATGATATTTAGCTATCACAGACGGTTTTAAATAAAACCGCTCGCGTGATACTAACTTATCACAGACGGTTTTAAATAATAACCGTCTGTGATATAAATTTTCTCAGACGGGTGGAAAACCGTCTCTAATGATCTCCTTCATCACAGACTTATTGTTACTGACGGTTCATAAAACCGTCTCTGATGACGTTTACGAACCGTCTGTGATGATGATTTCTGTAGTAGTGTTATGACCTGCCTAACACAGTACCAGGTACGATACTTATATATTTGAACCCTACCAGAATTCAAAATTAGTTCCAAGTTCTCTTATTCCATCAATACATCCATTAAAAATAATGAGCAATAAGATTTTCAGTTGTCGCAAATTAACCTTCTCATTTCAATATAATTTTTGACCCGTTGCTGCCCCACTCTCAATCTAAACTTTCATTGCCCACCTATACTTTAAAGTCAGCATAGAACGATATTTATTGGTAATTAACCCCATCAACACTCATTATTAACCATTGTTCAAATACCCTCCTTGACGTCAACATTCAATTCTTTCCAAATAACTTTAGTTATGATTCATCCTTTCACTCATTCCAAATATTTTAGTATACTATATACCTCTCCTTAAACTAGCTTATTCTTACTAATGATTCTTAGTATAAACTACTAATACCCTTCATCTACTTCTGAAGCCCGAATAGAAATCTTCTCTATTTTTGGTACATCAACTCGGAATCGCAAGAAGAAGATCCAATGAAGTAATTACACTGAACATAAAAAGATAAGGAAACGACAGTCACCTTCAAGAAAGAATTTTCTGAACCTACTTAGTTCCCACAAATCTTGAGGACAAGATTTCTGTAAAGGGGTAGATCTGTAAGATCCCAGAAAATGCAATAAAATAAAAATAAATATTTTGAATTTGAATGTAATTAGTTTTGAGTTTTTTTTGGCATTATTGGAGTTTATTTGAATTTTCTTTGTATTTATGATTTGAATGAAAAATCATAGAAAAGGAATTAATGAATGGGTAGTGGTAAAAAGATAAAATGGTAAAAGTAAAATCTTTAAAAAATTGATATTAAATATCTTGAACACTCTGGTGAAATATTTCAGCTAAAAATTGAATTTTAATACAAAGGATGAAGAGATAATGTTGAAAAGACACACTCTTTGACCTTCAAATAGTACAATATCAGGATTATCACAAAAATATGCGAACTTTATCTGTATCTGGAAAATTTACCATAATATCCTCAATGCAGTATTTATTGCCGATAAAACTTTCTAAAATTAATCATGTCATATAAGGTCTTTAAAATTTTGAAAACGAAAACCCTAAAAATCTAAAAATAGTATTGTTAGACTTTTTAGAAAATAAATATGCAATGTTTTGACTTATAATTTTTATGGGACAATTATTAGAACAAATATAACACTAATAAAAAGTTTCAAAAATAATTGAAATAATTTTCATCCTTAAATAAAATAAAACCTAAAAAGGAATTTTTGGACAATTGGGAATGTCAGATTTTTTATAATTTTTCGGTAGAGTATTTTGATCCAAGATTTTTACTAAAGGTTAAGAATTATCTCTAGACCCCAGTCAAAAATTTGTGAAAATTGTTTTAGTGATTTGATGGCCATTTAATGCTAAGACTAATCTGTCCAGAGCCGTCCTTGCCCTTATCCCGTCTCATGCCAATGACATGTTGGACCGCTCACTGTATTAACCCCGTTCGCTGGAAAGCAACGGGTTGGCCATTCCTTCATTGCCCGGTGGACCTAGCCCCATCGGTCAATCACCGATCCTGTTTCCCCCTCCCTCTCTTTTCTTCCTAAGACCAAGTTCATCCGCTCTGCCTCCTATCTCGCGCCTTCCACGCTGATTCATCGTATCAGCAGCACGACTCGCACACAAATGGTGCCACATCCAACCTTGGTTCTCCTGCACCGTACCTCACCAGCTGAAGACCCACACCATGTTGAGACTCAAATATGCAAATCTAGACCCTCTGTGTATTCCGCTCTATTCCAGGATCACGCTACTGTACACAGGCTCAACATAGATCATTATCACAATCATACTCAACGATAACATAGTAAAAGCTTCATCAAGTTAAATATAACTGTTAATCGACCTTATGGTAAACCTTACATGAGTACATCTCATAGGGCTAAGACTAAAAAGTAAATAAATAGCAGCAGAAATAAACATAAGCATAGAAAACCCTGCAATCTGTCATAGACAACTGACAAGGTTTGCACCCTAGTTATTTGTCTCTTCTTGGAATTCCTCCTCAAAAGTAGGCGTTGCTTCTTCTCCAACTGGTGATGTTTTGTTGCAAGGGGTGAGTAGATAAAGCACTCAATAAGTTGTGCACAGAATACAAATCTAATATACTATATGCTTGGCTTATTACAATGGATAGGCTAATATGGTTATTTTGCATAAATAGCATTTGTAAAAGAATAGCATAAAGATAGTAAAACAAATAATAACAATAGTAAATTTTCTTGTTTGTTTTCCAATAACCAACCCACAACCTTAATCCAATATTCAGCATCCACACCCACCATGGTTTTAACAAAAATCTATACCCTAACTGTAATCATCGAGCAATACACAATACCATGAGCACAGCTATTCGAATAGGTTTTACACTCTGCAGAGGTTATACACTTTACCCATAAGATACAATCATACACCATAAAGGCGAGTAATTATAACAAAGCCTTTTCAATGCCTATCTAAACCATGTACTATCCGCAAAGGTTTCAACACTGGTGAGACTGGTTACCACATCTAGAGCCCCCCTCTTGTGCCATGTGAGCCCACTCGTATGAGGGTTGGTTACCAAAACCCAAGTCTCACACCACCACTAATAGTACCAAAGTTTAGATTCAACAAATTAATCAGTCAAGTTTGTCCCATACCAGACATGTGGTTGTATGAATGACTCAGTTCAAATTCTTGCAAGGTTAATTCCTTAATTGACCAAGGCAAGACCAACTAATAATCATCATAACCATAAACCAACATTTATCAAAAAAGGAATGCGACCGCCTAAGTGCCATATTGGCCCATCATAAATACATACCACTTGCCTCAGTCTAAATCATTTTACCACCCCGGTTGATTTACCATGCACCACGTGCCATCAACAACACCAACATTGTGCGACAACACCCAACACATAAGTTAATAAATATGTTCCATAATCATTAAGCAAGATTAATCAGTTTCACATAAAATGATGACCCGTTGTATGGCTAAGCATACTACTTGCATTCTAACTACCCATATTGGCAATTATAGCTACCAGCTAATATGAAACCATTCTATGGTGACAAATGAAATACTACATACAAAATGGTAAGGTGGATGTAATTCAAAGTGGACAATTAACTATTCCCAACATATTTGAAACAAGCGATAATTGAATTAACATTCAATACTTCGAAACAATATAATATTTAAAACAAAGGTTTAGCATGATCAAAGCACAACATGCCTTCAAATAGCTTTGACTCCTGCTCTAGACCTTGCTCGGGCACTGACTCAACCACAAACTCACTGAGCAACTCGATGTCTACGCGAAACGAGAGAAAAGGCAATAAATAACAAAAATAGAGAGCAAGAGCAACTTCAAAAAGTAAATAAAATTCACCATTAAATAGAGCTTGATTTTACAAATTTCTAGAAAATAGAATCACCTCAATCAAAGCTCAAATGCTAAAGATATAGCTATTAGAAGTTTGAAATAAAAGAAAAACAGCGAAAATAGGAAAATATGAATTAACAGAATTATTTTTATATAGAAAATAGCATTTATTATGTCATGCTTATGTTAGCACCGAAAATGATTTTCGATCGAATTATTTTTCTACGAAAAAACCGATATATTACTATGGAGAAGGAGTTCCACACATCGGAGCCTAACGGGTGGAACTAAGTCATTTTCTAAGTGTGATAGATAGTTTGTCACACACAGGGGAGCATCCTTGGGGCACTGCTAGGAGATGGTTGTACAATATGTTCTCATTGGACCCTGATCTAAATGATTTGAAGTTGCACGATGTTGGATGTCGATTACGAGAATGCATATAATGAGAGTTACTAGAACTGGAGGGGTCGAAGCAGTGGAGCTCTTATATAAGGGTGCCTAAAGAGAGAGAATAGCCTCTAGTGTTGCTAGCACAAGCATTTCAGAGAGTTGCTTCCGGGCATCTGATGATAAAGGAGGACGTGGATGCTATTGCGGATGAAGTTAGGGAGTCCAGCCGTAGTCATATATCCTTATTGAGTCAAGACGTGGGTGAGGGAGAGGACACAATGCAAGATGAACATGGTGACGATCCCTTATCACACATGCAAGAACCCATGGGCATTGTGGACGAAGGGGAACAAATAGAAGGGTTGAAGGAAGAATAGAGGCAGAGTACCAGGAGTAAAAGGCTTTATATGATGATAACATTTGTGTTAATAGTGAGAATCAACGCGATGAGCATTACCCTAATGACTAGGAGGACTACCAATTCTAGAATGTAGTAGTGAATGACGGTGAAGGTGTTGAATGGGAGTATGGTGGGAACAAGGTGCAGTTGGGGGCAATTTACAAAAGTAAGTGAGAGGTGCAAGAGGCTATGAAGGAATGGGAAGTGTTAATGCATAGACCATTTAAGGTTGTTAAATCATCACCATAGGTTTATGATGTCAAGTGTAAGATGGAGGGTTGCACATGGCGTGTTCATGCATACCATCCTAATTGGGACATTGTTTGGAAGTATTCCATAGTCGTTTTGCATACATATGTGATGGCAGAGTCTATGCAATCATATAGAAACATCTCTTTGGGATTTGTTGCGAATATAATGTACGGAGAGATCATTGGCAACCTAGATCTCAAGCCCCATCTATTATACTTGCAATAGAGTAGAGATTCTGGTACAACATAAGTTATACGAAGGCCTGGAGGGTGAGGCAGAAAACCCTCGAAGCTAGGTTTGGTATATACGAAGACCCATACCAGAACCTGCCCATCATGTTTCAAACCATTCAAGGGAGGAATGTTGGGACAGTTGTAGATATTTTAGAGTAGCCCTTGTAGCGCTTCCCAAGGAAGATGGTTCTAAAGAGAGCATTTTTCATATTCGGTGAACGTATCAACGCATTTAGACAATATCGACTGTTATTTTGTGTGGATAGCATATTCTTGACCGAGAAGTACAAGGGGTAGATTTTGACTGCCATTAGAGTAGATGGCAACAATTAGGTTCTACCTATCGTGTTGGCTTTTGTGGAGAGTGAGAACACAAATAGCTAGCTTTGGTTTCTGAGGAATGTGAAAGTCAGAATCGTCGACTACTAACCTTGAGTCTACGTAATATATGATCATCATCTTAGGTTGTTGAAGGCAATTCTACAGTTACAGCAAGGTGAAGATGACCTGACTCCTTGGATAAATTTGAAGAGCAGGTAGTGAAAATGGCACAGGGGGTCAAACTTTTATAAGCAATTCAGAAACAAGACTCTAACAAATCTGTTCAAGATGTTATGCAATCAGAATCAGTGGCAGAAGTTCTATTCACTATGGACGAAGCTAGACGAACTGACGAGGAAGCATACAACAGAGGACTACGAAGAATCCGACTCCTGATGCAGAAGAGGCCCCATAGCACTTCATGACTTACCTATGGACTCTTTGAAATTGGTTAGGAGGACTGATAGGGCGACAAAGTGCTTCTTTGAATGGATTGAAAATGAGCCAAAGGAGAAGTGGGCTTTGTTTATGACACAGATGGTGCAAGGTATAGTGTCATGACGACTAACCTGGCAAAGGTGTACAATTGGATGATGAGCAGTCTGAGACCCCTTTCTCTCATTACTCTAGTTGAGGGAGTTCTTCGTGGGATTATGAAGTAATTCATGGATCGTCATGCGAAGGTGTTGGTTGCCATGTATAATCCTGCCATAATGTACACAGATATGATTAGTGCATATATGGAAGATAAAGCAAAAAAATAGGGAAATCCATAGAGCATTGAAGATGGGGATGAGAGAGTTTCATTTCGAGATATTGTGTAGGGACAAAGGCGATCGTGGGACAAACCATGGTAGAGTGCACCCTTAAGAGGCATAGTTGTTCCTGCACATTCAACAAGCCCCTTCTATTACAAAGGCCTTGTGCACACGTAATTGCTGCATGTTCCACTATTTGTATGGATCCGGGCATTTTCATGGATCAATTTTTTATGAAGGAGGCGGTGAATGCAACTTGGAGCAGAGAATTGTATGGTATCGGTGTGGTTGGTTTATTCACAGACCATCGTATTGGAAAGCATATAAGGTGGGTTCCGGACATCGACAAGCTTAAGGGAGTCGAATGATGCCAAACAAGACGTATCCCGAATGATATGGATGCTGCAAAATGTGGCCGTCAAGTGAAAAAATGCTCCATTTGCAATGACACGGGGCACACTTTTAAGTGTTGTCCAATGCTCAGCCAGAACTAAAGTGTTGTGTAAACTTTGATACATGTTAGTTGTAATGTAATTTATTGGTATGTTTTCACCCTTTGAATATTATGGATGTATTTGAATAGATTTGATATTCTTGAGTTATAATAATTAGGTTAGACATTTGATTATGTGAATGTGTAAATGCATTTTGTTTGTGCTAAAATGGTATGTGTATGTTATGTTTATATTTTCGTGTTGTTTGCTAACTATTTTTTTACTTTTATGATGTTTTTTTCCTTGAAATGGCGATAGAACTAGGCAGCGCATATATATGAACTATGATCTATCTATCTGTAGCTTAGCTATCCTTGATGATGACATGCTACAAGGTAGTTTCGACGACGTGGAAGGTGCACACGTCACCTTCCTCGAGCTTATTGTCCTCCTGGCAGAAGCTCTTCTAGCCCTCTCCAAGTAGGTAGCAATTGTTTTTGTATAGAACACCACGCATGACTTGGTGCTGTCCAATGAGGTCTTGAGCCTAATCATGCAACGTTTATAGAGCCAGATTAAGTTCCAAAAGGCTGAAGCTATAGACTGCAAGCTTTGAAGCTGAAGAAATTTGTATTCGAGCACAAATTCTCTGCTCGAACACAAATTGAAGCATTGAAGCCGAAGAAATTGAAGCATTGAAGTATTTGAAAAAAATTCGCCTGAGAAGTGCGTGGGGATGGGATGGAGACGTCGATCGAGTAGTATTGGATCACTAGCTTTTGTCCATAATGCTCCTTGCGCATCACAACAAGTCCACGCAGCCTCCACCTTGGTGCGGGGAGACATTCTTGGCACTACCTACCACTATAGGAAAACGTGGTTGATTCGTCGGCTAAAACTAATTTCGTCGGCCTTTTGGAAGCCGTCGAAAATATGTCTATAAATTCATCGGCCAACCTAAGCCGTCGAAAATGTCGCTATAATTTCGTCGGCCTGCTAAGCCGTCGGAAATATGAATTTAATTTCGTCGGCTTCAATTAAGCCGTCGAAAATATCTAGCTAATTTCGTCGGCTACCTGATAGGCCGTCGAAAATATCTAGTTAATTTCGTCGGCTACCAAAGAGAGCCGTCGAAAATAGTTGCAGCCCTAAAAACCAGTGCGCCAGCCCAAAAAAGCTCCTCGCTCGCAGCTCTCCCACCCACGCTCCCGCGCGCCCGCCGCCGCCGCCCCTGCCCCCGCGCGCTCGCCGCCGCCGCCGCCGCCCACCGCCGCCCCTGCCCCCGCCCCCGCTCCCGCGCGCCGCCGTCGCCGCCCCACCACCAATCTCTCACTTCCCGGAGCCAAACCCTTAGCCGCCTCGCCACCCTCCACTCCCTTACCCACTGGCCACGGCGGCGCTCCGATCCGACGGCTCTCTGCGCTCCACGCCGGCGTCCTGCTGGGATAACCATCCGCCGTGAGGAACACAACCGTCTAATGGCGCTGCAGCTGCAGGTCTACTACTGGGTCTCCTCCTGGCCCCGCCTCCCGCAGTTGCCCCCGTGGCCTTGCTCCACCCCGTCGCCGCGCTGGCGCGGTCCGAGTGGTCGCGGACGCGGGGCCGGCACTAGGCCTGGACTGTGCCCTCGAGGCGGTGGAGATCCAGTGCACGAGGGAGGAGGAGGAGGAGGTGTTGAGGCATGAGGAGGATGCGGTGGACGAGAGGGAAAGGTTGAGGCGGATGTGGATCTCGCAGGCGAATAAGGGGAACACGCCGTGGAACAAGGGTAGGAAGCACAGTCCAGGTATACTTGTACTCTTGAGTTTAAGCCTACATTCCTCTTAGTTTCATTCTGGTATTTTTTGGGGAAATGTTTGTTCGGGTGGTTGATCTGGCGGGATGCGGTGATTTTTCTTTCGGGTGCTTGATCTGGGTTGTCGCTTAGTGCTGATGCAGGCCGTGCAGCGTTGCCTTGCCGGTGTTCAGCGTGACGCGCTCTAGCTGTTCGATGAAATGCCACATCAAAGTGGCCTTTGGCGCCTATGATTCCATGGCCTATTTGGTGCCCTTCTTGACCCTAGGAGAGCTGATCTGATAGCCGCTCTTAGGGAGACTACTGGGAAGCCAGCATTTTAGCGTGTGCTGCAACGAATGAAGAACAGTGCTGAAGGCAGGGTAAACCCATACTGCCCCCCTTTATTGTCAAAAAAGGACAGGTGTTTATGTTTGCATATTCACTGTTGTCCTAGAGCATCTCTTTATATCATCTCTCACTAGCAGATTTTGTAAATCTTATATGCACACATACTCAATTGCTGAAACAATAATTGTTTCTTGGGTAAAAATGTGAACAACCGCCAACAGATGATGATACACCTACAATAGAAAATATTGTGCCTTATTGGGCTGGAATCTAGAACTTTATCAATTTTATGAACAATTAAGTTTATATTTGCAACTGTTGTTTTCTGTTGTTTTATGAACAATTAAATTTAATCTGACAGCAAGTATTAGATATGAAGTCGGTTGTCTAGTCCCAGTTTGAAAAGGAAGCGGAGTCTGCAGGTGTCCAAAGTAGCCTTTGTCTTGTCAAATAGAAAATAGTGTTTAGTTGGTTGTTAACTCTTAAAACTCTGATCGTAATTGAGTCGGATACTAACTCTTGTAATTCAGGTGCTATATAAGTGGAAGAAAACCCAGAAAAGATGTGAGCAGTTGTTTCACGTCGCAAAAGGCTATCTGTGCAAATTTCGCCTGAATCGTGTGTTCCAGTATTGCTCTGAACATCTTTTCTGCAGGGTGTTTTTGTTTGCTTCAAGAAGCTCTGTTCGGTGCTGAACCGAAGGGTTGCTCTGCAGATTGGTTTCAGGCTTTGTGTTTGTCGCTCCTCCAGATGACTCCCTGAAGCTTTGCTGTTGCATTACAGAGCAGAGTTCAGGGAATATCAAAAGCTCTTCCGTGTGTGTTCTGATCTGGTTTTCCCGGAAGATCTGAATTTTGTGCTTAGTGTTTCAACATTTATTAGGGTGTACACCTGGAAGGTTGGATCGGTTGGTTATCGGGTGTACATCAGGAAGTTTGCGGGGTTGGATGGACAAATACAACTATTGTTCTGTTTCATAAGGACGAGGAAATGCTCATGTACTTCTTTTTTTACACGTTTTGGGAATTGAGAATTTTGTTGTGATGAAATAGAAAGTGAAAGCTAGCACATCAAGAAACATCCTTGTAGCAATCCTTGGAAACTGTAAATTCTCTTGCTGCAAAATGCTTTTCAATGTATAGCACTGTAGTTTTTGACGGCATATTACTGTCTTTCATGCATGGATTTTATCCAAACAACAATTCAAAAGCAGATTTATTTTTAATGGGAATACCCAAACAACAATTGGAAGTTTTTACAAGGGAAAATAAATCCGAATGTATTATTTGTGTCCATAAATATACAAGTGTAAGATATTTACACTTGTAAAAAATTTCAAAACTCCCAAGCAGGCCCTAAGTGATGAATTTGACATATGCTGTTTTCCGTAATGTAGTTGCATGCTTGTACTGACTGTTTTTATCTTGCCTCCTTGCAAATTAACTATCCATTTGAGAAGGGTCCTCTGAGTCCCCCGCTTCCGTGGATAGCATGCTCTCAGACGTTATAATACTGGGGAAAAGCGTTGCATTGCCTGTAAACTATGTGAAGCTGTAAGAAACATTTTCTTTTAGTTTTGCATTATAAATAAGTGGGGTGGTATTAAACCTAGTAGACAATAGCAGAAATAGATAATTTAGCAAAGCATAGGAATTCACCCACTGCCGAAAGAAATTGAGTTTTTCATGGACCAGGGCTGCACTGGTGATTCTTCTGCTTTATATTAAAATTGCAAAGTTTGTGCTTATAATACTAATCGATGCACCCTTATAACTTTGATGTAATCCTTTTCATATCGAAGAGTGGAAATTGTTTGTCGAATACTCTGTTCAGTTTATTGAAGTATTAAGAGTGAAGTTTTGGGAGTAGTTCAAATAGATGAGCCATTGGAGGCAGGTTTCAAATTCCGGCAGTAACTTGTTTTCCTGGTGGATACAAGGAGAACAAATCCTGGCTGGAAACAGTAAAATATTAAGATTTTTTTGTGAATTTTCTGGGATTTTATATGTTTTTTAATTTTTTTTCAAATTAAAATATTATTTTCGTCGGCCTGCCAGGCCGACGAAAATAACAATTTGTCCGATGAAATTTCTGATTTTTGCCGACGAAAATATTCCAAAAACCGACGAAAATAAATTAATTTAAATCGGCTAGGCCGATTTAAAATACATATGCTACATCAAGACCGAGCGCGGTTCGGTGCATCGACTAGTAATTTCGACGTTACCCACGTAAGCCGTCGAAAATAAATTTATTTTAAATGGGTTGCGGCGAAATTAAATTAATCAGATTGTTTTTTTCCGTCGCCAAAAGCCGATTTAAAATATTGAAAAACCGACGAAAATTGCTATTTTCGTCGGCTTTTTCCGTAGTTTCGTCGGCTTTTGGCCGACGAAAATAATGCGGATTCCTGTAGTGTACACAGTGGATGACTACAGCACACAGCATAATGGACGTGAAGACGGATGAGAACAAGCTGACGCAGTTTGTAGGGCCTTCTTTTTTTTTTTTCTTGCAAGCACCTACAGCGGAGCATATCCATCCATTTAACAATGATGAAAGGCACAGGCACGAAAATGAAAAAGTTTCGCGAGGTAACTTTTAAATCCACAACCACATAAGCACTGCAACATATATGGCCGTTATGATCAGGACTAGGAGTCTAAGAGATGCCACTACTACGGAAAGGGCATTTAGTACCGGTTCAAAGAGCCTTTAGTACCGGTTTTGAACCGTATAGTTATCCGGACTGATGCTCAAAGGCATCGATCCCGGTTCCCACACCGATCTTGATAGAGTATCGATCGGTTCGAAATCACACGTGGCGTGGCGTCGGAACCCCGAGGACCATATCGATCGGCTTGGTGTCTCCAACCGTCTCGATGAAACCCTCATCGATGCTTGGTTTCTCCAACCCAGATCGATGTTTTGTATATATATAGGTCTATTTCTCCAAAGAGCTATTATATATATGTGTGTGTGTTAAATCACAACTAATTAAAAGCACGATAATCAATCATGCACTTTGCACGATAATTAAATCATTGAACATTCATTAACAAATTTAATTACATCTAATGTATTAAAATATGTACACATATTTGTTCTTCGCTCATCGCCTAATGTATCAATATATATGTACACAACTTTAATTACAACTTTAGTATTTTTTTCCTTCATTCATCGGGATCTTTTACGCGATCACTCTTGCTAGCCAGAGATGTCGACCACTGACGATTCACCGTCCTTATCGAAGGGCACCACCTGTTAAAATTTCGTTCGTGAAACTCACATTTTGGATTTACGACCTCATCGTAAATAAAGCCGACGAGTTGTTCTTGGATTGCTCTCACTCGTGCCGGCGAGAGTTCCGAACCTTGTTCCGCCAAATTTTGAGGCACCTATCGTTAAGTCATTAACTAATTAATACTTGAATTTGTACAAGATATAAGGAGTACCTATACACAATTAAAGCTAGTAATTATATTTACTCACCCCTTGTTGCCTTTTAGCATGCGGTCGGTGACTCGGTTTGGGTGTGCATAAACTCGCATACATAGTAGCCAAGATAAATTGTTACTGGCGGTTGAGTCAAGATCTGCGGTGGAAAAAGTTGAAAGCGTGAAATGGATGCAAAGAAATTAAGTTAACTAACTAAAAAGCTAGCATTATGATATACGTACATGAGAGGCAATTGCAATGTCAAATTTCTCCTTGAATACGCCCACGTTTTTAGCACGGAACCGTGTGAATGCACTACACATGTGATTATGAATTGTACATGATTAGAATTTGTTTCAAATTGAAGGAAATAGAGCTAGTACGATAATGAAAGGAACAAGAATTAATACCGGTTGAGCATGTCGATAAAGTTTTGATACTTTTCAACTGGTCTCCTTTGCGAGTCCATAATTGTGATCGAGCTACGATCTAGCTCGATCATAAGAAGAATCCAGTGAAAACTATACATAGATGTGTCAACGTAGATAACTAATTAGTTATAACATCGTGTTATGAAAAATAAGTAGAATGAGGTGGTACGAAAACACGTACTCAAATGAGTAGGCTAGATATATCTTTGACTTATATCTTTGACCCATTAGCGCATTGAATATGTTAGTCTCTGTTTCGCTTGGGTGGTCTCTAACGGTTGTCTTGTTGATAACTACTGGGTCCATGAAGCCTATGTCGAAAATACGATCCCTTCGGCATCTTTGTATCTCCATGCTACATAAGAAATTAGTTAGGCTTGCAAGTTAGTATAGTACAAGGAAGTGCACGATAGTTTTTTGCAAATAATTACGACACTTACAGAGTCCAGCAACCCATCAAGCTCACGCTGAGAGCGTCTGTCTAGTATAGATCATATATGTAGTCCCAGTCGACAAAAAATTCACCTTCACTGCAGAAAAAATCTTGTTGCTTAAACTTGACAGCGAACATCTGTAGACCATGCTTGGTCGCGTCCAAGTACCATTCATGAAATTGCCGCATCTTTGTCGTTAGCTGGGGCAGCTCCTCATGCCTGACCAATGACCCGCCCATTTTAAATAACCATTTTACTTGGGCAACCTCAATCTTTTCCGTGCCTAATATTTGATTTGCGGTAAGGCCAGTTTCATCGAAGAATTGTTGCATCTCCTTACTCTTCCCCTCAGCTGACATCTTCTTCTTGGGGCATTCCTTACTCAATGTGCGCTCGTAGTTTGATTGGCGAGGCATTTCTTTTTTATCCTTCAAATTTTTAATAGTCATTAAGCCTTTATAAAATTCTTCTGTGCCAGGTTGAACCTTCTTCTCTGGTGACTTGGGTTTAAGAAATTTAGTTACCTCTCCTTTTACCACCTTCTTGGTCTCCTCATCGCTCATATCATACTACCGCTTCTAAGTTCACCACCTTCTTGGATTGGGTGGAGGACCCGTCTTCTTGGGAGCTCACTGGCGAGCTAACTTCTTTCCCTTGATCGGCGCCTTCGGGAAGAGACGGGCTTCTTGTGGCGCTTATGTGCGCGGGAGGTGGTGTAGGAGTCGGCGCCTTCTTGGGAGGAGACGAGCTTCTTTCGGGGCTTATATGCGCAGGAGATGGTGTAGGAGACGGGCTTCTTGTCGGGCTTATATGCGCAGGAGGTGGTGTAGGAGTCGATGCCTTCTTGGGAGGAGACGGGTTTCTTCTCGGGCTTCTTCGCGTAGAGGACATGTCCATGTTATCTCGAAAAATTATGTACCGTTTGCGCCACAGGATGAAAGTGTGTACTGCCTCTCCTAGCTTCGTAGTCCCGTCACCTCCAGGAGTTTCGAGGTCAAGATCCTCGTACCCTGGGCAGACCTCCTCCACCGAGACCTTGGAGTATCCTAACGGTATCTGTTGGCCATGGATAAGCTGCCCCGGCTCTAATGGGTAAGCCATACCATCGGCCGCCTTGAAGGTAAGGTTCCGCGCTTGGATATGCAGCTCACAAGGTGTCCGCTGTCTGATGTGGTCTACGGGATACTTGTTCAAATCCGCTTCGCCAAATTTCAACGGAAGCGCAATGCTTGCCGCTTGGAGGGGCTGATGATGTCTGGATTACTTGGAGGTTCTTGGCCCGTCTCGCGCTGTTGGCTCAAGGCTAGCTGCACCTCTCTTCGGATCTCTTCTTGCATTCTCTCATTTGTTTGATTCAGGCGTTCTTCAAGCGCACTAAGCTGTTGTGTCTGTCGAGCCTTGCTCCTCGCCCAACTCCTATAGGTCTCGGCGTCCCCAGCGAAACCAACCTTCTACGGGACAACGCTGATGCCTTGTGTACGTCCAGGGTGCTCTGGATTTTGCAAGGCCCTTGTTAGCTCGTCGTTCTCCCTGTTTGGCACAAAGCTACCCTGGGAAGTCTCCTTGATGGACTGTACAAGCCTTCTGGCCACATCTCTTAGCACCTCCCCAAACACAGCATTGCCGTTATCATCAATGGCACCGCCGTGAGCATAGAACCAATGTTTTGCTCTGTCGGGCCAATCTGTTGTTGCGGGTGCGATACCCTTCGCTAGCAGGTCCTGTTCCCTCTTCTCCCATTTTGGTATTGCATGGCGGTAACCACCAGGGCCGAGTCGGTTGTGATAATTCTTCTTCTGTGCATTCAGCTTATTCTTCTCACTCAAACTTTGACCTTCGTCTGAAGTCTTATATTTCACAAACGCATCCCAGTGATCTTGCAACTTTGGGTGCTTGTTGAAGTCGGGCGTTTGATTCTTCTTGATATACTCCGTGTTCAGCTTCTTTTTATAAGTCTGGAATGCGACCACCATCTTCTTGAGAGTGTAACTCTTCACCTTCTCTTCGGTCCCTTGGGGAAGGTGAATGTCTCCTTCACATCGCTCCAAAGCATGTTCTTCAGATCTTGAGGACTGATCCCATTTTGCTATGCTAATTGCCACGTGGTCTCTAACGTGGATGCCGCATGCCAATTGAACGCCCAAGCGCCCCGAGGGTGCAAGAGGTCGGCCGCCTCGCCGACTTCGGTGATAACATGTCTTGCCTTCTTCTTCTTGCTTGGACCTCGTTGACGTGATTGCTGCTGGTTGACCGATCTGAAAGCATGGTACAATCATGAACGGGTCGATATTTGGCTTAGCATGGTAGTGGAACCGACAATCATTAATGTGGTGATTGTTACCTCGCTGCCTCATCGTGCTCTCTGACCTCATTGGCCTCGGTGGCGGTGCAGCTCATTGGCCTCGGTGGCGGTGCAAAGCCGCCGTCTCATGATCATCACTTCCCGCAATCAAACTTCTCATAAATTCTTCTTCGTCCATCGTCAGATCTTAGGCTAGAAGAAGCACTGAAAATTAACGAAAATAGATTACATTTCATGTAAAGCTGATAGTACTACTCTAAAACGACTTGGAAGATGGTGGGGAAGAGATGGTAGAGAGGATGGCGCGACGCCGAAGATGTTCCTAATGTAAATCGGCACAAGTATACTTATACGATGGTAATTTTGCTAGAGTTGAGAGGAAATCAAGTGATCGATGTTGTGACCTCATGCTACAAACATGTGCACATGTAACTTTAAAATGATACTTATACATTAGAAAAAATTCATATGATACATATACATCTCGAAATGAAAAATAATATGAAAAAATTCATATATACTTAAGAATATATTTGCTTAATAAAAATAATGATCATTCGATTCTTATCATTCTTATTCGACACTAAAATGATTTTTAAAAAAAGCCCCACAAGTTCAAGAAGCATGGATGTCAGGAGGCGTCTCCAGATCAAGAAGAAGAGGAGCGGAGGAAGCCTATGGACAAAGGGTACGAAAAGACATCAACCAAGTCCATTTCAAGCGTAAGCCATAGCTTCCTCATGGCTTCTTCATTGATCTGGAGACGCCTCGTGACATCCATGCTTCTTGAACTTGCAGGGCTTTTTTAAATCATTTTAGTGTCGTAATAAGAATGATTCATTATTTTTATTAAGAATATATTATTATATATAAGAGTTAAAAAGAGAAAATTCGACAAGTTTAAAGAGCTTAAACTTGTCGTAATTTTCTTTTTATAACTCCCTAATATAATGAATCTGAACCTACAATTTTATACATACAAATCTCACATACACGCATACAAGTTTAAGCTAGTACCGATAGTGCGCTTGTAGGGACACATATACATACAAATCTCACATATACGTAGAAACTTCATATATACATAGAAATTTCAAAATTCACGTAAATTAGAATAATTCACATGATACATATTCATTTGACATGATACATATACATTTCAAACTTCACATATACATAGAAATCTCACACATACATAGAAATCTCACATATACATAGAAACCGATCAATAAAAATAGAAATTTCAAAATTCACGAGAAATTAGAATAATTCACATGATACATATTCATTTGACATGATACATATACATTTCAAACTTCACATATACATAGAAATCTCACACATACATAGAAATCTCACATATACATAGAAACCGATCAATAAAAATAGAAATTTCAAAATTCACGAAACTCTAGTTTGATTGCTCTCAGATTATTGGGTTTAAATGAAGATTTAGAATCTTCACCTCAATCACAAATGGGTTTAATTTAGTGACTTAAGCCTTGAACTCTTACCACCTTAACATGCACAAGAAAATTGTAACAAGACATAGAAATCTCACACATACATAGAAAGAAAGTATATCTTGATAACAGAATGATGCCCATAACATTGGCCCATAACATTGTCAATATGATGCATTGCATAGAAAGAAAGTATATATTGTATATTTATAAATAGTCTAGTAAAGTATCAAGAATTTCATATCACAATCACTCATTACAAGGATAATGTAATGACCATATGCTATATACTCAATACACCTTACTATGCTATATACTCATTACAGGATATATACTCATTACAGGATAACAGAATTACAAGGATAACAGAATAACAGAATGACCATATGCTATATACTCATTACAGGATATATGCTCATTACAGGATAACAGAATTACAAGGATAACAGAATAACAGAATGACCATATGCTATATACTCATTACAAGGATAACATAATTGTACAGAACAGAGCTACCACATGAAATCCAAATTGTACAGAACAGTGAAAATAACCAATAATTTCAATCATGCAAGTCTAGCAGTTCAAGGCTTAGATCATTTCATTAAACGTCATGTTACAATAGCAAACCCAAATAACATCACAGAGCAATACCTCTCCTTCCACCAAAGAAGGATCAAATGCAAAGATAACAAGGAGCAATAATGGAGTCATACAACTATTGCTCTCAGATTTAATAAATTGATGGGTTGCTCCAAATGAGCCCTCCAACACCAAATTTAAGCAATATATCACAGGGTATATCAATCTGAAATTAGTGATTCTATTCAGTTCAGCACCGTTTAAGAAAATTGACTCACTAATACTCAATTATGGATGAAAAGCTACTGAACAACAGAATTGCAATAATTTTGCCTACGACAGTGATGCCAAACCAGTGAGAATTGAGTTCCAGTGTTGACTATAATCTAAACAGTGCTAACTCACAGAGGATCACATGAAAGGAACTATTCTCAGGATAGCCAAGTTGAGTTCCAGTGAGGATCACATGAAAGAATTTAGTTCCAGTGAGAATCACATGAAAGGGACTATTCTCAGGATAGCCAAGTTGAAGTTTTAGACACAATAATCTAAACAGTGCTGACTCACAGAGGATAATCACTAACTAGTCAGATTAATATTGCCTCATTCAACATAATCATCATCGAGCAGCATAAGAGAACAAAAACAGTGCCTCCAGATCAAGAAAAACAGCCTCTAGCTCGATGGCTAGTCCCTCAAATTTCTTAATCGGTTCACTGAAGATACCAACTCCCAGAACAAACTCCCAGCACTTTCACTCTTGAGGATACCAACCAGGAATGTCGTTGCAACCCAAGCAAAATTTACTAGCAATGTAATAAAACCCTAGGGTTGGCGGTAGGAGGGAGAACAAAGGGTAAGGAGGGCACCCAACCGCATATTATTTTATCAAGTGACAAGTGATCTCATCGGGTAAGGAGGGCACAAACCCTAGGGTTGGCGAAGGCCGGAGGGGAACAGCGGCGGAGGGAAGGCGCGGAGGCAAGGCTTCGGAGGCGAGGACGGCGCGCAGTGGGGTCGTTGGAGGTGTCCCAGTCGTCGGAGGTCTTCGCAAACGAGCGGGAGGAGGAGGAGATTGGGGAACAATGGCGGGAGTAGAAAAATTGGGAAGAGGAGGCGAGAGGATTTATAGGTGCACCATCGATCCGGTTGGTGTATTCAATCGATCGATGTCTCATATCGACGGGTGGAGTATCCAACCGCAGACGATAGAGATATCATCCTGCTGAATACACCAACCGGATCGATGGGTCACTAAAGCGCAAAGGAACCCTAGGCACTATCATGATAGTGCTTGGAAAACACCAACCAGACTGATGTTAAATAATTTTAAAAATGCTTTTACCACTTTAGATTCATTTAGCCTTTTTTGTAAGATTTCTTTTTTTAAATGTACTGTTTAACTATTATTTCATTAAATAATTTTTAAAAATGCTTTTACAACTTTAGATTCATTTAGTCTTTTTTTAAAGATTTGTTTTTTATTTGTTGTTTAACTCATTGTTTCATTAAATAATTTTTAAAAATGCTTTTACCACTTTAGATTCATTTAGCCTTTTTTTTAAGATTTGTTTTTTTATTTGTTGTTTAACTATTGTTTCATTAAATAATTTTTAAAAATGCTTTTACAACTTTAGATTCATTTAGCCTTTTTTTAAGATTTCTTTTTTAAAATCTACTGTTTAACTATTGTTTCATTAAATAATTTTTAAAAATGCTTTTACCACTTTAGATTCATTTAGCCTTTTTTTAAGATTTCTTTTTTAAATCTACTATTTAACTATTGTTTCATTAAATAATTTTTAAAAATGCTTTTACCACTTTAGATTCATTTAGCCTTTTTTTAAGATTTCTTTTTTAAATCTCTTGTTTAACTATTGTTTCATTAAATAATTTTTAAAAATGCTTTTACCACTTTATATTCATTTAGCCTTTTTTAAGATTTCTTTTTTAAAATGTCTTGATTAACTATTGTTTCATTAAATAATTTGTAAAAATGTTTTTACCACTTTAAATTCATGTAGCCTTTTTTGAAGATAGCCTTTACAATATTTTTTTCCAACCATGTAATATAAATTAACATTGTAGAAAATTGTAAGAAATAAAGTAATTTTGCACTCTTATAATTCCATTGCAAATCTGTGACCTTGTTATATTAGTACAGAGGACTTTGAACAATATTGTTAGTCAAATATTAGTACAATTTGAATGAAAATACAGAAAACCACTAGAGGAATGAGAAACTAGTATGTTAGTAGTCTATTACACCAAAAGAAAGCAAAGCAATCCTTATTTGCTAACATACTTTGCTTTTACAGTGATCCTTCATTATGATCGCGGCGTCGTAGGGAGATTCCTCTGTATCATTCAGACACTAATGTCTACGCCCACCGTGAAAGGAGGCAGCTCGTCGAATCGATTATACTCTTCTTCGTCCGTGACGCCTCAACTCCGACAATCTTTCTTTTACCGAAGAACCACGTGGCGCCTTGGCGATCGCTCTCGCTAGTCTTCTCATTCGCTTTTTTTCGGTTTCTTTGTCCATGTCCATCACATAGAATACTGTGTCACATCATTAGCGAGCACGAACGGTTCATCCCTATAGGCCACTTGCTTGAGGTCCACAGTTGTCATACCGCATTTATCGATATCCACTACCGTCGGTTTGCCCCATTGGCACCAAACAGAGGGACTTTTAATGGCCCGTACTCCGGCTCCCATATCTCCTCTATGAAACCATAGTAGGTGTCCATCTTTCCATTTTTGTCCAAGGCATCTATACTGGACGCCCTTTGCTTTTGGTTGGTGCTCTTGTTATCTGGGTTGTCGTGTAAAATGTGTACCCATTTATCTCATACCCTTGAAATTATATGATTGTTGTGGGCGGTCCTCGAGCCAAGAGTTTCAATTGTTCATCGTGCATGCCTTGCCCAACAGCTTGCTTTTGTAACCAAGCTGCTGAAATGATCCATTTGCTCCATCGCGATCCACTTATCGACTTCTCTGGGTATTGGGCGCGTAGACTCATTTTGTGATCATAGATATCTGAGCCACTCATGCTTGCTTGTTTCAATACCGTGAAATGTGCTTGTTTAAATGCAAGTAGATCGTCGCTATAGGATTCTTTTCTCCCTAAAGTCCCTTTCCCGTAGCCTCCCCTCATGGCGTGATACAGGATGCCAATCGGATTCAGATCATCAATGTAACTAACACAAAACTCGATCACCTCCTCGTGTTGACACCTCACGCAATGCAAATTTCCAGGCGAGACCGGTTATGAACATACTTCTTTAGGATACCCATGTACCTCTCGAAAGGAACATATTGTGGAGGAACACAGTCCGAGAATTTCTATCTCTTTAACAATGTGGACCATGAGATGGACCATAATATCAAAGAAGGATGGAGGGAAGATCATCTCAAGGCTAACTGACTATTGACCATGTCATCATGCGAGACTAGATAACTTATTCGCTCGATGACCTTCTGCGACACGCGTTGAAGAACGAACACGCTTTATGATTGTCCTCGTACCCAATCTGCGAATACCTCACACCGCCATCGAGCAATCAGGTCATCAACACATGACAATCATGGGATTTTATGTGTATGATTTTATTTTCTTTCATGTTTATGAGTCTCCTTATGTTCGAGGAGTATCCGAAGGACCTTCACACTGCTCAATAACTTAATCATGTTTTTTCTCTTCCTTGCTCGAGTGTAGCTCATGGGGTGGAGGTAATGTTGTCCTTTCTCTCTCTTTTCCGGATGTAGGTCGCTCCCGAGTCCCAATAGTCAGAGGTCCTTTCGTGCTTGAAGTGTATCTTTTGACTTACTGTACATATCTAGGAAACCTAGTAGGTTCACGCAGACATTCTTCGTGATATGCATGAAGTCCAGTGAGTGGCAGACCTCTAAGTTTTTCCAGTAAGGTAAGTCCCAAAATATTGACTTCTTTTTCCAAATGGCCTTCGTGTGACCTTGTTCAGCCGGGACAGGTTTGCTACCAGGACCTTTTCCAAATGCTACTTTCAGATCCTTTACCAAAGAAAATACAAGCGTCCCACTGCGATGCATGGGCTTCTTACGTTTCTCTTCTGTCCCATCAAAATTCTCACTCTTTCTCCGTAACGGGTCCTTCATATGGAGCAACCTACGGTGACCCATGTACACAACCTTTCGAGAGTTTTTTAGGTACTTGTTGTTCGTATCCTCTAAGCAGTGGATGCAGGCTTTATATCCTTTGATAGATAGACCCGATAGATTACCAAGTGCAGGCCAGTCGTTGATGGTTACGAATAGCAATGCACGTAGAGTGAAGTGCTCTCTTTTGTACTCATCCCATACACGTACACCATCGTTCCACAGTGTTAACAGATCTTCAACCAACGGTTTGAGGTACACATCAATGTCGTTTCCAGGTTGCTTCAGGCCTTGGATAAGCAATGGCATCATAATGTGCTTCCGCTTCATACACAACCAAGGAGGAAGTTTGTAGATACATAGAGTCACGGGCCAAGTGCTATGACTGCTGCTCATATCGCCGAACGGGTTCATCCCATTCGTACTCAACCCAAACCTTATGTTCCTTGCATCCTCAAAGAAAGTCCGGTATGTTCTATCGACTTTCCTCCACCGGGAGCCATCGACAAGGTGCCTTAGCCTTCCGTCGTCTTTACGGTCTTCCTTGTGCCAAAAGATCATCCGGGCATGCGCTTTGTTCGCAAATAAACGCTTCAACCGGGATTACAGGGAAATACCACACCACCTTAGCAGGAGGTCTCTTCTTCTTACACCGCCTCTACCTCACAGGTCATCACGCCTGGTCTTATACCGCGAAGTTTTGCACATCGGACAAGCTTCCGAATCCTCATACTCATTGCGATAAAGGATACAATCATTACGACATGCATGTATCTTCAGACATCCAACCCCAAAGGGCGCACAACTTGTTTGGCATCGTGACGTAGTTTCGGCGATGTGTTCCCCTCGAAGTAACTTCTTTATGAGGCATAACAACTCGTCGAATCCCTTATCGACAATCCATTGGTCGCCTTCCATTGCATCGAGTTCTAGTGTAGTATGCAACTTTTTATGGCCCTGTCGACGCTTTGGGTACAACAGTGTTCCGTGGTCCTCCCATAGGCGCCGGAACTTTTCGTAATGTCTTTCATCGATGTATTCTCCTCTCCATCACGCAAAGATCTAGTCTAGGTCATCATCACCACACTCCCCAATGTATCTTCGAAGAACCGTGTTGACCAAATAGTCCGGAATATTGTTGTCCGCCTCTTCTTCTTCACCGTCTTCCTGTATAATCTCTTCTTCATCGTGCTTGGTCCAGCAGGTATAGTTTGACATGAAACCTCTTGTGAGCAAATGAAAGTGAAGGTGGCTGGATTTTGGCCACTCCTTCTCATTCTTGCAGTCTATGCATGGACAACATATGTAGCCCGACGTCGTGTGTGCATCGGCAAGACGAAGAAAATCTTGCAAACCACAAGAACTCCGGGAGCGCCGATCCATGTACATCCATCGCCGGTCCATCTATATTATGTTACATCAAGATAATCATTAGCTCATTTTCCGATAATGAATTGTTGAACCAAAACCTAAATATTAGCTAGATCCACACCTTCAATCCGAGCTAAATAATAATCCAAGCAAAATATAAACTCACACAACAAGTTTTTGCAACCTACAAAAAGAATTGGTCGATCGAGTCGGATTCAAATTTCGAACAAAATTCACGACGACTTTGTTTGCAAATTCTGTTGAAATTGTAACACCTTAAAAATTTCTAAATTATTATTCAATCATTTATTTTATTTTTTCTAAATCTCTAGCACTTAATTAATGATGTTTTCAAAAATAATTTGTTGATGGAAATTAAAACCAAAATTATACTAGAAGTAATTTTCTAAGTTTAAAATATTCCAAAGTATTTTTGAAAACTTTTCTCAAATATTGAACTCATTTTATATTTTCTATAAAGCCATTCATATTTCGATATTATTTTAATTCGCAAATGAATTTAAATTTCTTCTTTTCCACATAACCATTGCCATTTGAAGATCCCAAACTCCATGATTTCCATGCACCATTCTCCCCCCGACTACGTGCAACCAAACCTCATGCTTCATCGATCGATGGAACTAAAACCTAAATTTAAGCTAGATCCACACATTAAATGCGAGCTACATTATAATCCAAGCAAATTCTAAGCTTACACAACAAGTTTTTGTATCCTATTTGAAAAGATCAAGCTAGATCTCTACATTCATAATCTTTCATCAATCATGGGAAAAGATCAAATTTTTTCATAATTCAAGCAAAAAAGAGGCTCCATTTAACACCAAATGATGTGAGGAATGATGTTACTAACCTTAGTTACCTTGGTTGTGAGTAAAATGACCAAAATTTTGAAATTTGGACAGCACCTCCCTCTACATTCATAATCTTTCATCAATCATGGGAAAAGATCAAATTTTCTTCATAATTCAAGAAAAAAAAGAGGCTCCATTTAACACCAAATGAAGTGAGGAATGATATTACTAACCTTAGTTACCTTGGTTGTGAGTAAAATAACCAAAATTTTGGGCAGCACCTCCCCTCCCTTGAAGCTCTTGGCCGAAGCTCCACTGTTCTTTTCGCGCAGTGAAATGATCTGGGTGTGGCAGAGAGCGGGAGGAGGAAGAAGTTTAAATTGGAACTCAAGATCTGGTTGAAGGCGCCAACCAGTCTCGATGGTCTCACATCGATGCGGTTCATGTAACGAACCGGTACTAGTGAGCTCCTCGATAAATAGTACCGGGTTCATGTCACCAACCGATCGATGTTAGACCATCGATGCTGGTTGGTGTCTTGAACCGTACTAATGTCCCCGCACTCAGAGTCGTTGAACCGGATCGTTCTAACTATCGGTCCGGTTCAGTACTCAACCGATCTTGATGGGCGGTAGGAAAGGTCGATTCTGTAGTAGTGTGCCCAACTTGAAACATGTTAGCAGCTAATTTTCATTTGCGAATACCACTCATTTAAGTTTCTAGACAACTTTTTAACCAAATATCTCTATACCATGTGCAATCCACCCCTACGGTGTATGATAGTGCAATCCAACTTCCTTTTGGGCACCAAGTCAACATGAAAGTTCCCCCGAAAAAATAATAATGTAGTTTTGGAGTGGTGTAGCACCATTTAAAGTTTCTGACTTCACATTCAAAATATGTTAGAAGAGACAAAACAAAGATTTTTCTCAATAGTAATATCTGTCCTTTTCTTTTTGGTAAAATAGCAAAAACTCAAATAAGGTATGTCACTATTTAATTTGTACTCTACCAGTGTTGGTGTGTGTGTGGGGGGGTCATACAAGGTGGTGTTTGCTAATGAGAGCCTCTTTAATACATGTGGTGCATTTTCCCTTCCCAATGAAGCCCTCTCTGTTCACGACACAACATGATTCCTCCTTCATGATTTCTTCCCAGTATCTTGAAGAAATATCCTATCAATTTAGCCAAGATAGTGAACATGTAATGGTAGTTCTCCATAACCAAGGTCATGACAAGGCATGCTGGCACTACAGGTTTCGACAATATTTTTGTCAGCCTATATTTTTTTCGTCGGTCAAAAATAGGCCGATGTAAATAACTTAATATTTTCGTCGACCCACAGGAACCGACGAAATTACGTTTATTTTCGTTGGTATTCGTTAAAAGGCCGACAAAAATAATTGAGTTATCGCGTCCGGAAAATTTCAAAATTATTTTGTCTATTTTCGTCGGCCTAGACCGACAAAAATAAGACACGTGGTGGAGGCCAGCTATTTTCGTCGGCCTCGGCCAATGGAAATAAGACACGTGGAGCTACAGTTTCATTTTCGTTGGGGCCGACGGAAGTATTGCCACCACCCAAAATATTGCCGCCCGATCCATCCAAAAATTTCGCGATCCCGCCTTCCCATCCGCTACAAATGCCCCGCCCACAGGACTTCAAGACCGACCTCCGGTTCCAGTCCTCCGCTGTCGCCGCGCTGCAGGAGGACACCAACCTCTGCGCCATCCACGCCAAGAGAATCACCATCATGCCCAAGGACATCCAGCTCGCCCGTCGCATCAGGGGCAAGAGGGCCTGAAGAGATCGTGCATTCTTCGTTGCTGGTTGCTCTTCGGTTTCTTTATTGGTGTGTGGTGTGGGCCGTGGTAGAGACTAGATGGGTGCCTTCACTTCAATGGTGAATGACTCTGTTCTAGCATGATTTGCTGCCTCCTGGACCTCCTCTTTGGTCTGAGAATGATCACTAGATTTGATTGGTCTTAACACGCGACAGGTGCATGTTAGATCCAAGATATTGCTGTTATCTTTTAGTGATGGTTTTGCCTCTTGTGATTGACTTCAGTGGAATGTGATCTGTGCTTCTGCTTTGTGCATCACTATGTTCGTCCAAGGAGGATTTTTTAAATTTAAAATATTATTTTCGTAGGCCTGGGCCGACGAAAATAAAGCAAAATTGCCAACGAAAATAGAACATAGGAATCGCTGACATGGCTTGGGTGCTGACGTGGCGTGGGGACGGCACTATTTTCGTCGGCCGCTCTGGCCGACTAAAATACAATTATTTTCGTCGGTTGCCGACGAAAATATTTGTATTTTCGTCAACATAATTTCGTCATCGGCCGACAAAAATAGTGTCGATTCCTGTAGTGTGGAGAGCTAGGTCGATCACATAATGAGAAATCGCATGAAAAGGAGTACCAGATATGTTGCCATTTTATAATATACGATACATTGTCATAATTTACAAGAAAATATAATATCCAGCTCATGTGACCAATCTGAATATTTTTTACATACTGATGGTAAAAACTTACACCATTACAAAACACTACATCACTGCAGGTTCCAAACTGGCATCACTGCCGGATATTGGAACCGGCAGTGCGTAATCAGCAGTGATAGTCAGACTATTAGAACCGGCAGTGATAGTGTAAATCCAAAAAATCACTCGATAAAATAAAAAAACAATTTATTTGCACCTGAACCAACCTTTATTACTACTACGCACGGTTGCAAGTCGCAAGTCACGTGATTTTTGCTCGAAATACGCGTGCGTGCGGTTGCTAGAATTCGAACCTGTGACCTGCTGTTTCGCGTAAACACTCCTTACCATCTCACCTAACACGCACTTCTTAACTACTATAAGATATATATTCTTTTTATCCCTTCGCATCCAAAAGTTTCAGTGATTATTTGGACGTCTAAATGACTTCAAATAAAAATGTTGTCAACTACAAAGTTGTAGATCTCATCGAGAGCTACAATTTTCATATAAATTTTATCTTCATCCAACTCCGTATGCAAAAATTATGATTTTTTCAAAAACATATTATCACTGCCGGTTTGATTCCGAACCGGCAGCAATAATATTATCACCGCCGGTTCTTGTTGATAACCGGCGGTGATAATAGTCTCACCGACAGTTTGAATTCTGAACAGGCTAATATTTTTAAAAAACTATAACTTTTACATACAGACTTGGATAGAGACAAAATGTATATGAAAATTGTAGCTCTCGATGAGATCTACAACTTTGTAGTTGACAACTTTTTTATTTGAAGTCATTTAGATGTCTAAATAATCATTGACAACTTTTATTCCTGCTATTCGAAACTTTCAATGATTATTTGGACATATAAATGACTTTAAATAAAAAATTTGTCAACTACAAACTTGTAGATCTCATCGAGGGCTATAATTTTTATATAAATTTTGTCTCCATCCGACTCTGTATGCAAAAGTTATGATTTTTTTTCAAAAAACATTATCACTGCCATTCTAAATCAAACCAGCAGTGATACTATTATCACTGCCGGTTCTGGTTGAGAACCGGCAGTGATAATAATCTCACCGATAATTCGGATTCCGAACAGGCTAATATTTTTAAAAAATCATAACTTTTACATACGGAGTCGGATCGAGACAAAACTTATATGAAAATTTTAGCTCTCGATGAGATCTACAACTTTAGTTGACAACTTTTTTATTTGAAGTCATTTAGCCGATTCTTAAGAAGAACTGACAGTAATAATATGATTGCCGATTTAACTTATGAACCGGCAGTAAAAATGTTATTACTGCTGGTTCTAGCCGAACCGACAGTGATAGATCGGTAAGAAAGAAGTTTTTTTAAAGTAGTGTTACAGCGGTAGATTGCACACTTAATTTCAAGGCTCGAGCTATATGTAGTAGTTGACCGTACAAAACTTATGCACACTACATTCTGCAGTGCAGCTGGTGTCCTAGTAGCTAGGTGGAAATAGAATTAATACAGACAAACTACGTCAATCGTAATAAGAAAAACTAAGGGTGTGTTTGGTAGGGCAATCCGTCCGTAGATCTGATAGAGTTGGGTATTCCTAGCTACATAGATCTGTGGAGCTGGAGCTGTGGGCACAGTAAGAGTGTCTAGATAGATCATCTTGTTTATATTTTAGACCAAAAATATAAACTTAATCCACTTTATTTTAGCTTACAAGTTTCAGATCTCTTATGAAGCTAAGATCTAGAGCTCTACCAAACAGGCCCTAAAGTATTAACCCCTTTCCTTGGTTTTTTTTAACGCAGAGCTAAAACAACACATATTTTGTACGTTCCACGTAACTTTCATGTATAGTTAAAAACTTCACTGTACACTGGTGGTCATACTTTAAAACATTTTACGCACATAATCTAAAATGACGCTTATTTGCAAACGGAAGGAGCAGCTAACCTTGCATATACTGTGTTTGGCTAACGACCTAATACCACAGGAAACGGTATTTTTTTCGACGGCCGGACGGCGGCGGCAGATGACGAAGGGTGGCGCCGCAGGGGTAGGGGCGGCGGCAGCGGCGTGGAGGCAGCGATGCGCGGCGGCGTGGGAGGCGGGCGACACGCGTAAGGTTTCGCGAGGAGGCACAAGTGAATGGTTTCGCGGGGGTCGGCCACGGACTTAATACGCCTTCGTCGGCCAGGTCAGCCGATGCAAATATTTCTTCATACCACGTGGCATAGTACGAATGGACCGAACTTTTTTCGTTGGTCAATAAATCCGACGAAAACATTTTGAAATTCCATTGCCGCCCACTGGCAGCACTGTTTTCGTCGGCGTTGCAAAAATACCGACGAAAATAAATTTTTTCATTGGTCGGTGTCTCTAGCCGACGAAAATGTACATATTGTCGTCGGCTTGGGTAGGACCGATGAAAATATATTACTATTATCGTCAGCCTTTACAAAGCCGACGAAAATAACTTTAGCCGACTGTTTGCACCAGTTTTGGAAATTTCCAGAAGAATCGGCGGAAAAGAATGAGTTTTGATAAGGTACGAAAGAATCTGTGGGAAATTTGGATAAGCTTATGAAAATCCCATACGACGTGCAGATAACAGTTGGAAACTAGGGACCAGGAAGGAAACTACGAAGCCGATTCGGACTACGTTGTCGTGTTGGATCAGAACTCGGATCGGCTAGACGGGTATATAAGGCGCACCAAGGCTGCTTGAAGATCATCCACAATCAATCAACACATCTACCAGTTTTTACTTTCTGTAGTCTTTAGTCTTCTAGCATTGTAATCTTTCCTCTGTAAGTCGACATCGATCAAATAAAGTTGCGCATCGCCGATTGTTTGATCGCCATTGGCTTTTTCAGGTTTGATTTGTTCTGTCTTGTTGCGCATCACCTTTTCAGAATCAATCTACCTTTTATCCTCGGATTAGTCTTAATCGACTAATCTAGTTATCCTTCTAATCGGCTTCCTGGCTGATTCCCGATTTTTAGCCGATTCGCTACGAGGATCGGCTTGATTGAATTTTACAACTATTTCCCTTATCGATTGCAGGGTCAAATCGATTGGCACGCTCGCGCACACTTGAACCCGGTGTTCGTCCGGTGTGTTGCAACCAGAAACCCTCTTCATGTTTTTGGCGTCAACACCGACGAAAAAATTTCGTTTTCCTGTAGTGCTATATCTACCAACCTCCTGAAATTACAAGTACTCGTGATCTACATGAATACTAGCAATCAGTATGGAATGATTACCTATCCGGCCTTATTCTTTCTATGTTTTGTTTGGTCAGTCTTGCAAAGACATCAGAATTGAGTGGTTTCCCCATTCAGTATGGAATGATTACCTATCTAGGCCTATTCTTTCTTTGTTTAGTTTGATCAGTCTTGCAAAGACATCAGAATTGGGTGGTTTCCCCATTCAGTATGGAATGATTACCTATCTGGGCCTATTCTTTCTTTGTTTTGTTTGGTCAGTCTTGCAAAGACATCAGAATTGAGTGGTTTCCCCAATCAGTCACGGCTTTAATTCCCACTCAGCACATATGTCTGGAATATTTCCTCTTAGAGAGTATAGGTCAACTAGGGGGAGGGGATGTTCCTTTCTACAAAAAGTTTTGCATAACGAAGATACATATCTTTGTGCCACCAATTGAAAGCTTTAAAAGTCGTACCGGAAGATGTCGACAACTCAAGTAAATTGGTTACCTTGCAATGCGGATGCGTTTTTTTCGAGGGGGAGATCCCCTCTCAAAATTAAATTTGATCAGGCCGCCAAATCCCTTTTCAGGGGCACAGTGGTCACTCAGGACACAGGGTGCATGGGTGGACGCCCTTGCAGTTGCAGAAGAGACAGAAGCAACAACGCTATAGCTAATATTTAATTTTATAGATAATGTTATAGCTAATCTATTAGAGAAGTTATCTATATGCTTTCTATAGATTACATGAATATTTTTTATAGCTAGTACCATTAAAAATGCCTTAGGAAAGAGCTTACAGACAGACAGAAGCTTCCCTCGGCACATGCCACAACCACTCCAGAGCGCCAGCTTGGAACCTCAGGACTAAACAAATGGCCAATGTCGTCAATCTCTGAACTCCTGACGCCAGCATGAAGAACGCAACTGTACTCTCATTGCTGCTGCTGACCTGTCAGCCACTTGCCGCTGCCACCAAGAAACGCCGCACCTTCGTCGTTATCCACGTTCCACACGCCGCCCACTGAACAGAAGCAAGGGTCCAGCGTGAGGTCCTACATCAACAATAACCAAGGAGTTAGTCCAGTATTGGATAAAGAACATATTGCCTTCCTAAACATTGATTAGATCATTTTCTGTTCCGTGGGGCGTCACATGGGCCAACGTAAGTGTATCAAGTAATTATGGAACAACTAGTCCAAGGTCATCACCTATAGCACTAGGGAAACTTTTCTTGAGAGCAGTTCTCCAAATGATGCATACTATCCACGGTCGGCTTTTCACTGGATTGGGCCAGTATTCAGTCGGTAATGTCGGCGACCCTTGTGGTTTATACAGGTCTAACTCTATTATATCTTTAGCTGACCATTTAATATTCATTCAACTGAAATCACTCATTTTCCTCTAGAAGGCACTCCAGAAGGCAAAGAGCCTGGCTTAGAGATAGCTGATCTTTCGATGAAAAATTTATCTTTTGCTCCTACACCCAACCGAGACTCACCCCCATCATAGCAAGAAGATTCTTGACCTTTTTCTTCCAACTCGACCAGACAGACTTCAGTCAGAATGATTTTTTAGCTATAAGGAAGCTGACGACAATCCTTGGCCATCATTCTTTCAGCTGGCAGCCAAGACTGTGGACATGTACTGGATCTTCATATCGCCAAATATGCTATCTATCAGCTTACACACAAGAAATCAAGCATATCAACCTTCATATGAATTATATCATCCATCTGTATATGCTAGGCAGTTGGGATTTGGCTAAGTGTCTCCTTATTTCTAGCTTCTCAATCAGATCAAACCAAGGGAATGGCTTTGTCATCTGTCCAGTGCCCAATATCGTCTTGCACATGGCAGGTGATTTACAACTTCAAAGCCTGCCACACTTGAACATGCAAACCCAGAGGACATGCAATTTTACTAGTTGGTGGTTGGCTACCTGCGACCTACTTCCTATTGAGTTGGTGTCCACTAACTCCGCAAGTAGTGGTTCAAGCTCTAGTAGTAGCGCTAGCTCATCAGGCTATACTAACACAAGTATAGTGAATATTACCTACAAGATATCGACTATATTTAGATTTTATTCATCAATTATTCCTAAGCATATCATAGCATTTACTAATCGGCTTTTTCTCAACTCTGAAGACCAAGGCGGTGGGAAAGAAACTAGCCGACTCATCGAGCATCGACCAGTCCAATAAGCAGCCATCCCTTGTCACGACAGCTTGGCTAGGTACACATCGGTTACCCTTGGTGTCCAAGCTCCTTCACTTTCTGACATTGAGAAGCAACAACCAAGTATATGCTCATCGGCTTATAATCCAATTTTTGCATAATTTGCATTATAAACCTATGTTGATGACTTATCCCTTAACAAAAAGGAAACACAACCGGGCCAAAAAGGCTATTACTTCCAAAGGCCCTCCTACCAAAGAGGGATCAGCCAATCACTCTCCATGTGGATCGATCTCTGATAGGGTAAGTATTCGTAATCATCAATTTATCACATTTCCTATCGACAATCTCTAGCAATGTTATTAATTTTGCACCCTGTGCTCTCTCCTGCCACAAAAGTGGCTAGCATTTTGGTTGATCTACTAGCCGCTGAGATAGAGCTCCCTCCACCATCCTCTCAACTGATGCCTCTTGCCCCTACCGTACCTACCTTGGAGACAGCTAAGCCGACGGACTCCCTCATCGACAAGTTGGGTTTCACTTTGTCAGACTTGGAGGATGATGAAGAAGTGATGATGGATACACACCCTAGAGAAATTCAACAGATTATCAGCGTATCCAAGAACGCATCAGATTTGCCATCTTAATGACAAAAAAAGCAGAAGTCAATGCGGCTAAGGCTAGGCTTGGACTCAAGGACGTGCAACGAGAAGACCAGAAAATCCTGAATCAAATGATAGCTGTCGGCGTACTTTGCACCAGGGTACCCTCTCCGCCGCAAAAATGTGAAGACAACGTGGCGGCTGGCGAAAGCGGCGACGATCAAGCCCTCTCACGGGCGTCGGCTGGCGTGGCGACTGGCGGCGGTGATCGAGCCCCTCTCGCCGGGCGTCGGCCAACATGGCGGCTGGCGGCGGGCGGCGATCGAGCCCCTCGCCAGCGTCGGCCTAACGTGGCGGCCTAGCAAGCAAGGGCGGTCAGCCCTCTCGCCAGGCGTCGGCCAACATGGCGGCTGGCGAAGCGGGCGGCGATCGAGCCCCTCTCGCCGGGCGTCGCCTAACGTGGCGGCTTTGGCGGCGGCGGCGATCGAGACCCTCTCGTCGGGCGTCGGCCAACGTGGCGGCCTGGCGAGCAGGTGGGCGATCAGGCCCCTCTTGCAGGGCGTCGCCCAATGTGGCGGCTTGACAAGCCGATGGGCGATCAAGCCCCTCTCGCCAGGCGTCAGCCCAACGTGGTGGCCTGGCAAGCAGGTGGGCGATCAGGCCCCTCTCGCCAGGCGTCGCCCAACGTGGCGGCCTGGCGAGCAAGCGTGCGATCAGGCCCCTCTCACCGGGCGTGCAGGTGACCAAAAGGATGGGAAGAAGGCTTCGCCCCGAAGCCTCCTTTCCCAGACGCGCCGTGTCAATGTCATTAATTGCGTCAAACGCTGCTGACGGCACGGTGGCCTATTCCTCTGACATCCCTTACCAAACCCGTCGCAGGCCAGTCACTTCCCGGGCGGACCGGGTGAGGTCATGTTGCGACGTTGATAATGAGGCTTAGGGGTAAGGCTACAGGGACAGGTGTAATAAATGAAGTACCACAATGATGACATGTAATAAATAAATCATAGATCAGCGTGATATCACTCTCTTACCTGCCCGAGCCAGCCCAGTCTATATAAGGGGGCTCTGGTGCATGGGGAGGGGGTTTTTAGCAGAAGAAAACAAAAAGCAAAAGAAAAGAGCATTGTAACCATTCCCACATACATCAGCAAAGATTTAGCAGGATGTAGGGTTGTTACCCACACTAGGGGCCCGAACCTGGGTATATTGGTGTGTTCTTTGAACATTGTTATGTTCTTTGATCTGTTGATCCCAGGACCCCTCAAGGGAGAGCAATTAGGGTGTCCGGTCGCGAGGACGCCCTCTAACCGAACTTTACTCTCCATCCCCGGAGGGCCTGTAAGGTGAAATACGTCGACAGGCGCCCTAGGTAGGGGAGTAGCGGTTGGCTCACTCTGCCGCCCCCGGTGGGTCCTGATCTTCTGTTGAAGAGAACCACGCATCTGGAGATGGTAGGTTCGCTCTCGTAGCAACAAGAGGCGGCGGAAGCTAGCGTTCCCGCCGAACAAGGGATCCTCTCACTCCACCCCCATAGGGAGGCAGCGGTGCCCCCCTGGTGGCGGCGGAGCATCCGGTTCGGCGACGGTTGGCCATGGAGGCGGTCACCCCGGCCCAGAACCTCCACGCGGTCCGTCTCTTGGACCACCCTCCGGTGGAACTAGCAAGAGACACCCCAGCACGCCGTGGCTTCGGGACATTGCTAGCCTCATCGACGTGGCCCAGCTCCATGTGGGGATGCCCGACAGGTCAGGTACTGTCGGTGCTCCTCAGGCAAGGGTGCGTGTTGACCGCACCCAAGCTTCCGGCCACCCGAGCGGGAAGCGCTCTGGCCACGAAGGCCAGAGCAAAGGAAAGGGCGCGCAAGATGCGGGTCCCGGTTCTGCTGGGAGCCGCGAGGACATATGGGTTCATCTGAAGAAGCATCGCCGGCGGTGTGGCGATGATCTGTGTGATCACCTGCAGCACCGTCATGCCCAAGGGCAAGGCCGCGACAGGTGGATGGCCCCTGAGGACAAGAGCTTCTCCCGTGACTCTCACTTGCGGAGCAAGGAGGAGGTCCACTCCTCTGATTCTTTGGGGAGTCGCGATCCGCACTCCCCGGCATAGTCTCCGGGCCAGGGTTCAGGTGGACGGCATGGCTCCCCCTACGGCGTCGGATGCCATGCGTTTTCCGCAGGCTGCGCCATGGCGTGGCGTGGCCGAAGGTTCGCCCGGCATCCCTGGAGAAGTACGACGGCACCACCAACCCTGAAGAATTCTTGCAGATCTACACAACGGTGGTGCGGGCCGCTGGTGGGTCCGAAAAGGCCATGGCCAACTACTTCCCAACAGCCTTGATGGGGTCTGCCCGGTCCTGGCTGTTAAACCTCCCGCGAGGATCGGTACACTCGTGGGAGGAGTTGTGCGGCCTTTTCGTCGCCAATTTCAAGGGCTCATACACACAACTGGGCGTGGAGGACGATCTCCATGCCCTTGAGAAGGAAAGAGGGGAATCGTTACGCGACTTCATCCGACGATTCTGCCATTGTCGCAACACGATCCCCCGGATTTCTGAGCAGTCGGTAGTCATCGCCTTTTGGAGAGGCGTTCGGGACCACAAGATGCGGGAGAAGATGGCCACCCGCACCATCACCACTACCTCCGAGCTTTTTTCCCTGGTGCATAAGTGCGTGAGAGCGGCGGAAGCTCGGGGCCGGTGCCAGGTCACGCCGACGGCCGTGGTGGAGATGAAGCCGGTGAACAAGAAGGTGAAGAGGCGCGAGGCGGTTGAGACCAGGCGGGTCCTGACCACCGAGCGCGAGCATACGGACGTCAAGCCGCGGGGACGTGACCGCCGGAGTCAGAGAGACGACCGCAGCAAGGAGAAGGAGGGCAGGCACTACTGCCCGATCCACCGGTCCAGCACCCACAACTTGGCCAGCTTCCAGGTTTTGAATAACATGGTGGAGTAGCAGCTCAAGGAGCGCAACCCCCTCGATGATGACCAAGACGAAGATCCTACCCCGCTGGCCTTCTAGCAGGTAGACCACACCATGGCGTACATCCACGGTGGCTCGGCCATCTACCCCTCCAACACGACATATAAACGGTTGATGAGGGAGGTATGCGCCACGGTGCCGAGCTCAGAGGCATGTCGGATGCTGAAGTGGTAGGAGGAGCCGATCACCTTCAGTCGGGCCGACCACCCTGAGAGCACTGCCGGCCTGGGTCACCTTTCGATCATGGTTTCGCCCACGATCCGGAACGTGAAGCTTGGGCGAGTGCTAGTGGATGGAGGGAGCTCCATTAACCTCCTGTCCTCCAAGGCATTCTGGACACTTCAGATATCCCGGCAGGAGTTGCGCCCGGCCTTGCCTTTTTATGGAGTTACCCCGGGGGCTGGCTCGGTGCCCCTGGGCCAAGTGCGCCTCCCCATCACCTTCGGGGAGGAAAGCAACTACCATACGGAGATGGTAGATTTCGAAGTTGTCGACTTCGACCTCCCGTACAACGCCTTGCTTGGCCGACCGGCGTTGGCCAAGTTCATGGCGGTGACCCACTATACCTACATGGTGGTGAAGATGCCGGGGCCTGGTGGCCCCATAGTCGTCGCGATGGACCCACTAGAGGCCTTGAGTTGCCACAAGCACGCGCTGGACCTGGCCGGCACCACCTGTGCAAGGCAGGCTGATGCCTTCTATCCGGGAGCCCCTCCGGCGAAGTCCCATGCCTCGCCCGACTCTACTAGCGAGGTTAAGGTGGTCTCCCTGAGCGTGGGCGAGCCCGGGAAGACCATCAACATTGGCGCCAGCCTTAGCGCCAAATAGGAAGACGCGCTCGTCACCTTCCTCGGTCTAACTCCGACGTGTTTGCTTGGCAACCGTCTGACATGACTGGGGTCCCTAGGGACGTGATCGAGCACCGACTGACAACGCTCCTAGGAGTGTGCCCGGTCCGACAAAAGGTCTAGAGACAGGAAGCAGAGCGGCAAGATGCCATTCGGGAGGAGGTAGAGAAGCTGCTGCACGCAGGGATTGTTAGGG
This sequence comes from Guadua angustifolia, assembly GCA_036346375.1. Lineage (NCBI taxonomy): Eukaryota > Viridiplantae > Streptophyta > Magnoliopsida > Poales > Poaceae > Guadua > Guadua angustifolia. The sequence goes on from CM070506.1 coordinate 2,591,047, forward strand.
AAGTCCTCACCCTGAGTGGCTTGCCAACCCTGTGCTTGTCAAGAAATCCAACGGGAAGTGGCGGATGTGTGTCGACTTCACCGACCTCAACAAGGCCTGCCCGAAGGATCCCTACCCGCTGTCGTGCGTCGATCTTATCGTCGACTCCACGGCGGGATATGAGCTGCTGTACTTTCTGGACGCGTACTTTGGGTACCACCAGATTAGCATGGCAGTAGAAGACGAGGAAAAAACCGCTTTGGTAACCCCCATGGGCGTTTATTGCTATATCAGAATGGCTTTTGGATTAAAGAATGCTAGTTCTACTTATCAACGTGCCATGCATATTTCTTTCCATCCGCAGATTGGGCGAAATCTTGAGGTGTATGTCGATGACTTGGTTGTAAAGTTTAAGAAGAGCGAAGAACTGATCGAAGACCTGGAGGAGACCTTCGATAACCTCCAAAATAATTGTTTAAAGCTCAACCCCAAGAAATGTGTGTTCGGCGTACCCTCTGGGAAGCTGTTAGGATTCCTCATGTCTAGCCAGGGCATTGAGGCCAATCCTGACAAGATAGCGACCATCGAGCATATGAAGCCGCCGGTTCGGCTCAAGCAGGTGCAGTGCCTTGCTGGTCGCCTGGCATCCCTCGGGCGGTTCATCGCCTGTTTGGGAGAAACGAGCTTGCCCATATTCAAGCTGCTGAAGAAGACTAGCCACTTTGAGTGGACTAAGGAGGCTCAACGAGCGTTCGAAAACTTGAAGCAGTACCTCTCCTCCCCACCAGAGCTGGTCGCCCCCAACCTAGGCCAACCATTACTTCTATACATCGCTGCTACCCCTGCGGTGGTGAGCGCAGTACTAGTGGCGGAGAGGGAGGGTGTCGAGAAGGCAGTCTACTACGTCAGCAAGGTGCTACACAAAGCGGAGACTCGGTACCCACAAGCGCAAAAGATGCTGTACGTCGACCTAGTGGCATCCAGGAAGCTGCGGCACTACTTCCAAGGGCGAGAGATCACTGTGGTCACTGCCTATCCTTTGCGGGAGATCCTTCACAACCGGGAAGCCGAAGGCCGTGTCGCCAAGTAATCAGTGGAGTTGGGGGAATTCTACCTCAAGTTTATACCCTGCACCGCCATCAAAAGCCAGAAACTGGCGGAGTTCATTGCGAGTGGACTCCCGTTGCTCCTGAAGCTGAAGAAATACCCGCGCCTTCTCCTTGGACCTTATTCTTCGACGGCTCTTTCAGACTAGAAGGCGCGGGAGCTGGGATTGTCCTGGTCTCCCCGACCGGTGACATCCTTCAGTATGTGGTCGTCCTAGACTTCAAGGCCACCAACAACATCGCCGAATACGAGAGCCTGCTGGCGGGGCTACGCGCCGCCTCGGCTTTAGGCGTCCGATGCCTCCAAGTAAAAGGTGACTCCCTGCTGGTCATCAATCAGGCCCGAAAGGAGTTTCAATGTTCTGAACCTACCATGGCCACGTACTTGGCGAAGGTCAGAAAGATGGAACACCACTTCGAAGAACTGGGATATATCCATATCCCTCGACGTGACAACCATATGGCGGACGAGCTTTCACAACTCGCGTCATCAAGATCTACTGTTCCACCGGGGTCTTTGAAGAAAGACTATCGCGACTGTTCGTCGCAACCCCTGGACATAGAGGGGACGACGGTGCAGCTGTCTCGACCTTCGGTTCAGGGAGGGACAAAGACGACGACCGGATGAGCAACACATGGTAGATCTAGTGGCCATGCCCCATGCACGCGCTTCAATCCCAACGGCACACGCAGAAGGTTCTAACGACCGAGGTCTTCCTGCAACTCGATAGCTTCTAACGGCGTCTGCTCTGTTGGCACTCTGAGACACTTCTTGAGCTGCGACACACGAAACACATCATGGACTCCTGCTAATGACTGTGGTAACTCCAACTGATACGCAACCTCTCCTCGACGGCTTAGGATTTTGAACGGTCCAACGAACCTGGGTGCAAGCTCTTAACATAACCTCCAAAAATCTGATTAAACCATTTTGTTTGACCATCGGTATGCGGATGATAACTGTACTGAAATTCAAGCGAGTTCTCATTGCTTTATGTTTCTTGTTCTAAAACCTCGAGATAAATTGGATACCTCTATCAGACACAATCTTCTTGGGCACCTCATGCGATCCTCAATCCACGACATATCTGAGATCGCCAAATGATCTTTTGAATACGTAGTCTTCAGTGGTATGAAACGAGCAACTTTGGTAAGGCAATCAACGATGATTCATACGGAATCATATCCTTTTTGAGTTATGGGAAAATCCTCACCACTATAGATCCTTTTACTGGTTTGCCTCCTACTTCCCCTCAGGGATCTGTGCGACTGTAACGAACCAACAAGTCACCAATGCATTGCCTTTATTCTTTGACCCACATCACATAGGGCATCCTATCCAATAGCTTCGCTCTTCATTTTAGACCACCAATGCTTTTTCTTTAGACCTCATTACATCTTGGCACTTTCTGGATGAATCGAATACTTAGAATCATGGGTTTTCTCAAGTATCATCTGCTTAGGATCTTCCTATCTGGCACACTGGTTCGGCCTTAAATCCTCATGGTATCCTAATCGCTCAAAATTCTACTTCTTGGCTAAGCCTTCTTCTTTCCTTGACTTGATTTTGTATTTCTTCTCCCTTTGAATTTCCTGTGATCTGATCTTCTAATGTTGGTTTTATTTCCAAGGCAGCTATGAAACTGTGTCGAATGATCTCTGATTTCGGCCTCTCGAATTCTTTGCATAACCCTGGTTGATCACTCATTATCAACATATTTGCCTTCAGGTCTCATAACTCAAACATCGACTACCACATTGGCCTTACTAGAATGCCCATGGATTCTGACACTAGAATCTTCGATCATTTCCAGCCATTTTCTTCGTTCCATATTAAGGTCTGACTGAGTAAATATATAATTTAGACTCTTATGATTCACATCTATTTTCGTTGAGATAGTGACACCATTTTTTTAATTGCGCACTACGACAGCTAACCCCAAGTCATGCGTAGGGTAATTCTCTTCATGCTATCTCAATTGCCTCATCGTATAGGCAACAACCTTGCCATTGTACGCCGATTCACATCTCGGATCATGTCTAGAAGCAACACCATATATGTCGAAACTGCTCCGCACAGCTGGTAATTCTACACAGGTGTTGATGTTAACCACTTTCTTCAACTTTCGAAAACTCTTTTCACACCCTGGCGTCCATGCAACCTTTTCTCTTCAACAGTCGCATAAGAGGTCTAGTTGTTGTCGAAAATCCTTCTATGAACCAGCGATAATATCTTGCCATTCCCAGAACTTCGAATCTAAGTAACGAACTTTGGTTGCTTCCAATGTAACACAACTTCCACCTTGCTTGGCTCAACAACAACTCCTTTAGCAGTCTTTGCATGGCTAACGAGATTCAACCTTTTTCTTCCAGAAATCACACTTGTTGAACTTAGCGTACGACTGCTGCTCTCGCAATCTTTCCAAAACCAATTTAACATGTTCTGCATGTTCTTCTCTTGTCTTAGAGTATACTAGAATGTCATCTATATGGCAATAAGGAATTTATCCAAATAATCTATAAACACCTTAGTCATCATGTTCATGAAGTATGCGGGGGCATTGGTCAATCCAGGAGATATAGCCAAAACTCCTACTGTCCATATCGCGTAGAGAACGCAATCCTAGAAACATCCTTCACATGACTCCTCAATTGATGATAGCTTAATCAAAGATTTATCCTGGAGAAATTCTAGCTCCACTCAACTGTCCAAACACGTTGTCGATCTTGGTATTGGATACTTGTTTTCGATCTTTTCTTCATTTAGAGCATGATTCAGTGCACTCTCCCGATCTTCCATTTTCCTTTTTGATAAACAAGAGCTCCCATAGTAACGCACTGAGTCTTCTCAAAACTCTTCCTAGTAACTCTTCGATATGCTTTTCCATTTCCCACTAATCCCTTAGTAGACATTTGACATGGTCTTTTCGCTATTGGTGCTGTACCAGGCACTAATTCACCCACGAACTTGATCTCTCGATATGACGGCATACCAGGCAAATTCTTGAAAAATATATCATGGTATTCTCTGACAACTGGTGCATCTTCTAATTGGCAAATTCCACACTATTATCCATCAGCTGACTAACATGAACTGTTATCACTTGAAACCCTTTTTTCTCACATTCAGGGTTTTAAATCGATATACATTTCACCAAAATAGTCTTATGTCTGAGCATCCAACTAATTTCAAGAATAACCTAAATATCCAACAATATGATTTGCTTGGAACTCTACTCTCTCAATAAGCACTAAATTCTCAACATCCTGGGATAAATCTAGCACAACTGAGCACTTATTGACAATGACAAATCCTTTGGCTAACAAGCTCACGCTGGTTACCACTAAACTAGCCACCATTGCACATGTATCATTTTCAGGTGAACCATAAACACAGGAATACTCTTAGAGAAACATCTAACTCATCATTTTACATTATTGCTTTTCATTCCAATACTCTGTATACCAATGTATCAACCATTTCTGCTTTATTTCTTTTGACAAGGAAACCTTTACATGGAATTCATCACTAATCTTTTTACTTTGCAAGTAGGGTTACGACGTTGCACTAAGTAAAATTATGACTCCTGACTTCCTTGATTTAGCATTGGCGCTAGGGCTTCAACAGGGACGGAGTTAAAATTGACTTGAGCCAACGTGATTGCTTTCTTTTGAGGGCATTTATTGGCAAAATGCTCAGGTTTGTGGCAAATATAGCAGAGTCTAGGGTGAACTTTCTTTCTTGAGTATTCGTTGACCGGAATAATGTCCTTGATTAGACGCCTTTTCTTCAATTGGTACTCTGGGCAAATTTCTCTGGCAACTTCACCGCTCACTCTAGGCGTTATGTACCGGACTGAGGTAACTTCTGGTACATCATGGCTGTAGGAAATACTTGTTCGCTCTGTGGGCATTGCTTAACAAAATGGCCTTCTTCTTGACAGTAGTAGCACAACTGTCTGCATCGTTTTGCCTTGATGGGTGCAACTGTATACTTATCATTGTCCCTCTTATAATTCAAGGCCGGTTGCTTCAGAGGGCACTCTCTAGACCAATGACCTTCTTTATCACACAAGAAACATGCCGTTGGTGATTGCCACTCACTGCCTTCCCGATTAAGGTCGACAGGTTCAGGAGGGTGCGTTTTTAATTCTCCAAGCGACGTCTCCTGTGCAGCTAACTTTCCCCCTCTTATTGATAATTCTCGAGCAACTAGGGTCCGTAGATTCTTCCGTTGATGCTGGATTATGGCAGTAACTATCGGATCCTGGGGACACTGAGGTGGGCAATGTTCTCGTCCTTCACAAAAGTAACATGTGATGTTGCTCATAGGACATTCTCCAGGAGAATGGCTTCCTTCACAACTGGAGCAATTGATTGCATGCTCGTCAGCGGTATGTCCTATTTCTCCACAGTGAATGCACGCTCGATCTTCTGTCTTGTTTGGCTGACAGCACTTCATAGAACAATGTCTAGATTTTGAACAAGGTGCCAGGGTAGCGTCCTTCTCTGAATTCACTATGACCATACCATTCCTTGGTGGACCAGAGTCATGAAAAACAGCAATAAATTCATTCCAAGTGATATTCTGTGGGGCTTCATGGTTAGCACAATAGCCTTTCCACCATTCAACGGCAACTCCTCGTAACTGATATGAAGCATACAAGACCTTCTCATCACTTCTGCACTGAGCTATGAGTAGCTTCCTTTTAATGGTCTTGAGCCAATCTTCTGCTTTCGAAGGTGAAACATTTCCTGAAAACGTTGGCGGACGAGTCCTTATGAATTCTGATAACCTTGAGTCAGCACAGGGATCATTGATAACATTTCGAGATGCTTTACTGACATCAGCTTGATTGGTCATATTTTGTATTTGCTTCATCATTGCCTACATTAACTGAGTCTGAGTAGCCAAAAACTCTCTAAAACTCTGCATATCTATCTGTGTAGTGATGGTTGAAGAACTAATCCATCCTTGGAGTTTCCACTGAGTTGATTTCCACTTCCACTGGCTCCATTGCTATCACTAATCTGAACCATCTGCTTGATTACCTCAAAGGGGTTAGGGAAGAGGGAAAGAGCATAGGTAAGGAGCAAGAATCCTAACACAGGGCAATGATAATGGCGCACTTTTTCTGGAATGATAATGGCCAAAAAAATCGTTATCACTTAGCTAATTGGCAGTTGATTGCTCAGAAAAAAGAATATGGAGGTCTAGGTATCCCAGATCTAAGAAATTTAAATTTGTGCTTGCTGGCCTCGTGGGTTTCTAGATATTACTTGAGGCAAAATAGCCTCTGGAGGCAGATTGTTGACACTAAGTATAAGACTCATGATCCTAACCTTTTCTGTTGTCCTAATGATAAAGCTTCTCCCTTTTGGAAAGGTGTGCTCTGGGCAGCTAGAGCTGCTAAAATGGGTTACATGTGGAAGATTGGTAATGGTAGAAGTGTCAGATTCTGGGAAGACCATTGGTTTGGCACTTCTAGTTTAGCTATTCAATTTTGGCCTTTGTATGTTATTTCCGTGCAGAAAAATATTTCAGTTAAGGAGGCTTGGGATGGTGTGAATCTGAGACTTTCTTTTAGAAGGAATGTTTCGGAGGCTAATGAACATGTGGCAGGATTTAGTGAGTATAGCTGAATCCATTGTCTTTAGGGAGGATTGTGATTCTATTATCTGGCAATGTGAGTCGAGAGGGATTTATACAGTTCAATCTCTTTATGCTGTTATTAGTTTCCGAGGAATCCAACCTATGTTTATCCCTGCTGTGTGGAAGATCAATGTTCCTCCAAGAATCCATGTTTTCCATTGGCCTTTGGCTAACAATAGATTGATGACTAGAGATAATCTAAGTAAAAGGCAAAAAGTGGATGATATGTCTTGTTTGTTTTGCACAGACTCTGAGACCATTTCTTATTTATTCTTCGCTTGTTGTGTTAGTAAGGCGGTTTGGCAAGAAATTTCTGATATTTTGAAGTTGAAGTTGAAGTTGGGTGATTCTTTTGAGAGTGTGGCTCAATTATGGATTAGTAGAAAAAAGCATACGGTTGTTAATATATGTTCATCTGCTATGCTCTGGACAATATGGAAGCTGAGGAATTCTTTATGTTTTCAGGGGGAACGATGTAAGGAGGTCCGAGTGGTGCTGGGGCAAATAGCAAGAAGGTTGAGCAGCTGGCTTGTGTTGTTGAAGGAAGAGCAGAAAGTTCAAGTAGAAGATGTGGCGAAAAGACTGGAAGAAAAAGCCTACTGCATACTGCGATCTTTGGGGTGGAAGCAAATCCAGATCGTAAAGCTCGGATCATCGAACTGCCAAATCTGGAGGAAGTCTGTTAAGCTTGAATCTGGGAAGCGTTGATTATCTGAGTTACAGGTGATTCGATCAGTTTAGTCTTTGTCTTGGGTTGGAAAATTACGTGTTTTTGGTGTCGATTCAGATGGCGTTAAAATGGGGAGGAGTTGGTTGCTTTCAAAACCGGGTGATCTCGGATGATGTAGATAGAGTTTGGTTACGTGTCTAGTTCTCTGTTATTATACCGGAAGTTTTATTCCTTTTCTCTAATGTCCAGATGGTCAGTGTTGGTCCTGGAGAGTTCCTTTTTTGTGGCGGGTGCGCCTCGAATACGCACAAAGATACAGAATGTAAGGCAGACGTTTTATTCCTGGAATAAAATAGGGGAAACCCTCTACTCTAAAAAAATCCTAACACAGGGGAGATAGGTTTAACACAATCAACTTAGGCAACTATATTAATATCTTGGTATGGTTGCTTATGTAAGCCTAAAAGCTTTGCAACACATACTGCACACTCAGCAATCAAGAAGAACCAATTCAACCTAAACACGCAAAACTACCGTCTACATGGGCGACACTCCTATCTTAGGAAACACGACTCCCACACATGAGTCTCAACTGGCTACTTGAAGTCCCGAGTCTTCTAGCTCTTGAAACGCTTCATTGTTCCATTCTTCCATGAGCTTGATGATTCTTTCCGTAATGATCATTATGGTAGCAGCAAGCACTCGATGCCATCTCCTAAAGTGTGGTATATCGTTCTCTACTCAAGATAACTCAGGTAAGATTTCAGCTCAATTTAGCAGAGGTAAGAGAAAGAAATTTTAGCAAGGGTAAAGAAGAATTTTTGGTAAGGACAGAAATAGAAGAATGAGATAAGTCAAGAACACATTATTCTTCTAGGTTAGGTCTTTCACTTTAGAAAATAATTTTGAAGGACCTATAGGGATGACCAACTATCTAGGGTCAAGACCTACAGTCAGTATGGCTCTGATACCACTTTTGTTGGGACTTGAATATGCAAATTCGGACCCTCTGTGTATACTGCACTAGTCCAGGATCACGCTGGTTGATGAGGACATCGTTCCTTCGGATATACATACTATAACACAAGGGCCAATAACGCGAGCACGTGCATGACAATTAAACCACCGGGTGAACTCGTTTCTCGCCACTCATGATTTCTTGGATATGTTGCTACTAAATTCTTGTGATGTCTTGTTACTTAGGAATATGGGAGAAGCATCACAAGCTTACCTGGACGTCATCCTTCAAAGTCCAAGTCTAATTGGAATTAAAGTCAAGCTCAATTCGGATTCCAATTCCGGCTCGGAGTCTCAGGACAGCACATCAATAAAATGACCATATCTGGGTCATACGAAGTCCAATTGAGGCGTTCTTGGACTCTACAGAGAAGCCCACGATGAGAGCTTTTCAATGGAAGTGGTTTCACATTCAAAATCCTTCTAGATCGACAGGAATCATCAAAACAATATGACGTCCAGAATCTGCCAAGCGCTGCGACGCCTCCACTTGGGCCCAAAGGCCTTGTACGACCTAGGGTTGCATGGGCACGCCCTTGGCCTGTGTATTTGGAGTAGGGCTGCGTCCAAACCCTAGCCGCCGCCCCTCTCATGTATTAAAACCTCATAGCCGTCATTCTTATGCTTTGGGTTTTGCTTAGATTTCAACTAGACACTCTGTCAGTTTTCGCCGATCATCGGTTTGTGGAACCCCAACTCGTGTGCTTAATATAATTCGCAATTTCAAATTGCTTCTTCTACATTCTTGCTTGTGTTCTCGATTCACATGCAGGGATAAGCCTTCTTGGCGAGGTCAACCGTGTTTGTGCGTGGTTGATAACCAACGGAGCCGTGGTGTAGCGATTGCAGGGTTCGGATCGGTTCTGATCGGAAGTCGGATCGTCAACGTCGAGTCTCCACCAATCGACTTACCTCCACCTATCGGAAGATCGGGCCACCGTGCGCATCACTAGTGCACACAGGCTCAACATCAGTGCATATCACAATCATACACAGCGGAAATAAGATAAAAGACATTATATACTAAATATTACTAGTTGAATGACTTTATGGTCAACTTACATAACAATGCCTCATAAGGTTGAACAGCAAATTAAACTGCAGCAGAATGAAGATGTAGATATACCCCTCAGTATACCACAGGCAACTGACAAGGCTCGCACCCTAAACATTCGTCCCTTCATGGTACACCTTCTTCAGTACTGGTGATGTTGTAGGCAAGGGTGAGTACATAAAGCACTCAACAAGTTGTGCACAGAATACAGTTCTAACATAACTATATGCAAGGCTTATTCCAAAGGAATGGCTAACAATGGCTATTTGCAGTAAAGCAGCATTTATGAACAAGTACAGTATATAGATTGAAAAGACAGTAAAAGCAAATAATGGTAATAGATAGATTCAGCGTTTCTCAAGTAAACCAAGTTTTCCATCTTAAGTCAAGATTCAACCTCCTATGGCAACCTGCCATCCATCCCAAGATTTTATTTTGCAAAAGTCTAACCCTTGACTGTAATTCCCGAGCTATGCTCAATACCGTGAGTCACGGCTATTCGAATAGATTATGCACTCTGTAGAGGTTATGCACTTTACCCACACAACATGATCATCTCTTGTTACCAAGCTATTGGCACACTTCCTTTGGCGTGCCGGCAGAGAAATCATAACAAAGCCTTTACAATGCTCTGCCTTGACCCAGTACTACCCGCTGAGGTTTCAACACTGAAGGGCTGAACCACCACAACAGGGCCCCCCTCTTGCGCCATGTGAGTTGATCCGTGAACCCGGACTCACACCACCAAGGTAGTACTAAAGCTAAGACATTGCAAATTAATCGGCTAGGCTGCCCTATAACAGACATGTGGTTGCATGATTAACTCAGGTCAAAGGCTCGCAAGGTTAATTCCTTAGGGTTGATCAAAGCAAGACTTGCACATACCCTTTGCCCATCGGGCCCACCCAAGCACACTTGTCCCTGCCACTTGCTCCGATATAAAGCATAACCACCCCAGTTGATTACCAAGCACCACGTGCCATCAACAATTCAATATCGTTGCGTGACATCCATTGCCACAACAACTCAATCTCATCGTGTGACCACACATGACACACAAATGCATAACATTGTTCCATATTCCATTAGTCAAGATTATTTGTCAATGTTGAATCATGGCATGGCATGGCTAACCAATCTAATCCGATCTAACCATCCCTTGTTGATTTTATTATTAATCAACTATTGTAAACCAATCTAGGGTGACTATAGATCATGGCACGCAAATGACAAGGTAGGGTGTAGATCAACAGGTATGTTATCTAAATCCCAAATTAGATTGAAATCATTTATACCCTTGAATTATCATGCAATATGGTAAAACAAAATAGCAACTTTATAAACATGGGTTCAACATGATCAAAGCACAACTTTCCTTGGTTAAGCTCCTGGTCTTGGTCTGGAAATTGATCTTGAAGTGCCAAATTCTCCTCCGAAGCGTTGCACAATTCAACGTCTACGCGAAACGAGAGAGAAAAGCAAATAAACAATAAAACAGAGAGTAATTGAACTCCAAAAATCAAACAAAAGCCACCATTAGATAGATCTCAATTTTACAAATTTTTAGAAATTTGAATCAACCCAATCGGAGTTCGTATGAGGGAGAACGAGCTCTCGGAAGATTCAAAAATCTAAAAATTCAGAAAATTGGAAAATCAATTATTAACCAAATTATTTTTGAAAAGGAAATTCACTTTATTGCATCATCAATGCGTCACGCAGACGTCAGCCCTAATCCAAGTCAACCGAGCGCTGACACGTGGCCCTCGGTCCGTGGACCCGGTTCACCGCTCGGCTCAAGCCCACCATGAACCCGGTCCACACCGATCTAAGCCACCGACAGCTAGGTCTCGCTATGCTGACGTGCGCGTACACGTGAGCAGATGACTAGGCAGCAATGTAGCGCCTGTGCAACACCAGATCAGCGCCACGCAATTGATCGTGCCCACCTGGCCGCCACGCGTCAACCCAACGCTCGGCCACATCAACCGGTGGCGCGCGCGGCCCTAGGGTCACCGCGACGAGCAACCGGTACACCTCCTAACTCACCCTGACGTCGCCGACTTGATGATGCAAAAGGATCTGGGGTTCGGGTGCTGGTTCAGTGGCGGCGCGGTCTTTTTCACGGCGGCTGTGAACCTCACGTCGATCTTCCCGTCGGGTGGTGCTCTGGCGAAACGACGGCACGCACGGGATGGCTCAGGTGGCGGCGAACGTGGTGGTCCAGCTGATGACCCGAAAGGACTACGAACGGCGACTAATTGGCGTTGAGAAGCTTGCGGCGGCGCTCCGGGGAAAACTCCAATTGCGGCAGCTGCGCGGTGCTCCACGGGCTAGGGCTTGGGGCTTTGATTGCTTGGGAACTTGCGCACCCGGTGCTCCCCTTAAATAGTGCACGGTGGCTGGGTTTTGCGCGATTCGGTGAGGAGTCTGCGGCGGCTACGGCGAGGGTTGGCAGAGTCTGGCTCGGAGACGGGATGAAGACGACGACCGAATGAGCAACACGTGGTAGATCTAGCGGCCATGCTCCACGTACGCGCTTCAATCCCAACGGCACACGCGGACGGTTCTAACGGCCGAGATCCTTGGCGTCCGGTTAACACGCGATGCATCACAGCCGCACAATCGATCCGACGGCTGAGATTCCATTCAGCTTAGGGTTTAATGCCAGCGCTTGGATCGGGATCCGATGGCTACGGCGCAAGCTTCTATAAGTCGGGCCGCAACGGGCTGGCTTGGCGCGCACAGTGTTGGGCCGAGCCCAGCACTGTTCATTCGAATTCTCTCGGGTTTTACGATTAAAATAAATAGGGAAATTAGTTTGATTTATTTGAGTTGCTAAAAATATTGGGAAAAATCCAAGAAAATTCTCATAAATACTTTGAGACATCCTGGACCCAAATAAAATATTTTTGGAAAAACTCTATTTTAAATTTATCTTAATTAGTTTTTGGCAAAAGGTTAATATACTTAATTTAAAATAATTCAAATAAATCTCAGAAAATCCAGTTAAATCCAGAAAATTCACAAAAAGCACAGATAGCAATAAAACATTATTAGCTAATTTAAAGAGCCAAAATTTGGGGTGTTACAATTAGTTTCAAATATATCATTTTTAGTAAGATTGAACATGAGCAACACTTAGCATTAGTTTCAACCCTAGAAGCAAAGCTATTCAACGGATCAAATGAAAAATCTAGAGTTCAACCTACTCAACAATTTGGGGAATCTAGAAGTGCATACAAGGTCCTTCGAGCTTATGTTCAGTTTGATGCAAATTTTTCTTTGGAGCTTTGAAAGACATAGGGGAGTGCAAATGTTTGACATTATTTGCATTCTTTACCTACATATGTTTTTTTTTGCATTTTTAAAGCAATTGACTCAAGCCATATTAAATCATCTTAAGAGGGACTCTTAAGAGAATAATCTTGGTCATACACAACACATTCCAAGTGCTTCTCAAGTGCAATAAGAAGTTGTCTTATGAATGTGAGGTGTTGTGTCTAATGCGTACAAAAAGAGTCAATTTTGTTCCACTTTCATTTTAGCATTTTGATTGTTGAGCTAGTGAAGAACTCAAGTATGGATCAGACAAGATTCACCCAAGTTGCTATAGTGACTAAAGAGAATTCTAGAATTTCAAAAATCATGGCAAATACACCTAGAGAATAACCTTAGCAAGTAAACACAACATGTTGCATGGTGTATAACATGAAAAATAGATCTAAGTTAGTCATTTTCTTAAAGTAATAAACTTGGACATATCTAAGTTAGTCATTTTCTTAAAGTAATGTTGCATGGTGTATAACATGAAAAATAGATCATTTGCATAATATGCAAAGCTCATAAAACAAAAAAATCAAGTCTATATGCAATGCATGAGATAGATTCTTAAACTCCCTCTTAACATGTGATTCAATTTTAAGCATAAATTTGGTTCAAGTTGAGTTATTAGCAAGATTAAGCTCAAGAATGATATCAATTGAAGAATCCAAAATAACTCAATCAAAAACCAGAAATACGGAATGGAGAGAAGAAGTTAGAAAACTGCGAACTAGGTGGCTATAGAGCATAGAAAAGATAGTAGAGAATACTACGGCTCAGACTCACTCTCACCTTCCCCAATGGCTGACATATGAAAGCTGCCTTTAGATTCCAAACTAAGGAGTGCACACAGACCCTGTTTACCTAGGGGGCCCAACACCTGCTAGACTTATAGGACTGTGAGGGAACTCAACCTAGAGAGAAGAGAGAACAGCTAATTAAGTATGATAGCAACCTAAAGCACAAGATGAGAGGTCCATGCAAAGCATGCCGAAAGTCTAAGTGAAGTAAACTCAAAACTCTAGAGAATAAAACCCATAAGCACCCAGAGCAAGACAAAAGAAAGGAAAAACTGAACAAAAAGATATAATACAAAATATACAGATCAGCTCCCCCTCACAAAAGGCCGTAAGGGTACATGACTCCAAGCTCACTCCTTAAGGTAACAAACCTAGAGCTTTCCACAGGCTTGGTAAAGATATCGGTGAACTGGTGGTCACTCTCCACAAACTGAAGCAGTATGTCTCCTTTCTCCACATGGTCTCTAAGAAAGTGATATCAATGTGCTTGGTCCTGGAGTGCTACTTTGGGTTCTTAGCAA